>JAZAVK010000081.1:0-195015 GCA_037954305.1 Neonectria magnoliae | reverse complement strand
TAATAATAAAAGAACCTTCTAGCTAAATTACTATAAGTCTAATATATTTAAGTAGCTAAAGCTAGTATTCTTAGAAGAATCTATTCTTACCTACTTTAACCTTAAGTTACCCCTAAGGATTAAGATAAATATATTAAGATATACTATTAGTATAATCTTATTATAGCTATAGTAAGGCTACTAGTATCTAGTAGTATATATATTACGTAAGCTAATAGGAGTAGAATTATAATATTTAATCTCTAATTCTAAGCTTCTAGCTATTAAGGAAGCCTTCTATACTTAGAGGCACTATTTAGCCTATATAGATACTAAGATTAAGGTCTTAATAGACTATTTAAACTATTAATACCTTATAATAAAGCTAAAGCTATTATCTAAGTAGGTAGCTATACTTAATAACCTTTACCCCTTTAACTTTAAGATTATCTATCGACCTAGAATAAAGAACCTAGTAGATAGTCTATTAAGGTAGCCTAACTACTTTAATAAGGAAGTAGTAGATAGGGCTTAGATAGCTACTTTACTGCTATTTCTTAGTAGATTTAAAGCTAAAGGGTAGGATAGTAGTAGTAAGGTAACTCCTAAAGTAAGCCCTAACTATAAAATGCTAGATACTAGCTTTAATTTTAATACTAGAAGGTAGCTTAGTAGTAGTAAGGTAGCTCCTAAAGTAAGCTCTAACTATAGGATACTAGCTATTTAGGTAGATAATTCTCTTAGAGGAGGTAACTCTACCTATAGCCTTATATTAGTATATATAATAGTAACCTTATAGAGCCTTAGTAATAGTCTTATAGTAAGGTTAGTAAGCCTTTATCTTAAAAGAGCTAATAAGCTAGAAATAGAGATTTCCTTAGCTATAGTTATTCAAAATACTTAAGAAGTAGATTTCTTTTATTAGAAGAAGTTATAGATAGTTTACTATAAGACTATAGTAAAGAAGCCTATAAAGAAGTAAGGAGCCTAATAGTCTATTAGTATAAATAGCTTACTTTATTATAGTTAAAAGATCTATATTCCCCTTAGTATATATATAGAATTATTAATACTAATATATAATAATCCTACTATAGGATACTAAGGAGTTAGTAAGAGTCTTAGAAGGCTATAAGTATAGTACTACTAGCCCTCTATAAAGAAAGAAGTAAAGAAGTATATTTAGATCTATATAACCTACTAGCGAACTAAGCCTTAGCTATATTAACCTTATAGCTATCTCGCTTTACTCTTAGTGCTAACTTAACCTTAGGAAGAAATCTCTATAGACTTTATTACTAACTTACTCTTTATTATATAAGAAAAGGGCTACGCTTTTAATAGTATCTTAATTATTATTAACCGATTCATAAAGTACTCCTTATTTATATTAACTTTAAAGTAACTTACTACTAAAGGACTAGTAACTTTATTCCTTAAAAGAGTCTTTTAAGACTATAGGTTACCTAAAGGGATTATTACTAATCGTAGCTCTCTCTTTATATCTAAGTACTAGAGAATATTTTATAACCTACTAATAACTAAGTAATTGCTTAGTACTACCTTCTACCCTTAAATAGATAGTTAGATAGAAAGGCTTAACTAAACCCTTAAGTATTATATATAGTACTTTTATAACTAGGAATAAACTAATTAGATTAATATCCTCCCTCTAGCTTAGTATACCTATAATATAAGTAAGTACTTATCTATTAGTAAGAGCCTAGCGGAATATCTATAAGGCTTTACCCCTTAAGGATTAGACTATATAGAAGAACCCTTACTAATTATTAGTACCTTAGCTAAGTTATAAAGCATCCTACTTTACTAGTATTATAAAGTAATATAGAAGCTACTTAGTAGTATTTATAAATATTAAGCTACTTAGTATAACTATAAGAGAGAACTAATATTATTTAATATAGGAGACTTAGTCTTACTATTTATAAAGAATATTAAGATCTAGTAACTTAGTAAGAAGTTAGTAGATAAGTATATAGGACCTTACTAGATAACTAGATATATTAAAGACTATTATCTTACCTATAAGCTTAAGCTTCTACTATAATTATAGATATATAATATCTTTTATATCTTAAACCTAGAGAAATAGAGGGGTAATAAACTAGAAGTAATATAGTAATAAGATAACCCCTTTATTACTAATAATATCTATATTATTAAATATATTATTATATATAAAGGTTCTAAAAGTAACTAGTAATATCTTATTAAGTAAGAAGGCTATAATAATACTAAGAATTTATAGGTTAGCTATAAAGACTTTATAGATAAGAACTTTATTATAGATTATAAGTAGTAAATTTATAGTAAGGTAGTAAGATAATAGGTCTAATATATAAATTAGATTAATTCTAAAAAATATTTAAAGGGTAGGGAAGGGGTACGCTAGCTACCCTTAGCTATACTAGACTAGGTTAAGACTCTAAAAAACAAATAGTAAACCTACTATATACTACTAGCAGCTCCCTAATAATACTCCTATTACTCCTCCTTATTATTATTATTAGCTAGGTTAAGAGCCTAAGGGACTAAGTTAGGCTTAATATAAAGTAATAGTAAGGCTATGCTAGGAACCCTATAACCTAGGGTCTCTATAATATTACGGAGGGTATTAGTAATATCTAGCTATACCTATAGCTAGGTTAGCTCTATAAGCTATAAGTATACTACTACCTTACTAGTAGTATAGGTAGTAGTAATAGTAGTATTAATAGTAGTAGTATAGGCCTAGGTATTCTTATTGCTAAACTTTAGGTAGTAAAGTAGGCGGAGAGTAGGGATATAGATAGCTTAGATAGCCTAAACCCTAGCGAATTAGTAATAAAAGCATAAGAGGACTAATAATAACTTACCGTAAGGTTAAGGTACTTAGCCTTAGTTTTAGGGAGACTATTACTAGTAAGTACTATAAAAAGTTAGGCTAAAACTAGCTAGTTAGTATAGGTAAGCTAATTTATAGTAAGTTAGCTATACTATAAGTATAAGTAAGTAAAGGATAAAGTAACTTACTAGCTTATATAGTTTCCTATTCTTAATATACTAAGCGTACTTAGATAAGGTAGCTATAATAAGAAGTTAATAGGTAGCTTACTAGTAAAGTTATAGTAAACTTATAGCTAGAGATAGGAGTATAGGAAGTTAGGGCCTCTATAATTATATTTCTACCCTTAGTATAGATAGTTTTACTAGAGTACTAGTAAGTAGTAGTATTAAGGTAGTAATAATAGTAGCTAGATTATATAAAGTTAGTAGTAGGCTAGGAAAGTTACTAGAAGTATAGAAGACTTATAGAAATATAGTAAGAGAGAGAGAGAAAGATAGAGAAAAAGAGAGAGGCTATAGCTTATTAGTAAGGATCTTATAGTAAAGCTAGCCTTTAAAGCTAGGCTAGAAAGTTACCTATAAAGATAATAATAATAATAAAGAAGAAAGAAAAAAGTAAGGAAATTAGAAGCTAGATAAGGCTTTAAATACCCTATAAACCTATAGCTAATTAGCTATTACTAATAATAGTTAATATAGCTTTATAATAACCTAATTAATAGCTATTATATTATAATTATTCTAGCCTAATTTAATAATAAAATATAATACTACTATTTATAACTAAATATACCCCTTACTTCTAGCTTAGTTAGAGTAACCTTACTACCTATTTTAGTAATAGCTAAGAACCTAGGAATAATACCCTAATTATTAATATTATTACTAAAACCTCTATAACTACTTATAGCTAGGCTAGCTTTACCTTACTACTAAATTAAGTAAAGCTACTAGATTAAGAATAAATACCTTACTAATTAATATTATTACTAAATTCCTTTAGAGCTACTTATAGTTAAGCATTTTACCTTTAAAGCCTAATCGAGCTTAGCTAATAGATTAGGACTAAATATATTATAGGTTTATATTAAGCCTAGTACCTCTATAACTACTTATAGCTAAGTTAATACTACCTTACCGCTTAATCGGGTAACTATAATAGACCTTAGGGATAATATAAGGGTTATGCATTTATTATTAATAATTTACCTATAACCTTACTTATAGCTACCTTACTAGAAGATCGAAGGCCTAAGGATAGGCCTTTATAAGTAGAAAGGCTCTATTATATACTAAAGTATTATTAGCACTAGAACGCTAGAGGTAGAGTAGTAAAAGCGCTATAGTCTTAGAGCGACTGTACTAATTAGATACTACTAGTATATTACCCTACTCTAGATAACTAAATAGCTAAGCTAAGGCCTAGAGAGCTAAGGACTATAATAGTAAAGGCTATTATAATAGAATAAAGATAAAAGGAGCTTATATAACTAGAAAGAATAGGGAGGTTAGAGATTAATTTATATTATAATACTATTATACCTTTCCTACTATACCTTAGTAGCGATTTAGTAGTCTATCTTACCTCTTTACTCCCTACTATAAATACTAACCCTAATACCTTTCTTTCTTTACTATTATAACTTCTCTTCTTTATAGCTAAGTCTTTTTTACTTTTTAGTACTAGCTTAATATCTTATTTACTTATTAAAAGTCTTAAACCTTTACCTTTATAAGAGCTATTTTATATATAACTATCTTTATTCCCTTTATAAAAGACTTTAATACTTTAAGAATTAACTTTAGAAAGCTACTTTAATATTTCTTAATCTATCTCTTAAGGTATTTAGACTAAGATTAAGCCTTAAGTATAGTTATTAGGGTTTTTAATACCTAAGAGGTTAATTAATTAAATACTTTCTTAATTAGTATTAGTATCTATAGCTATATATTAAGCTTTAAGACTATACTTTCTAGATTAAAAGGAATAAAGCTAGCTTCTTTAAAAGCTTTTTTAATATTTCTTTTTATTATAATAGCTTTATATATAGTATAGAAAGCTAGAAAGAACTTAGTCTTTAAAATATAAGTAATAAAGTATTTAATTAAATATTCTATTTCTTAATTATAAGCCTTTTTTAGTATACTAAAGTACTTAATATTAAGAGGCTAGAGTAAATAAGATAAATAAAGTAGTATATAAAGCTAAATAATTTTCTTTTCTTTATAATATTTCTTAAATTTAATAAACTAATAACTTTTATAGCTATTAAAGGTTAAAAAGTAATAATAACTATTTAATTACTTAGCTATATATTAGTTAAAGTACTTAAGCTATATAAAATTAGTCTTATTATTAGTCTAGCTATTTTAAATTATTATAATAGCCTAATTACCTAAAAGATTACTATCTTAATATTAATTAGTAAGGTAATATTAACCTATACTAATAATAAATAGCTAGATTATCTAGCCTTCTATATTAATTACCTAGATAATTATAATCTATTCTTAGTTTTTAGATTATATTAATTTTAGCTTTAAATACCTTTTTAAACCTATAATAACTATTTTACTTATAATTATATCTATAAGAAAGCTAGTCTTATTAAAGTTATATAGATTATCTAATTAAATACTATACTTTATAATTATATTTACTTTAATAGACCTTTTTGCAAATTCCTAGTTTTTACTTATTATACTACTAACCTACTTCTAAAATACATTCTAATACTAAATTTAAAATTCTTATATATATATTACTTAAGATTTAATAGCGTATTAGGGCTATAGTAATAGCGCTAATACACTACTAATAACTATTAACTTAGGGGTACGTAGCCTTAACTAAAGCTAATATAACCCCTTAGTAGGAATTAGCTAATATATACTAAGCGAAAGTAATAAACCTAATATAGAAACTAGTAGAATATTAGTTAATAATCTAGAAAGTAAAGTATATAATACTATTATTAGAATTATCCCTCCTAACTTTCTTAAATAAGTCTAGAATATTATCTAATCCTATAGCGCTATATATAAAATATAGGTATATACCTCCTGCGAAAAGGATACTTTATATAATCTAGAAGTAAGCCTTAAAGAGTAAATTACTTTAAATATTACTAATACCCTTACTTTAGTTATTAAGATAGCTCTTACTAGAACTAATAACTATAAAAGAAATTAACTATTATATATATTAATTATAGCGCGAAACCTTATAACCCTAAACTATAAAGGCCTTAAATAAATAACCTAAAGCTATATTAAATATAAAGTTACTATCTAAACTAAAAATACTCCTCTTAATATTAGTAACTAAACCCTAAAAAATACTATAGTAATAGCGAACTAAGCCTATAGTAACTTTAGTATTATTATAGTACGAAAGCTCCCTAGTAATAATATAGTCCTTACTTTCCTTACTATTAATAAAGTATAAGCTCTCTATACTAAAGATTAGGTTACTAAAGCCTTTAGTAATAATATAGCCTTATCCCCCCTAACCTTTATAGTAATAGTAAAGGGAATCTAACTTATATCTATCCTAAATAATACTAATAAGCTTATTAAAGAAATCGCTAAATCTAACTAACTAAGGATTCTTTAAGTAAAAAAATAAAAGACTAGCTATCCTAGCCCTAGGGTAAAGATAAACCTAATCCTATATATTAACTCTATTAAGAAGGTAAACTATCTTTATAATAATAGCCTATTATTTAATATATAGCTATATAATTATAAACCTTTTAATAAGGGACTTTATCTTACTTAATACTATAATTACTTTAAATTTAGATACTTAGCTTAGAACTATAAGTTAGCTCCTACCTATAGGTAATATAAGGGTACTATATACCCTAATAGGGAAGGATACCTAACTAAGTAAGGAAAGATCCTACTAAACTATATTCTATATAAAGGTAAATATATAGCTTAGAGCTATAACTATCCTATTATAGCCTTATACTAAGTATATACTAAGGAAGGCTACTTAGATAGATTGCTTTACTTCTAAGACTATATAGTAACTAAAGTACTTATATCCTAAAGCTTCCTACCCCTCCCTCTATTAGCTTAACTACTTAGAAGCCTCTTACTAAGGAAGCCTAAAAGGCCTTTAGGCTTAGTAAATAGACTATAAAGCATCCTTAGTTAGTCCTTAACCTAGGCTTATACCTCTTATATACTATCCCTACTTATAATATTTACTTCTACTTCCTTATTATTATTATTACCCCCTTAAGTAACTAACTAATATTAGTATTCTTCTAGAATACTAACTACTAGCTTACTCTTATATAGATCGCTCTATAGGCTTATAGCGAATATAATATAATTATACTTCTTAAACCTAATAAAAACTCTAAGACTAAAGCCCTAGCCTATCTAGTTAGATATAACTACTATATAGTTTACTAAAATAGATAAGTAGTAATATATATTAATAAATAATATAAACCTAAGTTATAATTATCTAAAGTAAGAGAGGATTAGGTAAGTATTACCTTCTTAAAGACCTAATACTAAATTATAGCTCTTTATAACCCCTTAAATAGTAAAGGTAACTTACCTATATTATAAGCCCTAGCTAAAACTATCCTAAGTAACTATATACTACTTATTAGTAACTTTAACCTTTACTACTCTCTTTAGGACTATTATAGCTAAATAGATTAAGATAGTAATATCCTTATCTAGAAGGTAGTATAGTACTATATTAACCTCCTTATACCCTATAGTACTATTACTAAACTAGCCTAAGGCTACTAAAATAGTACCCTTAATCTAGCTTAGGCCTTAGAGACTATTTATATAATATATAAAGGAATTAATTATAAACTAAAAGGATCTAACTATTTCCTATAATAAATCTATATTACTATTACCCTAGATAAACTAGCCCCTAAACTAAACCTTAGTTATAATTAGAAGAAAACTAACCCCTATAAAGCTACTAGTAAAGTAATAGTCTATTTTTAATAGACCTAGGATATAATAACTACTATAGAAGCTCTTAATAAGGTAGTAGATTAGCTCTCTAAATAGCTAGAAGTAATTACCTAATTCATAACCCTAAAGCAGAAGAAACCTATACTTTACTAAAATCTATAGTAAAATAGTAAAATATCTATAGTAATTAGTAAGCTTAAATAAGCTTATTATATAGCCTAGTATACTAGTTAAATCTTATACTAATAAGCCTTAGCTAAAGTATAAGTATAATAAGACTATAATATAAAAAGTACTTAATATACCCTTTAGAGAGAACTTCTTATAGAGCTTCTAAGGTATAATAGTATATAGTTTTAAGTAATAAAAAGATAGGTAAGACTATATAATAGAACTATAGTAATTCTACTATAGCTACTACCCCTTACCTAACCTAACTATATAGAGCTAGTAATACTTTATATAGATAAGGCTAAAACCCTTATATAGAGATTCTTCCCTAAACCCTAGGCTAATAACTCTAACCTCTTTTCCCTTTCCCCCTAGAATCCTTAAACCTAAATTAAGCCTAATATACCCCTATATTAAACCTATTAAGATCTATAAAGCTCTTTAAAAGATTAAGTTATAGAAAGCCTTAGGTAAGGATAGTATCCTTACTAGATTCCTAAAGGTATATAGTAAGCTACTTATACTTATAATTACTAAGATAGTAAACACTAGTATTATAATAGGCTATTTCTTACTTTACTTTTATACTATAATTATTATAATTATCCTAAAGGTAAATAAAACCTTAGCTAAATAATAAACTATATTAAACTAGTAATTAATATCCTTACTTAATATTATTAGTAAAATTATTAAGATAGTTATTAGTTAATATATTATAATTATAGTAAAATTAAAAGGGCTTCTACCTATAGAATAGATAGGTAATTAGCTAAAGAGATCTACTAAGCTTACCCTTACTATTATTATTAAAGCTATATATATAGCCTAGGCTTAATATAGCCTTAGCTCTTTCTTCTAACTTAACTTTATAAGGGCCTTTAATATAGTTAATTACTAATAACTTATTATAGCCTTATAATAATTAGGCTTTCCTAGATAGCTTCTTATATAGCTTACTAGCTATCTTATAGTATAAATAATATACTTCTACTTTAATAGCTAACTTTCTAACTTTATTAAGGTCTAAGCTAGTATCCCTTAAGGATCCTCTTTATTACCTATACTATTTATTCTTTTTATCTCTAGCCTCTATAAAGCTCTTAAGAATATACCTAGGATAATAGTTATTAGATTTACTAATAATCCTAACCTACTAGTATTTAGATATAATATAGAAAAGACCTAAGCCTAACTTAAAACTACCTAGGATATCTATAATAACTAAGCCTAAATAAATAGAATAACCTAGAAACTAGATAAAGTAAAGCTTCTATACTTTACTTAAAAATATACTATAGACTAGACTTAGGCCTAACTTAGAGATCTAATAATAGTACCTATTAAGTTATATAGATTCCTTAGATTCTTCCTTTACTATAAACTCCTCTAGGGACTATATATAAATACCCTTAAGAGAAAGCTTAAATACTAATAGTAAGCCCTTAGTATAATCGCTATAAGTATATAGGGGGTTAACCTTAAAGTAATAAGATTAATCTATATATAAGTTATTTATTTAACTATTATCTATAGTATAGAAGTATACTATACTCTAACTACCCCTAGAGGAAAGCCCTAAGGTATTATATAAGTACTTATACTAGAATAAACCTAAAGCCTATATATAGTTATAAGAGTATATAAAGCTATACTAGCCTACCTTCTAGAGATAGAACTAGCTATCTTTCCTCTTAATATCTATCTTAATAAACTAGCTACTTAATTCTATAGCTATATAGAAAGGTAGAATATAACCCTACTTATAAGGTTTACTATTATAATAGCTATAAGGTAAATTTATTATAAATAATAATAAGGACCCTAGTAATAATTACTATAAGAAGTTAAGGATTAGCTAAGAAGCTAGCTTCTATATATAAGGTAGGTACTAACTCTTACTAAAATTAAGGCTTATACTTAATCTAAGTAAACTATATATTAGACCTAACTTTAAAATATAGTAAGAGAGTACTATAGAATAAATTATCTTAAGCTAGTAAAAGCTTACCTTCCTTCTAATAATAAAAAAGTATTATATTTATACTAAGACCTTAATAAGTACTAAAGCTTAATACTTATATAGCTAAGGATTAGGAAAACTAGTTTAAGAAGCTTTTTTTTTTCTTAATATATACCTAATATACCCTTATTACTTTACTTATATAGAAATAATAAAGAAATACCTAAATATATTATTATTTTTTACTAAAGATTTACTAAAAAATATAGCTTCCTTATAAACCTACTATAGGACTTATATAAACTTAGGTAGTAACTATTAAACTATAAAATAGCCTAATTAATTACCTATTAATTCCTCTACTTATATATTATCCTATACTATAAGCTTACCCTCTAAATCTATAGTAACTATAATTATAAAATAAAAGTAAAGTATAAGCTTAAGGAGTATATAGCTTAAGTTTATAAGTACTAGCTAAACCTATAGTATACTTATACTAAGTACCTCTTACCTTTCCTTAGGGAAAGATAAAATATACTTAGAAAAAAGCTATAAAGAGTAAAAAAACTAGCCTATACTAAACTATAAATATACCCTAATCTTATACCTTTCTCTCCTACCCCCTAACTTTACTCTTAACTCTATTCCTCCTAATTATCCTCCCTACTAGATTCCTTAAGTTCTAAGGACTTAGTTAACTTAAGGATACTACCTAAGTAAGTAAGAGCTAGACCTAATATACCTTTAAGGTACTTAAGTACCTTAATAATATAGTTAACCCTACTAACTAACTTATTAAGCTAGTTAGTTAATAGGCCTATAGTTACTACTATAAGTATAATATATAATTACTTAGGGGCCTAGCTCTTAACCCTTAAGGTAGTATCCTTAAGCTTCCTAAGCTCCTTCTATACCTTAGTTAGTATTATATAATATTATATAATAGAACTAACTTATACTTATAGTATTAATACCTCTCTTATATAGGAAAGCTACTACTAAGGCTTAGGTAGTTATAATAATAGTAAATAGTAAAGGCTTATAGGTCTTATATATATATATATAAGCTATATAGCTACTTACTACTATATTAGCTTAGTCTTAGTAAAGACCTATAGTACTATCTTTACCTATCTATATAATATATATAAAATAAGGGATATCCTATATTACCCTTATAGCTATAGTTATAAGGGTAGTAATAAGAGCTTTATTAGAAGACTTATCCCTTAAAGTAGCTATACTCTCTACCCTAGCCTTTCTCTTTACCTACTAAGGATTAGTATAGTTATACATTAGGACTATATTAAGGGAAACTTATAAATATTATTAGTATTATTATTATTAGTATTTACTTATAGAGATATTAGTAGTAATTACTATACCTCTCTTACCTAGGATCTATACTAGGTTTATTATTATTATTATTATTATTATTATTATTATTATTATCTTTAGCTATAAGAAGTTAGCTACTATAGTAATAAGACTATAGTAAAGCTATAATACTAGTAATACTAAACTAAGTAGATATATATATTAATAATCCTAGAAGAGGAAAGGATATTAGCTTAGTAACTAAGACTTATAGCTATTATAAGTATAGCTAGGATCTAAAGATAAGAAGACTTATAGAAGTTATTAAAGAAAGAAAAGAGAAAGAAAGGTATTATAAGCTAAGCGAAAGGATTAAATACTAAAATCTAAAGTAGTAGCTAGTAGCTATTAATAGCTATAGAGCCCTAGGCCTATACGAACTACTAGCTACTAATAGCTAAGCATTAGATAACTAACCTACTAATAGCTAAATCTACCTACTTAAAACCTAGACCTCTAGCTACTAGCTACTAGTAGCTTAGCACTATATAGCTAACCTACTAATAAACCTACCTACTTAAATCTAGGTCTCTAACTATAACTATAACTATATAAAGGTTCTATACCTTAGCTACTAGTATACTTCTACTATTATTAAGAATAGTATTTATAGTAAGGAGTAAAGAGATAAAATAGATTACTAGATTATTACTAAAGTATAGTAAGAAAGGTATAATAGTACTATAATATAAATTAATCTCTAACCTCTCTATTCTTTCTAGTTATATAAGCTCCTTTTATCTTTATTCTATTATAATAGCCCTTACTATCTTAATCCTTAGCCTTCTAGGCCTTAGCTTAGCTATTTAATTATCTAGAGTAAGGTAATATACTAGTAGTATTTAATTAGTATAGTTACTTTAAGACTATAGTACTTTTACTACTCTACTTTTAGTATTCTAGTATTAATAATACTTTAGTATATAATAAAGCCTTCTTACTTATAAAGGCCTATCCCTAGACCTTTAATCTTTTAGTAAGGTAGCTATAAGTAAGGTTATAGGTAAATTATTAATAATAAATATATAATCTTTATATTATCCCTAAGGTTTATTATAATTGCTTGATTAGGTAGTAAGGTAGTATTAACTTAGCTATAAGTAGTTATAAGGGTACTAAGCTTAATGCAAACTTATAATATATTTAGTCCTAATTTATTAGCTAAGCCTAATTAGGCTTTAAAGGTAAAATACTTAACTATAAGTAGCTCTAGAGGAATTTAGTAATAATATTAACTAATAAGGTATTTATTCTTAATCTAATAGCTTTGCTTAATTTAGTAGTAAGGTAGAGCTAACCTAGCTATAAGTAGTTATAGATATTTTAGTAATAATATTAATAATTAAAGTATTATTCCTAGGTTCTTAGCTATTACTAAAATAAGTAGTAAGGTTACTCTAACTAAGCTAGAAGTAAGGGGTATATTTAGTTATAAATAGTAATATTATATTCTATTGCTAAATTAGGCTAGAATAATTATAATATAATAACTATTAATTAAGTTATTATAAAGCTATATTAACTATTATTAGTAATAGCTAATTAACTATAGGTTTATAAGGTATTTAAAGCTTTATCTAGCCTTTAATTTCCTTACTCTTTTCTTTCTTCTTTATTATTATTATTATTTTTATAAGTAACTTTCTAGCCTAGCTTTAAAGGCTAGCTTTACTATAAGATTCTTACTAATAAGCTATAGCCTCTCTCTCTCTTTCTATTTCTTTCTCTCTCTCTTACTATATCTTTATAAGTTTTTTATACTTTTAGTAACTTTCTTAGTTTACTATTAACTCTATATAATCTAGCTACTATTACTACTACCTTAATACTACTACCTACTAATACCCTAGTAAAACTATCTATACTAAGGGTAGAAATATAATTATAAAAGCCCTAACTTTCTATATTCCTATCTTTAGCTATAAGTTTATTATAACTTTACTAGTAGGCTATTTACTAACTTCTTATTATAGCTATTTTATCTAAGTATACTTAGTATATTAAGAATAGGAAACTATATAAGCTAGTAAGTTACTTTATCCTTTACTTACTTATACTTATAGTATAGCTAACTTACTATAAATTAGCTTATCTATACTAACTAACTAGTTTTAGTCTAACTTTTTATAGTACTTACTAGTAATAATCTCCTTAAGACTAAAGCTAAGTACCTTAACCTTATAGTAAGTTATTATTAATCCTCCTATACTTTTATTACTAATTTACTAAGGTTTAGGCTATTTAAGCTATCTATATCCCTACTCTCTACTTACTCTACTACCTAAAGTTTAGCAATAAGAATACCTAGGCCTATACTACTATTACTAATACTATCGCTACTACTACCTATACTACTAGTAAGATAGTAGTATACTTATAGCTTATAGAGTTAACCTAGCTATAGGTATAGCTAGATATTGCTAATACCCTCTATAATATTATAGAGACTCTAGGTTATAGGGTTCTTAGTATAGCCTTACTACTACTTTATATTAGGCCTAACTTAGTCCCTTAGGCCCTTAACCTAGCTAATAATAATAATAAGGAGGAGTAATAAGGGTATTATTAGGGAGCTATTAGTAGTATATAGTAGGTTTACTATTTATTTTTTAGAGTCTTAATCTAGTCTAGTATAGCTAAGGGTAGCTAGTATACCCCCTCCTTACTTTTTAGGTATTTTTTAGAATTAATCTAATTTATATATTAAACTTATTATCTTATTACCTTACTATAAATTTACTATTTATAATCTATAATAAAGTTCTTATCTATAAAGTTTTTATAGCTAACCTATAAATTCTTAGTATTATTATAGCCTTTCTACTTAATAAGATATTATTAATTACTTTTAGAACCTTTATATATAATAATATATTTAATAATATAGATATTATTAGTAATAAAGGGATTATCTTACTATTATATTACTTTTAGTTTATTACCCTTCTATTTCTTTAGGTTTAAGATATAAAAAATATTATATATTTATAATTATAGTAAAAGCTTAAGCTTATAAGTAAAATAATAATCTCTAATGTATTTAGTTATTTAGTAAGGTTCTATATACTTATCTACTAACTTCTTACTAAGTTACTAAATCTTAATATTCTTTATAGATAGTAAGACTAAGTCTTCTATATTAAATAATATTAGTTCTCTCTTATAGTTATACTAGGTAGCTTAATATTTATAAATACTACTAAGTAGCTTCTATATTACTTTATAATACTAGTAAAGTAAGATACTTTATAACTTAGCTAAGGTACTAATAATTAGTAAGGGTTCTTCTATATAGTTTAGTCCTTAAGGGGTAAAGCCTTATAGGTATTCCGCTAGGCTCTTACTAATAGATAAGTACTTACTTATATTATAAGTATACTAAGCTAGTAGGAGGATATTAATCTAATTAGTTTATTCCTAGTTATAAAAATACTATATATAATACTTAAAGGTTTAGTTAAGCCTTTCTATCTAACTATTTATTTAAGGGTAGAAGGTAGTACTAAGTAGTTACTTAATTATTAGTAGGTTATAAAATATTCTCTAGTACTTAGATATAAAGAAAGAACTATAATTAGTAATAATCCCTTTAGGTAATCTATAGTCTTAGAAGATTCTTTTAAGAAATAAGATTGCTAGTCCTTTAGTAGTAAGTTACTTTAAAGTTAGTATAAATAAGGAATACTTTATAAATTAGTTAATAATAACTAAGATACTATTAAAAGTATAGCCCTTTTCTTATATAATAAGGAGTAAGTTAGTAATAAAGTTTATAGAGATTTCTTCCTAAGGTTAAGTTAGTACTAGGAGTAAAGTAAGATAGCTATAAGGTTAATATAGCTAAGGCTTAGTCTACTAGTAGGTTATATAGACCTAAATATACTTCTTTACTTCTTTCTTTATAGAGAGCTAGTAGTACTATACCTATAGCTTTCTAAGACTCTTACTAACTCTTTAGTATCCTATAGTAGGATTATTATATATTAGTATTAATAATTCTATATATATACTAAGGGGAATATAGATCTTTTAGCTATAATAAAGTAAGCTATTTATACTAATAGACTATTAAGCTCTTTACTTCTTTATAGGCTTCTTTACTATAGTCTTATAGTAAACTATTTATAACTTCTTCTAATAAAAAGAATTTACTTCTTAAGTATTTTAGATAGCTATAGCTAAGGAAATCTCTATTCCTAGCTTATTAGCTCTTTTAAGGTAAAGGCTTACTAACCTTACTATAAGACTATTATTAGAGCTTTATAAGGTTATTATTATATATACTAATATAAGGCTATAGGTAGAGTTACTTTCTTTAAGAGGATTATCTACCTAAATAGCTAGTATTTTATAGTTAGGGCTTACTTTAAGAGCTACCTTACTACTACTAAGCTACTTTCTAGTATTAAAATTAAAGCTAATATCTAGTATTTTATAGTTAGAGCCTACTTTAGGAGCTACCTTATTACTACTATCCTACCCTTTAGCTTTAAATCTACTAAGAAATAGTAGTAAAGTAACTATCTAAGCCCTATCTACTACTTCCTTATTAAAGTAGTTAGGCTACCTTAATAAACTATTTACTAAGTTCTTTATTCTAAGTTAATAGATAATCTTAAAGTTAAAGGGGTAAAGATTATTAAGTATAGCTACCTACTTAGATAATAGCTTTAGCTTTATTATAAGGTATTAATAGTTTAAATAGTCTATTAGGACCTTAATCTTAGTATCTATATAGGCTAAATAGTACTTCTAAGTATAGAAAGCTTCCTTAATAGCTAGAAGCTTAGAATTAAGGGTTAAATATTATAATTCTACTCCTATTAGCTTACGTAATATATATACTACTAGATACTAATAGCCTTACTATAGCTATAATAGGACTATACTAATAGTATATCCTAATATATTTATCTTAATCCTTAGGGGTAACTTAGGGTTAAAGTAAGTAAGAATAGATTCTTCTAAGAATACTAGCTTTAGCTACTTAAATATATTAAACTTATAGTAATTTAACTAAAAGGTTCTTTTATTATTACTATATAGTAAGTCTATAAGGAGGGTTATAATTTTACTATAATTCTTAATAAAATATTAATAGAAGCCTATAAATCCTAAGAAAATCTAGATATCCTTTATATAGCTAGGTAATAGTTACTTTATAATACTCTTAATATATTCTAGTTCTATATAAATTCCTTTAGTACTTACTATAAACCTTAGAAAGTTTATATACTTAAGGTTAAATTTATACTTCTTAGGGTTAGTATATAAGCTAGTAGCTTATAGCTAGGTAAGGATATTATAGATATACTATAAATACTTACTAGGATTACTACTATATATTAGGATATTATCTAAATAATATATATAATAAGTAAGTAGGATAAATAAGTAAGTATAATAAAAATTCTAACCTCTAAGATTTAAATCTTAATAAAACTATAATAATACTATTAATTAATTAAAACTAATCGCTATGCTCTTCCTTAGAGGTCTTAATTATAATCTAATAGATCCTTATATTATAACCTACCTTTCTATAAGTTCTATAGTACCTTTCCCTCGGTATCGCTAACCTCTATTGACTATTACTTCTCGATGATTTAGCCACTACTTGCGTATTAATATCTCTCTAATCTATCTTATCCCTCCCCTTATCTATAGTTATCTTCCCTCCTTTACGTAGGTAGGTTCTTTTCGCTCTATACTACTTGCTAAGAGTCTCATTCGCCTATTAAAGGATCTAGACCTTAGCTTTTAATAGAGTATTCTAATGTATTATTACCTTTATTCCCTTTGAAAGTAACTTAAGCGCCTTAAGAATTAATACTAGAAAGCTACTCTAATGCCTTCTTATTTATCTTTCGAGGTATTTAGACTAAGAGCTAGCCTTAAGCATAGTCTTTAGGGTCTTTAAGACCTAAGGGTTAGGGAGGCTAACCTCCTCTATAGTTAGTATTAGAGTCTGTAGCTATATATTAAGCTTTAATATAATATTTTCTAGGTTTAAGGGAATAAGTCTAGCCCTTTGAAAACCTCCCTTAATATTACTCCTTATTATAGTAGCTATATAGGTAGCGTTATAGGCTAGGAAGAACTTAGTCTTTAAAATGTAAGTTATAGAGTATTTAATTAATTGCTTAATTTCTTAACTATAGGCTATTTTAAGTAGCCTAAAGCACCTAATATTAAGAGGCTAGAGTAGATAAGATAAATAAGGTAGTATATAAAGTATAATAATATTATTCTCTTTATAATATTTCTTAAAGTTAATAGAGTAGTAACTTTTATACCTATTAAGGATTAGAAGATAATAGTAACTAATTAATTAATTCTTTATATACTAGTTAAAGTGCTTAAGCTACTTAAGACTTATCTTATTATCAGTCTAGCTATTTTAAGTTATAGTAATAGCCTAATTGCCTAGGAGGTTACTTTCCTAGTACTAGCTAGTAAGGTAATATTAGCCTATAACTATAATAAATAGCTAGATTGCCTAGCCTTCTATATTAATCGCTTAAATAACTATAACCTATTCTTAGTTTCTAGGCTATACTAATTTTAGGTTTCTATACCTATTTATACTTATAATAACTATTCTACTTATAATAATACCTATTATAAAGCTAGTCTTATTAAAGTTATAGATATTAGCTAGGTTAATACTATATTTTGCGATTATATTCTCTATAAGCTAAAACTAATTATGAATAATAGTTAGATTTTTATATTTAGCCCTTTAATAGTTATATTTACGAAAAAAATATATCTTAAGCTCTTAGTATTACTTAATAAAGTTTAAAGCCTAGCGCTTACCGATAGGTAATGTATTATAGTTAGTGAGTAGTTGGTTAGCTATTTCTTTAATACTATATAGTCGTAGAGGAAATCCTTGCGAATCTAGGTTAAGAATAAACTAAATAATAATCTATTCCTCTAGATTAGATAGTTAGTGTAATTTCGGAATAGTATTATATATAGAAAGAATACCCTTCTACTAGCGCTATAGCATTATATGACTAATTTTATAGATCTTTATAGTACATTAGAGCTTTAATTTTAGGTTATTTTAAAGGGCCTAAAGGGTAAGAAGGATTCTAGCCTTAATATTTAAGTCTAATATAGTATATAGTTAAGAATTAATTAATTAAATAGAAATAATATAGGTTGAGAGATTTTTATTACACTTGCTTATTTATCCTACTTACTTATTATATATATTAAATAATATAAATTATATCTATAAGCTTTATAAGAATATTATTAATATATTCTTAGAATATTACTAGGGTATTAACTAGTCTAAAGAGTATAACTAAGTATTTAAAGTAACTATAGTAGTAATAGAAAGCTATCTTCTACTTATCTTTCTTATAAATATATAGCTAGTAGTATATATTCTTTAAGTCTAGCTTTATAAAGATCTATACCTTACTAAGCTAATCTAGGATCTTATAGATTAAAGGTAAGGAAGCCTTATCCTTCTTAGTAATCTTATTAAGATTATAATAATTAATATAAAGGTATAGCTTACCCTCTTTCTTAGGGATAAATAGGATTAAGGCCCTAGCTAAGCTAATAGATTATTAAATCTAACTCTTTACTAGTATATTAATAAGATAAGCCTAGAGGACTTTTAGTTCCTTTATAGTAAGACTATAGATAGATCCCTATAGTAGTATTTAGCTTTCTTCTATATTAATAGTATATATTTATCCTTTAAGTATTAGGGGATTTACTTTTTCTATCTTAAAGATATTTCTAAATTCTAGGTAGAGCTCTAAGTAAGTATTCGCTAGCTTCTTATCGCTAGGTTATAGTAACTCCTCTATAGTCTCTTTTAGTATTATAGAGGTAAGTATATCTAATAGATCGTTAGTAATTATAAGGGTAATAATATATTTTCTAATAGCCCTATATATTCCCTTCTTCCTTATAATAACCTTAATATTACTTTATAATATACTATACCTTTAAGTCTTTATTTTCTACTTAAGGACTTAAGGTTCTATATTATAAAACTAAGGGTCTCTAAGGATAACTATATACTAATAGATTATAGTAATATAGAAATAGACTTTATATATCCTTACCTTCTTTATATTATTATAGATTATTATTAGTTATTAGAGAGTTCCTTAGTTCTTAAAGACTTTATTATTAACTTCTTTAATTTAGACTTTACTAAGTTTAATATCCTTCTATTTAGTAGTAGTTAAGTAGTAAGGGTAAATAAAGCTTATATTAGCTCTTATATTAGCTAAAGTATTTCCTTCTAATCTCTTTTACTAGCTCTCTATATATAATTAGGTTCTAATAGTCTAATATATTAATAAGGATAGAGTCTAGTTAGGCCCCTATTAGGTTTTTACGCTAGTAAATTAAATATTATTAAGAGCTATTATAGGTATAGTAAGGTTATAGCTAGCTTAATACTAATTTATAGTATAATAATTACTCTTATATATCTTATAATTAAGTTTAAAGTATTTTATTAAGATATAACTCTCTTTTCTATACTTATAGTATATAATAGGGCTTCTATAGGGCTAGCTAGATATCTATAGAATCGCTAGGATATTAGTAGGGTTAGTATTTAGGGTAATACTTAAAGTAGGTACTAAGTTTGTATTATTATAGCTAGGGTTAGGTTTTCTAAGAATAGTCTCTACTTAAGTAACTAAGCTAATAAACTTTTACTAAGTTAAAGGGATCTTATAGCTAATTACCTAGGTTTATAGTATAAGTATAAGTTAATAAATTACTAAGTAAACTTAATAGGACTTAGGTAGCTATTCTAAGAGCTTAGCTTTAAGAGCTTTATAGTAATTAAGGAAGTTCCTAATAGTCTAGGTTAGCTTTATATAGTAGTATACTAGCTTTCTAATTATCTTAAGGTATTAGGTAGAGTTATTATTAATAGTCCCTTTAACCTAAGTAAGGTAATTATTCTATATAATTTTATTAATTTAGCCTTTTTAATTATTATTAAGGAAGCTAGTCTAATATAGCTTAACTAATCCTTTAAGATAGCTACTAATAAGTAAGACCTTTAGTAGATCTATATAGAAGCTTAAGGGATATAAAAGGAATTAGCTATTAAGGTTAGTAAGATAGATCCTTAATTTAGTCTAAGACTTTTTACTATAATAAGAAGTTTTTAAGATAAACTTACTAATATTATAGTTAGGGCTTTACTATATATTTATATTATAAGTATAATAAGTTTACTTTATAGGTTATAACTTAATATTAGAGTTAAAGTTAGGGGTAATCTTAATAGTAGTTAGCTTAAGCTAGTGTTTCTTATAGCTAATTTACTATAAGGTTTATAGGGTTTTAATATAAAGATTTAGCTTTACCTCTTCTATAAGAATATTAATAGGTTTAGAGGGAGGGTTAAGATTATAATAAAAAGAGGAGTTTAATAGTAATATCTAACTCCTAGGTTATCTATCTTAGGTCCATAATATTATAGGATCTTTACTACTTATTAGCTATAAACTTAAAGAGGTAGGTAGTATACTAGGAGGGTTATTAGTAGTAGTTATTTTCCTTAATAGTCTGCTATACCTATAGGTTTAGAGAGATTAACTTATTAAGGATAGTATTTATAGTAAGGAGTAAAGAGGTAAGATAGACTACTAGATTACTATTAAGGTATAGTAGGAAAGGTATAATAGTACTATAATATAAATTAATTTCTAACCTCCCTATTCTTTCTAGTTATATAAGCTCCTTTTATCTTTATTCTATTATAATAACCCTTACTATCTTAGTCCTTAGCTCTCTAGGCCTTAGCTTAGCTATTTAGTTATTTAGAGTAGGGTAATATACTAGTAGTATTCGATTAGTACGGTTACTCTAAGACTATAGTACTTCTACTACTCTACTTCTAGCATTCTAGTACTAATAATACTTTAGCGTATAATAGCTATATAACTAATATAAGCTTACTCTAGGTAACTTTTTACTTTTTATTTATTTTCTTTTAGGGTTTTTTCTCTAACTATAGAGAATTAAGATAATTTTAATCTTAGTATAAAGGACTATTTACTTATATATAGTAATAGTATAAGGGGCCTAATATAGGCTTACTATAGATAGGATATAGGTTTTTATTTACTTAGTTTTTCCTATATCTATATAGAGTAGAAGTACTATCTACCTTTTAGGTCTATAGTATATAAATATAATAATAATAATAATTATTATATTTACTATAAGCTAAAACTAATTATAGATAATAGTTAGATCTTTATATTTAGCTTTTTAATAATAATATTTCTAAAAAAAGTATATCTTAAGATTTAGATATTACATAAGCTATATATATATATATTATAATAGTTTTCTAGCTTTATATTCTTAATAATTAATATAGTAAGATAAGGAAAGAAACTCTTAATATTCTTAATAGTTACTCTATTAAATTATGCTAAATTAAGTCTCTAACCTCGCAATATCTTCATACCTTCATTATAGCGTAGAAAACCCTCCATCTAGTAAATCCCGATAGATTCCTTATTACTATTGAGTCTAGCGATGCGGCCCGCGAAGTCAATGACTTAGGCATGGTTTAGGGCGAAGCCGAGGTCGTCTTAGGCTATAATCCAAGCAGCGAGGTACTTTTCCTGCTCTGCTGAGAGCTTCTAGAGGTGTTCATGACTTATGGTGTGACTTTGAGAGCCAGAAATGCGGCCACGGAGGGTTGACTCTGGTACGTTATATCGCCCGGCAGCAGTCCGCACGGCCACGCCTTCGCGGACTTCCTAAAGAGCGTTTTGAATGTCTATTTCAGTGTATTTCGGCATGAGGATTCCAAAAATATAAGAATTATTGCGATAGCTTCAATATTGCATAAGAAATCACGGTCTGAAGATAATTGAAGATTGACGTATTGGTGGGGAAAAAGGTGCGCGGTTTCTGGGGGCGCGCGGCTTCTGGGGGGTGGGGCTTAGCCTTGCACAAAGTGGACTGTGAGGCTCGGCCAATCAGAAATCAACCTACCCCGGCCGTTTCCAGTGACTGGTTGGTTAGAGGGGCAAGGCATCTCTTCAGCCTTGATCAACTGTGGACGAATAATTAACGACGTAATCGCACCGACGTAATCGCATCGTCGAAAATAGTCGAGTCACTACGAGCCGCCATCTCACCTCAACTCCCACCGCGCGACTGTCTCAATTCGCATGCGCCATGAGAGAGAGCGATCAATAATATCCAGCCATGGACGAGAACACTCCTCTCAGCCCTGGTGAGGGTGACGATGATCACGATGGCCCCAGGGGCAACGCGCCCGCTCTCTACCGTATTGGCTCCAACATGAGCCGATCTAGCATCTTTGAGGATGTCGAGATGGCCCATGAAGAAGTACTTTCAGCACTGTCTAATTGATCCAGCCTCCTTGCTGACCCTGTCCGCCTTGCTCCAGTTGTATTCAGGGCCTGTTGCCGAAAGTCTCCCCACGAGCGTGTCGGCCTTTTCCCATCGCAGACCACGTGCCGACTCGACGACTAGCTTTACCTACTACGAAGACGAGCCAGAAGAATTTCCGGACACTGCTAGTTCCAACGGAATAATCGGACGTTCCGATGATTATATCCGACGAAGCGTGTCTGACCTTGGAGACTTGGAGTTTGGCGTCGTCGACGACGACGACGACTATGACCAAGATGATGCCTCATCCGATCGCGACGACGAAGCCTCCCATGGCGACTATGCCCTCCATCGCCACTCGTCAAGTCATTCCAGGAACTCAGTCCATGCGCATCTTCTGCGCAGAGATAGCACCACAACATTCGGAAGCTTCCGCCACCGTGGTCGTACAAGCCAAAAACTTTACATGGTGAACGAGGATCTCACTATTGTTATTGCAGGCTTTCGGACAAACCAAGCTGGCTATATCTTTTATATCCTAGCGTGCATCCTGACTGGTGGACTCGCATATCTTCTGTTTCGGTGGATGCCTCGATGGTACGTTGCTGTGCTCGGTCGAGCATGCCCGTTGGGAGACTGCGAGTGGGTTGTCATCGAGAACCAATGGGGCGAGCTTGTGACTATGCAAGTACGGTCACAGCTATACGGCCGTTCTCTGTCGACTGTCTTTGGTTTGCCCGAGAAGCTATACTCGGACGCTCTGGACGACGACAGTGACCCTATCATTGACGACCTGCGAACTCTGGATTACCGCTATGTCCGTCTCTGCTATCATCCTCTCAAAGACAAGTTCACGCTGTGCAATGGCTGGAAGGACCCGAACTGGATCGATGTACGGCTTACTCGTGCTGGACTTGACAGCGACGAGAAGAGCATCCGCGAAGTCGTTTTTGGTGCCAACCTCATCGATATCGAGCAGAAGTCGATGGGCCAACTGCTAGTGGACGAGGTATTGCAACTGTACATTGGTTTCCATGGGAGCATATTGACTGATTTTCCCAGGTGCTCCATCCGTTCTACATATTCCAAGTTGCCAGCCTTGTCTTGTGGTCTCTTGACAGCTATTATTATTATGCGGTCTGCATTTTTATCATGTCCGTTGGAAGCATCGCTGCCACATTGATCGAGACCCGAGCGGTATGTTGAGCCGATCTAGTCCCTGCACTGCTTCCTTAAGTCTAATTAAATAGACCATGAAACGACTACGGGAGATTTCTCGCTTTGAATGCGACGTTCGAGTTCTTCGGAATGGTTTCTGTATGTTGAATTGCCACCCTAACAAGCATGGACTACGAATATGCTGATAATAAGCGGCTAGGGAGATATATCAGCTCAAGTGACCTTGTGCCCGGCGATGTGTATGAGCTCAGCGATCCTAATCTGACCCTGTTCCCGAGTGATAGCCTCCTACTCGCCGGAGACTGTATAGTCAACGAGAGTATGCTCACTGGTGAGTCGTCCTGTCTGTTCTTGTAGATAATCGCTAACGTGATCCTAGGGGAGTCCGTGCCGGTTTCCAAACTTCCTGCAACCGACAAGACACTTCTTGGCATGGACTTGGCCGCATCATCCGTTTCACCCGATACAGCTCGGCACTTCCTTTTCTGTGGCACTAAGATTGTTCGTGCGAGGCGACCACAAGAAGACCAGGATGGTGATGCTGTTGCGCTTGCGCTTGTTGTTCGCACTGGTTTCAACACCACCAAGGGTTCTCTGGTGCGCTCAATGCTGTTCCCTAAGCCATCCGGGTTCAAATTCTACCGTGACTCCTTCAGATACATCAGTGTCATGGCTATTGTCGCCGGCATTGGATTCGTTGTATCCTTGGTCAACTTTATTCGACTTGGCGTTGTCTGGCACCTGGTTATTGTCCGAGCGCTCGACCTCATCACTATTGTTGTACCTCCGGCGCTACCTGCTACGTTGACCATCGGAACCAATTTTGCACTCAATCGGCTGAAGAAGAAGCAGATATTCTGCATTAGCCCTCAGCGGGTCAACGTTGGTGGCAAAATTGACATAATGTGCTTCGACAAGACAGGAACGTTGACCGAGGATGGGCTGGATGTGCTGGGCGTTCGAGTTGTGCGTTGTGAAACGGGTAAGTTTAGTGAGATTATAACGGAACCTCAATTCTTGCTTGCAGAGGCTACGCATCACGGTTCTCAAAGCACTTTTCGAACTGCGCTCTATACCATGGCTACCTGTCAC
This sequence comes from Neonectria magnoliae, assembly GCA_037954305.1. Taxonomy (NCBI): domain Eukaryota; kingdom Fungi; phylum Ascomycota; class Sordariomycetes; order Hypocreales; family Nectriaceae; genus Neonectria; species Neonectria magnoliae. The sequence continues at coordinate 170,066 of JAZAVK010000081.1, read as the reverse complement.
ACCCTACGGTGTGTTGATGATGAGCTCGTGGGTGATCCTTTAGATCTCAAAATGTTCGAGTTCACACGGTGGTCGTACGAAGAGGGAAAACAGAGTGCGGGAGAAGGGGAAGATGAAGACCAGGGTGGGCTTGCTCCATCAATTGCGAGGCCTCCTAATGTATGAACCCCTGAACACTCTTGGCTATGTAAATCACTGACAGCGTCTCTAGGCCAACCTCGAACTTGGTGTGCTCAAGTCCTTTGAGTTCGTCTCCCAGTTACGACGAGCCAGCGTCATTGTACGCCAATTTGGCCAGAAGAGCGGCGACATCTTTGTTAAGGGTGCTCCCGAGGCGATGCGAGAAATCTGTCGCCCTGAAAGCTGTGAGTCTAGCAAGTATATTCGTAATCACAACCATTTGCTGACCCTCTTTGCTAGTTCCGAGCGACTACGATGAGCTGCTCTCCTACTACACCCACAAAGGATATCGAGTAATCGGATGTGCAACCCGACACTTGAAGAAGTTGAGCTGGGTAAAGGCTCAGAAGATGAGCCGGTCTGATGTGGAAAGTAACCTTGACTTCATCGGTTTCATTGTGTTCGAAAACAAGCTCAAGCCTACTACTGCCGGCGTGCTGGAGGAGCTTCTGGCATCCAACATTGGCGCGGTGATGGTAACGGGCGACAATATCCTGACAGCCATCAGCGTGGCCCGAGAGTGTGGCCTCATGACCCGCACTGCTCACTGCTTTGTCCCTCGATTTGTACAAGGTAGGTCGGGAAGAGTCTCCAGGTGGTGGAAGACTGTGCTAACTTCATAGGGGACTTTCGCGATTCCAATGCGCAATTGCAATGGGAGAGTATCGATAACAACCTGTACTGCCTCGACGAATCCACGTTGCTGGTGAGGATGCCACCGTTAAGATGCCAATGACGTTGACTAACTTCAGTAGCCCCGACCCGCGCCGCCGGAAGCCGATGCATCGCTACCTTACGATATCTCGAACCTGCGTAATTATTCGCTAGCTGTCAGCGGCGATGTGTTTCGCTGGATTGTGGACTATGGATCTCCTCAAATCCTCCAAAGAGTAAGTTCTTCTTCCATGGCCACTAATTTCTCCGACATTTACTAATTGCGTTACCTAGATGCTTGTTACTGGAAAAGTCTTTGCTAGGATGTCACCAGATGAGAAGCATGAGTTGGTCGAGAAACTGCAGAGCATTGACTACACTTGCGGATTCTGCGGAGATGGAGCGAACGACTGTGGAGCTCTCAAAGCGGCAGATGTCGGCATCTCACTATCTGAAGCTGAAGCCTCTGTAGCAGCCCCGTTCACCTCGAGGGTATTTGACATCCGTTGTGTGCTTGAGGTGATCAAGTAAGTCGACACGTGTCGTCCATGTTGTGACCAGGGTAACTAACCAGAGACAGGGAGGGCCGAGCTTCTTTGGTGACGAGCTTCAGCTGCTTTAAGTACATGAGTTTGTATTCGGCGATTCAGTTCACGTCGGTCACCTTTCTCTACGTCACGGCCTCGAACCTCGGGGACTTCCAATTTCTGTTCATTGACCTGCTCCTCATTTTGCCCATTGCCATCTTCATGGGTTGGGCTGGGCCAGCGCCGACTCTATGCCGGAAACGACCAACAGCAGACCTGGTTTCACGAAAGGTTCTCACGCCATTGCTTGGGTTGATGGCGGTCTGCATTGCGTTCCAAGCTGTGGCCTATGTGACGGTCAGGGAGCAGCCGTGGTTCATCCCTCCTAAAGTCAACCATGAAGAACCTGACATCAAGAACTCGGAGAATACGGCGCTTTTCCTGGTCTCGTGTTTCGAGTACACCTTTTCGGGGTTGATTTTGAACGCAGCGGCCCCGTTCCGCCAGCGGACAAGCCGGAACTGTGAGTGCCGATTTGTTCCGGGGTGAAAGATAAAGACCGACAATGCTGACTTCTCGCCTCACAGGGCCATTTATGCTGACGATTGTCCTCGCACTGGTGATATCAGTGTACATGGTCCTTGTCCCAGCCAAGTGGGTGACTGATCTGATGGAACTGACCAAGATGAGCTGGGACTACGAAATGTTCTTGATCGGGCTGGGCCTTGCTTACATGCTGGTGGCCTGGGGATTCGAACAGTACCTCGCCGCACCACTGGCGCGGTTGGTCGGCACGATGAAGCAGCGGATCACGGGGGCATCAAAGAAGCGCAAACAGTACAAGGTGATTCTAGAGTCGGCGCGGATGTAGATAGGACGGGTTATATACTTACCCAAATGTTGGTACTACCTACTACCCAATAGTTACAACTAATTGCAAAGTACGAATACGCCTCACGTACTCCGGCGATGGCCAAGTCTCTGGTGGGACCAAATGCAATGCCTCCCGATTGCTCTAGATAATTAAACATTTACGGATCGAGGTTGATCGGGCCAACAATTGCTCCCTTCATGCATGTCATGACGTACTCGACTCCTGGGTTGCATCGCTTGGTACCCACTCCGGATCGAAGCTGTCAATTACTGTAGACTATCTCGACTATCGCTGTTGTAGTGTACAACCAGCAGTCATCAATTCCTCTTGACACATTACGACAATATTTGATCGGCGCTTGTACTGAAACTTCCTTACAAAGATGGATTACGGTCAGTGACCTCTCAACACCTCTGAGCCGCCTTTCATGTTGATGTTGATCATGAGCAGACTGGATCCTCGACGGCGGTTACTTGCCGCACTCGGTGATCCGCCTGGGTATTCGACGACAGCTTCGAGACCGCATCCAGTCCATCCAGAGCACGTCTCTGAGCCATGGCGTAGAGACAAAAATGGCTTACATGGACCGGCTGCGCACCCAGCCCATGGCCATCGAGACGGACAGCGCCAACACGCAGCACTACGAGGTCGGCACCGGAGTCCTCGCGGCGTGTCTGGGTCCGAGGATGAAGTATTCCTGCTGTCTTTATCCTGAGGGCAAGGAGACGCTGGCTGAGGCAGAAGTCGCAATGTTGAAGTCTTACATGGTCAAGGCAGAGCTGAAGGATGGCATGAAGATGCTTGATCTCGGGTGAGTGAGTGGCGCGAAGTGAAATGAAACGAAATGAAACGAAGTGAATAGATGACACGAGAATGTGAGAATGGAAGTGATTAAGTCGGTATCAATATGACTGACTGGCAACTGGCCATGAATAGTTGTGGATGGGGTTCAGGGGCCTTGTACTTTGCGGAGATGATGCCCAAGTCGCACATCACGGCCTTTTCCAACTCGCGGACGCAGAAGGAGTATATTGACACGACGGCCAAGGCCAAGGGCCTCACAAACCTTGAGGTCATTACGGGCAACGTTGTCGACTACGAATTCGAGGCCGACTCGTTCGATCGCGTTGTCTCCATCGAAGTAAGCCTCTCGCACCCCAATAATGCCGTCTCTAATCAGTAGTCTTTAGCTGTTTGAGCACATGAAGAACTACGAGCTGCTCATGGCCAAGGTTGCACGGGCACTGAAGCCTGGAGGCAAGCTGTTTGTGCACTTGTTCGCCCACAAGACAACGCCGTATGACTACGAAGAGGGCTGGATGACAACGCACTTCTTCACGGGCGGTACGATGCCATCGAGCGATCTGCTGCTCTACTTCCAGCGAAACCTTCAAATTGAGCAGCAGTGGTGGGTGAATGGGCTGCATTATTCGCGGACATGCGAGGTATGTCTTTACCTGTTCATTTGTGCTTATCCTCCTACATCTGATCTCATGGCTGACCTTGATCCGTCCCAGGACTGGTTGTCCAACGTGACAGCAAACAGGAAGCAGATCTGGCCACACCTCGCCCAGACGTACGGAGAGGAGAATGCGTCGACGTGGTATAATCGGTGGCAGGTCTTTTACTTGGCGTGTTCAGAGCTGTTCGCGTACGAGGGAGGAGATACCTGGGGCGTCGCACATTATCTGTTCGAGAAGCCGAGCGCGTGAACTGTTTTGTAATAATGTTTCCATTTTCCCTCCCATAGGCCCTATGTACACTGCGCTAAAGCCCCTCGTTGTTAGGCCGGCGCCAGCCTTGCCGGAGTTGTAGCTGGAATAAGAGTACAACGAGACCATCGTTTAGTGATCCCAAGGGTGCTTAAGACCCATTAGGACCGCACCTATAGAGAGATTCGCGTGAGTGGTCGTGGACAGAAGCTAGCGAGGAACACAGTGATTGTAAACGTACCTTCCTTCTTAGCTCGGTACATGACCTGTTGTGAGAGCAATCGTCAGTTTGGCTTGTTCATCATAGTTCGAGAACCGACCCCGCGGGCCAGCAGAACCCACCCAGAACCACATGCCAGCACCCAGCGCCGTAGCGGTGAATCCATAGATGCGCGGCAGATGAGCCACCGGGGGCTTGGGGGGACCCATGGGGATGCGAGGGTGGTGACCAGCCATTGTGTCGAAGTCGAAGTCGCTCGTTTGGAGGGGAGTATCACGGCCGGAGGAGCTGGAGAAGTGCTCGAGTTAGGAGATTGGGTCGGGAATATCGCCATCGGCGAAGCGGGAGCCGGGCAATTGACGTACTGGGCTGGGAGGCCGATTGGGGCGATGACGAGGCGGGCGACGGCAGCACAGCTCGTGAGAAGGCGATGGGTTGAATTGTTCAGTCAATCAATCAATCAATCAATGGTGGATGGAGTCGTTGAAAGCCGGACCAATTCGGGCGTGGCATCGTTGCTTAGGTAAGACTGGCGCCTGATTGGACGAATCCGCCCGTTCATGAGGACGCGGCGCTCCAAAAAACCGGTTATCCTTCTAAAGGGGCGTTGAGCCGCGAGAGCTACCAAAGGGTACGTACCCCCCCCTCCCGACCGTCACTCGGAGGCAATGCGACCGACGACGTTCATCGCGTTGGTCTAAGTTACCACATTGCGTCTGCGTCCGTGTCCATCACCAACCTTCAACATTCAACATTCAACATTCAACATCCGTCCATGCCCGCGTTTGTCTATCTCTACGCACAAATTCCAACTTGTGTTTGATTGCTTTTCACTTGCTCTACTAAATACCCGCCTTGGACTCTTTTCCCTTTCATCTTTTCCCATCATCGAGCGATCTCATCTTGAACCAGCCATCGCAGACGTCAGCATCATAGTAGCAGTCTATCTTACCTTTCGCCACCGAGCAGGCCTCGGAAGTCACAGGATATACCCGCACATCACTACTATGGCGACACCCGCTCCCAGATTCAACAACAAGTCGCCCACCATCCGACGCATTCGTTAGTCCCCCCCCCCTCTATCTTCTCCTGCACTTGCAACATTACCCTAACACTCATCAGTCCGCGAAGCCGCAGAAATCTCCAGCTCTCCATCCGCCGACTACTCCGCCGAGCCCCTGGAGTCCGACTTCTTCGAGTGGCACTTCACCCTACGCGGCCCTCCCAATTCCGTCTACAGCAATGGCATTTACCACGGCCGTATCGTCCTGCCCCCGACCTACCCCCTCCGGCCCCCGAGTTTTCGCTTCATGACCCCCAGTGGGCGCTTCGAGGCCAACCGCGAGATCTGCCTCAGCATCAGTGGTCATCACGAGGAGACATGGCAGCCGGCCTGGGGCGTCCGAACAGCTCTAGTAGCGTACGTCATCTCCCCCACATCTGCCGTGAACACGGTGGCAATTCGTGGCCTATGTCGCTTTACAACTACTGATATTCCTTGTTGCCCTAGCCTCCGAAGTTTCATGGAAACCGACGCCCGCGGCCAACTCGGCGGCCTCGAGACCACGGATGCTGTGCGTCAGCGTTTAGCTGCTGAGTCGTCTTCTTTCAAATGCGCAGCATGCGGCAAGACAAACGGCGAGATTATAAAGGAGTGCGAAGAGAGAGCCAAGGAGGCCGCTTCAACCGCCCAGGAAATCGAGGTCCCCAAGGAGCTGAACATGGGCTGGCGAGACGAGATGGAGGCAAAGAAGAAGACCCAGGAGAACCCTGGGCCCACAGGCGACGAGACCGAGGCTGCTGAGCTTGCCGAGGGCTTCGTTCAGACCGCCCCGGACCCTACCGACGCCGATCCTTATCCCGCAACCCCGGCGGTCCCGGCGAGTCAGTCGATCCCCCGGCCTCCTTCGGAGATTCGGAACCCCGCTCCCACACGGACAACACCACTTCCTGCTGTAGCCGTCGCTCCCGCACAGCCTCGGCCTGCACGCCGAGCTTCCGATGACGGAGTGCCGCTTTGGTTGGACCGACTCATTGTTGTCATGGTCGTGCTCCTGGTTGCTCTGGTGCTGAAGATCCTCTTCGCTCTCTGAAGGATGCTGTGTTTTATGGGCATGCGTTACTAGCGCTGGGCGTCTGGCTGTTATTATCATGAATAGGCAAGCGAAATATATCCAATTCAGTGTTTTGCTTGTTGTACACTTCGTGCCGTACCGTTGGCCGTTATTCCCAGCGGGTATTATAAGTAATGGTACATGGGCATGCATATGTTTCCAGCCAACTTCTCCCTCGTCGAAAACTCGTTTTGTCTTCTTACACGCCGTCAAGACTTGCTCGCGACCTGTCTTCTCGATTGCCACGCAACCACTAACCACCACCACTCTCCCACCATGGTGCCCAGTCCATCCTCGGATTCCTTCAGCACGCCCGTTGCCTTCCCCCAATCGATGATCATCTGTGCTTCGAATTCTTCCAGAACCGGCTTGAGCGCGCTGCAGATGCCCTCGATCGTCATGAACCCTCGAGTAGCGTAGATAAAGCAGAACGCCCCCAAAACGTGCATCCACCGCTCAGGATCTCGCTTCCCGAAGAAGTCAATCCACTGAGGCAGCTCACCGCTGGGGCCCTCCGTGGGCGGCCCGGCCTCGACTGACGTCTTGAGCTCCTCGATATCCTCGTCGTACTGATACGCCACCGTGGGGACTGCCTCAATGCCAAAATGGTAGTAGGATTTTGGATACTTCCGACTTTCATAGTTGCCTGGTTCGAAGCCAAACGGGATGTGCGGGACGTCCACTGGTACCAGCCTGATTCTCTGAGAGGCGTTCAGATTGGTCAACGCCATGACGGATCCGTCGTTGAGCGTGTACGGTACCCTCATCGTCTCTCCACGACGAAAGACACCATCCAGCTTGGCCTTGAAGGCGGCTGCCTCTTGGTACTTTGTTTGCTGAGCCAACTTCCCCATAATGTACGTGTATGATTCGTTCAATCGATACGGTCTCCCGCCGAGTGGCGGCTTCTTGCTCCTGCATATAATGCGTTGCCGAGTTAAGTCGTCAATTGCCTGCTTCAGGAGCATGTTGTTCTTGTCCAGGTCCCCGTTCGCCAGAGTGGAAAACTTGTCCTTGATCTGCTGCACTGAGTACCGCGTCTCATCCGTACAACAGAGCGATCTGATCCAGGATCTAGTAACATCGAGGTCCGTGACCATGACGGTTTGATCGTTCCCGCGTTGCATCTTCTCGACTGTAATAGCGCCAGGCATTGCAGACGCCGCCTCAAAACGCGCAAACACCGAGGTTTGGGGGTGGAAGAACTTCTCCCGCCAATCCTCCTCAGGGCCAAGTACTACATCTTGGGAGGAAAACTTTTCGCCCAAGAGTGTCCTGGTCGACGGCAGTTGGACGCCGTCTTGGCGCGGCAGTTGCAGTGTCCACGCGATGATTGTCGGCCAGTCGCATTCCAGGGGCTCATCAAAGTCGATTTCAGGCAGCTCGCCCTTCTCATATGCGACTAGGAACTTGTCCTGGAAGTCTTGTGTTAGTTTGGCAACGTATGCTCCCTGTTCTTTTCGAGCAGACAACCAGAATCGGCGGAGTTGGGTGAGCCTTGTGGCCGGGAATAATTTGAGCAACAGTCCCCAGTCAATCGCCTTGTCAGAACCTCCCAGAAGGACACGAACGGCCACGAAAGCGGCGAGAACCTTGTCTGGCTCCTCGACTACATCATTGTCCTTGTCGCTCTCGGGCCTCCCTATTTCAGTTTCAGGGGGCAAGGGTGTCAAGGGTCTCGTCAATAGTCGAACTCGTTTGTGTTTTGTCGATTGCAATTGTCCTTGCCGTGTGGTAAGGTGGGCTTTCTTGACATAGGACGTTTCAAGGGTAAGCAAAGGCCTTCGGACTGTAGGCCAGGCAAAGGGGTCCTCGTCGTCGCTTGAAGCCAAATCATCAGATATCGCATTCTCCTGTGCAGAGACTGGGAAGGATTGCGGCGTGAGCTGGCACTTTACAAGCCACGAAAGGGGCTCCGATGGTAACACGATCTTGCTGGCCCTTCCACTGAAGAACTTGACGAAGATATTGTGAGGGCCTGTTGCGTTAGGTGGGCTGTTGAGGAAGGACTCGGCCCACGACCGCTCTACGTCCATACAAGCAAACAACCTGTCCGTGAATCGTTGATATTGTCCGGTACCGGTCCTGGGCTGACGCTTGAGGCCACTATATGCAGCGGTTCGGTGTTCAATCTCCTCGACTATTTCCGCCCAGGAGAACCAGGTAGTGTCTGGCATCCAGCCCTTCAATGTGTAGCTGCCATCTTGAGTCTCGAAATCGAGAGCGCTGATATAGGGCCAAACGCCGCCCGAACCAAACACCACGACCGCCTTGTCGAATGTCGTACACATCGGCCAGTCAGCTGAGACCAATCGCGGGTCAATATTGGCATCATCGTCCTTCGAAAGGCGGCGACGCTTGTATGGTCGTTTGGAAGTGTCCTCGCTTAAAGAGGTGTTCGGCTCCAGGAACTGAATCCTTTCCAACGGTTCCTGACTGAGCAAGTGCCCAGATGACCCGGACCACATCGGCTGCGGGGTGTAGTCTTGCTGATCAGCATGAGCCCATGAGATGGTCGTTTTCTTTCGAAGGTTGACCGGGGAAGACGTGGCGTCTGCTCCCCTCGTCCTTCGACGCTTTGGTGGCAAATCATCGTCGTCGTCAGCTTCGTACGAGGCCCTCTTTGCAGCAACTTGGGCCGCGTAGACTGGAGCAGTCAGGGTTTCGACTTCATCCCCAAGTTTGCGTCGACCTCGTCGACCTTCTCCCACGGATTCAGGGCCGGGAGGGGCTGTGAATGGTGGCGGGACGTAAAGTTGAGGGTGCGCATCCTTAATCGCTTCAATCAGGTTCGTGGCTTCTGTTGAGAATGGATCATGGGTCCCTAGCACGATAATCTGGCACTTGGAAAAGATTCCCTTGTTGTCACGGAACGCATGGAAATGTTCGGCCGCGGTTTTAGTCCTGAACATGTCTCGGAGCGCGGCCTGATATGCCTTGATGGTGGGAACCGTTGCTCTGGGGAATTTCTCTTTCCATCGTATTGTGATGACATGCCACAACCCTCGCCCCCCAGGAAATACTCCGGCCTGTTCTTCCAGGAGTTCTTTGACAATCCCGGAAATGCGACTATTCAAGGTGACCTTTGGGAGAAGGCTGTCGATGGTCGAAGGTGTTGGCTTCCCCTTGGGCTTTTCGACTGCACCAAGCCCGTTGGTAGTTTTATCGTTTGGCCCCGGCGCCTCATGCTGTACCTCTTCTGTCGTTGGTTTGTTCTCCATTTGGTGATTCTTCCGAACTGTTTTCGGGGTGTTGGGGCCTGACCTGGGACGATCAGACAACCCCAGGACAGGACGCAACTGTCCATCCTGACTTTGTACGAGGGCGCCACCATTGGTGTTTGAAATCGAGACTTTGTCTAGTGTATCAAAACCATGGGGTTGTCGCCAGTCTGGAATAGCTTGGAATGGGCTGCCTGGAAGATCAATAGACGGCCGTGAAGACAATCCAGTTGCGGCCGCGGTACGTTTCCTGACTCGAGATTGAACTGGAGTCAATTTTTCTCCTTCCAAATCTTTGCGTTGGTCCTCGGAACCCAGATCCGATATCGCCGCGTTGTTGGTTCTCGGAGTTTCGGGAACCGCAGGTACGGGTGTAGCAGGGTCATCCGCTTCTGGAGAGGCTCGTTTTCGCCCACGCCGAGGCGTTGGCTGGGCAGATTCGTCATATGAGGGGTTACAAGCAGTTTTGGACCTTTCTAGATGGTACTTCAGACCGATGTCATTCTTCCAGCTACCGCCACACTTCTCGCACGTCCATGGGCGGGTACTTGAGACAGGCTCGGTGGTTTGGGCTGGCTGGCTTCCACGCGGTGGTCGACCGCGTTTCTTGCGGGCAGGCAGGCCTGTCTCAGAAACACTGATGTCGGCTGTAGGTGCGGCTGGACTCGGTACCTCGACGTCTACGAGTTTCCGTGTCGCCCTTGTTGCTCTTCTCGCTTTGGATGCAGTCGCCGTAACTGATTGCTCCAGTAAGCCTTTCAGGGCTCCAGGAGCAACCTTCAATGTTACAACCAGCTTGGCTAAGTCAGGAGACTCACAAGTTTGGTCTGTCTCATTGTGGGTACTTTCCAGCAGTACAATGCTCTCTTTGTGGGGGCTGCTACCTCCGTGGTCATCGATGTCCTGTTTTGGCTTCTCAAGTTGTTGCTCTGGCTTTTCTAACACTGGTGGGGGCTTCTCAACCAGCTTGACTGGTGGTTTCTTCTTGGGACGGCCCTTGGGTTTCCGACTTGCCAACCCCAGGGTGCACAAGTCGGTGTATGTAGCCGCCGGTTTACTCGTCAGTGAAGTGGTGGTGATTGGAGCGAAGCCATAGGAAGTGCCTGGTGACCCTTGGCCTTCAGGTCCGTTTGGTTGGCGAACAGTAGGGGGGATATTGTCTTCAACAAAGTAACGATATGAAGCTATCTTTCCAACTCTTGTGTGCTCGCTTCGCAGTTGAAAGTGACTCAGATAAGGCGGTTGGAGATTGGGAGTGGCCAAGGCGGAGGTCATGGAGGAGAGATACCTGCTGAAGGACGGGCCTAGGGTCAAGCCGTAAACATCTGGATTACTCAACCCTGAGTCCCCTAGCCGCTGCGCCATCTCAACGATGGTGACAGGAAGGGGCTTGTCCAGTGACCAAGGGGGAGAAGAGGATACTTCCAAGGCGTTGGTTGGTTGGCCAAACAACGTTTTCCCGTCAGTACTGTCGCCGGTAGCAAGGTCTGGGTTTCTGGAAGGTTTCGTTGCGCGCTTGCCCGTGGCAAGGTAGATTGACCAATCTTCGGCATTGAGATCGCGGGCGTACTTGATGCAATCCTTGAACAGCTTGTCGCCGAGTTTCGCAGCAACGTATTGGATAACGCCCCGAGAGTTGAGAAATCGGCAAACCTTGGCCAATACCTTCATCTGCCAGCGCATTCCCAGAACTCCGAGCTTGGACTTCAAGTCCTGCATCCGCAGGACACCCCATTCCTTGGAAATAGCCAAGATGGTCGTGGCAAGCGCAGTGTAGTCGACAGATTCGCCCGTCCACCGGATGTGCCAAGGAACTGGGTCAAGGTTAGCGGCCAGGACCTGGTGAGAAAGGTTCATCTCGGCACGAGGCTCATCGAGCGCATCTCCATCCTTTGGCAGTGGCGGAGCAAACAGCTTGAGCCACATCTTGCTTGTCTTAGTGCCTCGAACAAGGGTAGTCCTCTTCGCGATATAACCCTTCTTAAGCAATGCATCTGTGCGCTTGGGAACAGATCGCTTGTCCTGGTCGACGAGGCGACCGAGGTCGCCCTGCAGAATGCCGTAGGCCGTCGTGGAAGCAATTCCGAGCAGTAAAAGCCACTCGGATCTGGGGACTCGCTTGTAGTCGACGGCATGACCTGTAAGCGATTCCCACATGGTTTCTTCAGAAGTGTACACGCGTACATGGCCGGTAGTCGTTTGTGCCTTGGCCGTCTCTGAGGAGACGCCATCCTCTTCTTCAACAGTCGATGGTGAAGGTGGTGGCAAAGCGAGAACCTCGTCCAAGGAAAGGTGGTTGTGCTTCCTGTCCGAACCTATGGATACGTCCCTTCTTGCTGCCAGCCACTTCCAAATGGTGGAGGCAGTGCGATGGCGAAAGCCAGAGTCCTCATCTTGGAGCTGTGGATTCCGTCCAGGCTGGTCAGGAGCGGCGTGCTGAGTTCCCGAAGAAGTCCCCGAAGGATTATGGATAGCATCAACGACGTCGCTCACAGAGCACCCTAATAGAGAGAACTGGGTCAGCCTGGGATTCCCATCGTGACCACCAAACCTGGACTAGATTGGACAGTGGCGGCGGTCGCATCCGCGCAACCACCACCAAGGCCGATCCCCATGCGCCAAGGCATTTCCTGGAGGTCCATCTCTGCCGAAGCCATCACAACAGTGACTTACCCTGCTCGCCGCCGCAGGAAATGAGCACCAAGAGCGCCGCGATCAAGCCCTCGAGCTCCGAAGCCATGGTCTCTCAGAGTCTGGAATGTTCATTCTTAGCGATAGACGCACGTAAAAAAGCAAGGATGAGAAATGTGTCTGGGGCGAATTGAACTGAGGACCCAGCGCGATGGTAAAAGACTATGACTTTTTTGCCTGTTGCTGTAGCTTGATGATGATGTGGGGATGTATGGCGGGGTGCACGCGCGTGGTAGATGCACGCTAGGTCGCCGGAGAGTAGACTAGTGGCCCGTCTAAAACGGTAGCGGGGCCGTTTGATGAGAGACGATGACATAAGCCCGCGATGCTGTGATAGCTGCAACCAGATTCAAGAAACTAAATACGCGCCGCGTAAGTTACTCCGTCCATCAGGATTCGCATGGAAAATTATGGTTCATTATTGGAGATTCTATATCTAATCAGATGGCTTAACGTATGCTTTCGCTGAAGAACCGAGGTATCAACCTCGGGTAACGAGGAACGGCTTCCAGTTACAGCCGACTGCTCGCTTTGACCGCTCTGTCTCCATGACATCGACATCTCCACCTTCTGAGCACCAGGTCTAGGTTCGGCTGTTCAGCTTGGCCTGTTCATACTCTCGAATCTTCCTGTAAGCATCCACAACATCTGCCCTGACCGCTTGCAACTCTTCGCGACGTCTCAAGCTACCCGAAGCCTTGGGGACGTTTGCGACGTCTACACCAGCGCCGCCTGCGACCTTGAGCCGCTTCACACTCTTGTTAAGTTCCGGAGGTGCCTTCGCTGTGTCATGTAGTCCAACCTTGACTTCTCCCCTCTTTTTCTTTAACTCCAGCCATGGATCCTCCTCGCCTTGTCCTCGCCCCGACTTCTTCTTCTTCCTCTTGCTAGTCGCTTCGTTCAGCTCAGCCTGGGCCTTGGCTGACATGCCGCCTTCATCACCATCAGCTTCCCGTTCCGCAGCCTGTTCGAGCTCCTCCTCTCGCTGGTCCTGGATCTTTTCTTCCTCGGCCCGCCACTGGTCGTAGAGTTTGTGCATTTTTCGTTCTTTCTTCGTGCGCATCACTTTGAACCCAGCCTCATCCTTGCCGTCCTTGATCACAGTCTTCTTGGCAAGGCCAGCCACCGGAAGGCTGGCGTTGACTCGGAAGGCAAATGCCCTCATGTCCTCGCCCGGACGAATCTTGAGGTCCTGGGAGATGATCTCCTTTGCGGTCTTGCCGTCATGGCCATCATCGAGTCCTGATCTAACCTTTTTTCCATGTGCGACAGACATGAGCCGCCTGAATGCTCGTGGCACATCGTTATCCTTTCCGTTGCCCTTCTTTCCCCTACTTAGAGGGGGATCATGGGTTACGGCAGCAGCCTTCGCATTCTTCGCATTCTTCCCATTCTTCGCAATATTCGAACTCTTCAACGTCACTGGGAGGGAGCGGGCTTTTTGCGTCGGGGGAAGATTGAAGCTACAAGTGGAATTGTTAGATGCTCAGTCGTAATGGTCTCTTGTGCGGATTGCGTACTCTGCATCGTCGTCTCCCCTCTTCCTCTTGTGTTTGTGAGGCATGGTCGGTGAACTTTGCGCAGGGTCCCGAGTTCCAATCCGTCATTCCGATTGTCGCGCTAGGTCCCGCTTGACGAGAGAGGTTCAGTGGGCGTGGTCAAGTGTCGGCGGAAAATGCAAGGAACTGCTGCGTTTCGTAGTTATAATGTTAGGGAGAAAGTCGAGGGCCGAAACATCAAGAAAGTTTCTCCAAGAAATTATGTTATCGGCAGCCTCCGTCTCTTATCGGGACGTTTGGCTCCCGACCTAGCCCCACCGTTAAGGTACTTTTGGTTACAAGATCACTGGTCTCATGATGGCCCCTTTTGAGGTACCATATCATAATTTAGAGTACCTTGATGATATGATAAATCAGTACGTTCTCTACCTGCTTGAGTTACTGTAGATCTACTAGTATTTCCCACAATGAAGGTGTCACGCGCATCTCATCCACCTCACTCATCCATCTCCTACAGCTGCAATAGAACAGCTTTGGCGCTCGCCGCATATCGACGATCACTCTTTTGTCTCGGCCAGCCATTTCGGCGATTCTTCCGTTTGGTCTCATAAATGATGCGACATGCAGCCACCAAGTCACCAAAAAGCCGACACTTCCTGAGTGGGGCAACCTAAGTTGTTCTAAATATTCGAGGACGATAAGATGACGACGTTGCCAGCATGAATGATACTGAGATACGTACTTTTTACCTCGTTCTTAGCTTGTGTGGTATTATTTCTTTACTGATAATGCTCTCCAAAGGATGATGAACCCAGCTCCACGCCGCAGACGGAGAACTCCTCCCTCACCAAACATAGCCCTCCCTCGAGCTGGCTTAGGCGCAAGATCAAGGTCTTCCTATGTGGCTTTTAGTCTGATTGCAACCGCTTTCTCGTGAGTCTGCTATGCCTGTATCGACTTTCAACTCAGGCTCACGAAGAAAAGCACAATAGGTCTCATCTTGACTCTGATCCTCTACCTTGGGCCAGTCCTCTGGGACGACTGCGCCCGTGGATCTCCCACGAAAAGCTACCGTCTGAATCTCCGTCTTGGTAGCGTGAATCCGATCCCATGCAGCTCCCATAACGACTACTGGAGAGAGGTGCCACTATATTCAGCTTTGCATGCGGGCTGTATTGGTGTCGAGGCCGATGTCTGGACATTCCAGGATGAGCTGTATGTAAGTCATGACAGAGGACGCCTTGCAGTGAACCGCACATTATCCGCCCTATACATCGATCCGCTGTTCAAACTACTTCAAGCGAAAAATCCTGTGAAAGACGCAACCATTCCGTCCATTCCGGTCCAAGGTATCTATGATATCGACCCGAACCAGACCCTAGTTCTCTTGGTAGATATCAAAGCAAAGCCAGAAATCGCATGGCCACTTTTGCTTGAGCAGCTTCAGCCTCTTCGAAGTATGGGCTGGCTCAGTCACACAAAGAACGGAACCGTCTTTTGGGGGCCCGTCACAGTTGTTGGGACGGGAACGACACAAGTTGAGCAGGTAGAAGCGAATCCCGCGCGGGATGTTTTCCTCGATGCGCCCTTGGCAAAGCTCGACGGAGGCGCATACACCAATACCAACTCGTATTACGCAAGCGTTTCCTTCCGACGGTCTATCGGGTTGATTGGCCCCAGTGGTCTGCGACGTTCACAGCTACTCAAGATACGAGACCAGATCCAAAAGGCTCACAGCCGAGGACTTAAGGTGCGATACTGGAGTCTTTCTGCATGGCCTTTGTCTAAACAGAGCCGACTTTGGGAAGGTCTTGTCAGCGAGGGCCTCGACATCCTCCACGTCGATGACTTGCTTAGCGCGAGGGAAGTCTTGAACAGAAGGAACAGCAGCTGCACCGTGTCGGCATCATAAAAAAACCATAAATATGGCTTGCTCTATGGCTTGCTTTGGTTGTGGAAATATCAAGATACGACGGCGAAGCATATGAGATCAGCAGGTTCCGAGTCTCCGGGATATCACCGAGTAACACCCTACATGCCGTGTGTCCCGGTGTAGGATACAACCGGGGCCGACCCCGCAGATCGTGGGGAATGACAGCATAGTTTTGGAGAGTCCAGATATTTGGAACTTCGACATGTTCATGTGCAATTCTGTCTTCTTTGATCCAAAGAACAATCAGACGTATCGTGCCACCACAGCGCCCCCTGCATCAACATGGCAAACGAAGGCCGCATTGCAACCCTTGATGTAAGACGACCCTTTGATGAGTCTTTGCCACGGAGTTGTGCTCATCCGAGTCGTAGTCCAGCATCGCCGACAGGCTTCCGGCCTATTCCAAGTCTCTCTTCGAAGCCAAGGCGGTAAAGGGCTTAAGCTTCGAGACGATCGCGAAGCATCTCGGCCGAAGCGAGGTCGCTTGTGCAGCATTGTTCTATGGCCAGGCCACGGCGTCAAGCGAGGATGTTGAGCGGCTATTAGAACTCCTAGACTTGCCCACGCACTCCCTTACAGCCCAGATGACGGGGTTCCCTAACCGAGGCCAGGCCGGCCCTATGCCTCCTGTTGAGCCTCTGATCTACAGACTATACGAAATCGTGCAGAACTACGGTTATGCGTACAAGGCCATCTTGAACGAGAAGTTTGGGGACGGCATCATGAGCGCCATCTGCTTCTCAACCACCGTCGACAAGGAGGTGGATGAAGCCGGCTCACCGTGGGTCGTCATCACCTTGAAGGGCAAATGGTAACAAGATTCACCGACATGTCAGTGTGAGACCGTACTAACGTTCCAAGGCTTCCTTTCAGTCGCTTCTGATCGAATAAGACAGGGTCTTAGCAAGCCTGACTGCTATTATCCAGGGTCAGCACCGGTCCACGCTTGGCGATCAGTCGTTCGAATTTGGCGTCTCGTCTGGCAGCGGATGGAAGCGAGAATGGATAATTCCAGGGGGTGGGACGCCGTATGCCGCGATTGGCTGCATTTCGGTCGGTGGTTGTTTTGAGGCTTAGAGAGGCGTTGAGAACAATACGAAGACGATATAAGCTTCTGCCAGCTGCACCCACCACAAACGGCTTCCCTGAAAGCGATCAGCCATCCTACGCGTGTGTGGCTTCCAATTCTTCTCCCCAACATGCCCATTTTCACTTGCCCATGTGATGATTTTGATCTGCACAATATGACAAAAATGACCAAGCTCGCTGCACGGAGTCACTGGCGTCGGCCGACCTCCTTGTCCCGTCCAAGCCCAAAATGAAGAACAATATGAAGCACCAGGCACGGGTCAGCCACCAGCGCGACACTCGTGGAGGTCAGGAGGATTGTCTTGAGATCCTGGTGATAGATATGGCATCAAGGTAAGCTCGCGATCAGGTATAAAGAGGGCGCTGTCCGTCGTCCAAGAGGAAGCTTTCCCATCACCAACACACATCCACACTCTCCACCACAACACTCTTTACCATTCTCAACACTAAATTTTCCCAGACTTTCTTAAGTCACTCAACCCCAACCTTCAAAATGCCTTCCACCATGACCAACAACACCAAGGACCAGACCAGCAACTACCCTCTTGGTTGCAACGTCATGGTTAAGCCAACCACTCCCGCCTATCCCCTCGGCTGCAGCATCATGGCCAAGCCCGGCAAGGACCAGAATCCCAGCTATCCCCTTGGCTGCACCATCATGTAAAGCCTCGAGAATCAACGGCAGTGCTTTATAGGGCTTCGGGTTGGCAGAATGAAACCGCCTTCGACCAGGACAACCAACTTCGACCACAAAAGCGTCAACCCAACCATGATCAAACCACGGCACTGCTCAGATACTCGGGGCAATGGGAGGATGAGAAGGATCCAATCGGCTTAGTTTACATATTTTTATCTTTTTTTACACAGACGCGCTCTGGTGGCGGGACGCCGGCATTCAGAAGCCACTTACATGAGGTGTTTCTTGTTCACTCGGTTTCGGGTAGACGCGGGAACACGGCGAGGGTACAATTTTGGATACCCGACACATAGCTTTCTAATACAAGCCGTTTGGATATAATTGTCTCCTCTTCTTTTGTGACACATCCTTTGACTTGTTTTCCCATCCGGTCTTGCTTTAGTAATGCTTGCTGACAACGCAATGCATTACTTTCAAAGCTGAAGTAAGGTGAGACTAGTTACGACTTAATGAAAGTACTTCTCGTCAATGAAAGAAACCTAAGATCCGGATGCAACCATGTACAGCAACTACATAAATCCTGTCAATCGCAATGTGACAGTGGTAGAAAATCGACTACCCTAGACTAGACTGCAACGAATGCCCAATTCGGAAACACTAGTCTGGCGCAAATGCACAGAGGCCGGCCCCGCTAAAAAACATCAAGGCGGTGAGCGCAGTCCCGCGGCAGAAACCTCGAGATTTTCCCAAACTTGGACCCAGTTGCGTTTACTGCGAGCTCCAGCGCCCCCAGGCCCTGACAAATAACATTTCTCTTCCCCTCATACAACGGCCAATTTTCTCACCATGGCTCCCAAAAGCAAGCTCAAGTTGGCGCTGGCCGCGGAGAAGGGCCTCGATGTCAAGAAGCTCAAGCTCAAGCGCAAACAGAAGGCCGCCGCCAGGCAAAATCGCAAGGCCGGCGGGGCAGCTGAGGATTCCGGCGCTGATGAGAACGAGGATGAGGTGGAAGGCGTTGAGGCGGAAGACGCCGAGGCAGATGCCGCCGAGGAGGAGGAGGATGAGGATGAGGATATGCAGGTTCGTATCCACGAGCAATTGGCAACATCGTACCGCTAACGAACCGCCTTCTAGATCGACTTAGACGCCCTCAACGACAGCGACACTTCCGAGTCGTCAATCGAGCTCGAGGACAAGATCCCCCGCAAGCCTTCAAAAAAGAACCAGGTCGTGCAGCAGAGCAAGGCCCCGGTCGAGGAGGATGACGACGAGGAAGAGGACGACGACGACGAGGACATCCCCATGTCAGATCTCGAAGACCTCGACGACGCCGACAAGGAAGACCTCATCCCCCACCAGCGCCTCACCATTAACAACACAACCGCCCTGCTCGCCGCCCTCAAACGCATCGCCATCCCCACCGACAAGTCCGTCCCCTTCGCCAGCCACCAGACCATTGTCGCCTCCGAGGACACGGCCGAGTCCATCCCCGACGTCTCCGACGACCTCCAGCGCGAGCTGGCCTTCTATTCGCAGAGCCTCGACGCTGTCCGCCTGGGCCGCTCCCGTCTCCGCGCCGAGGGCGTTCCCTTCTCGCGCCCCAAGGACTACTTTGCCGAGATGATCAAGGAGGACGCTCACATGGACAAGATCAAGGCCAAGCTCGTCGAGGAAGCTACCAACAAGAAGGCCGCCGGCGAAGCCCGCAAGATGCGCGACCTCAAGAAGTTTGGCAAGCAGGTCCAAGTCGCCAAGCTCCAGGAGCGTGCAAAGGCCAAGCGTGAGACTCTCGACAAGATCAAGACGCTTAAGCGAAGTAAGTTTTCCCATTCCGCGCTGTCTCCTACCCACATGGGTTCTATCACCGTCCCGTCTACTAACATCTTTTCTTCTCCTAGAGCGCCAAGAGTCTGGCGGGGACACTGGCGGCACCAAAGAGGCCGACATCTTCGACGTCGGCGTCGAGCAGGAAATCAAGAAACACAACGCGCGCTCTGGTGCTGGTCGTGGCCAGGATGCCGGCGGCCCTAACCGCAAGAGGGCGAGTAAGAATGAGAAGTACGGCTTCGGCGGAAAGAAGCGTCACGCCAAGTCGGGCGACGCCAAGAGCTCCGGCGACCTCAGCGGCTTTGACGCCAAGAAGATGAAGGCCGGCGGCAGAAGCAAGGTCACCAAGACGCGGCCGGGCAAGGCAAGGAGGAAGTCCATGGGTCCGAAATAGAAGGGGAATGACGGATGAGTGAGTTGTCATGGATGTCGGAATAGAGGAGAAAAGCGGATGCTGCGGTTAGTTCATCTTCACGTCTGATACAGGCCATGTAGTCGTACAACCAGTGAGGGCTGGCGCTTATGGGTCCTTGATGCGTGTAATTCAAATCCCGTTTTGCTAGACGTCGTGTATCGCTGTTGATAAGATTGACTGTATGTAGTATGTATCACTAGAGCACTCACTCATCGTGCGCTGAGAGAACTTAGTGAGAACTCTTCGGATATCTCAAGTGAGACCTTCATTCGATGAAGATTTCGCACACAACACAGCAGCAAGACGTCAAGTTTTGTTTTGAATTCGTTGATCCATTCATCTATACCCAAAGGAATAAGTATGTAGAAGATTGTGAGAAGTGGCACGGTCGTTTTTGCCGCAACCCATGTCAACAGCATCCCGTGCAAGGGATCTGCCGACCATCCATGTTCCTCCCATCTGAACAGCCATCAGCCCGGCCATTTGCGCAGCAAACCTGCGAATAAACCTGTGCCTCCGTTGTCCATGATCACTGTCATCAATCGTATCCAGATTCCTCAACCCCAAAGAGCCACAAGCCGCAGCCCCTCGAGATCCACCCGTAACAATGTCTATATACCAGACAGGTAGCGCCGCCGTCGTCATTGCCTACTCAGGGCCAGCCCGTCCCGATGGAAGAGACCGCAGAGGAGAGATATCATCTGGAGTATGTTGTCCCCGACTCAAACAAGCAAGAATTAGAAAGCGCAGAACCCCATAGTTAAAATAGAAGAGAAGAAAAAAAAGTGACCCCAAGTCAACAATTCATGCCCAGCCGATTGCGCCAATTAAAACCAGTGGTATCGAGAGGAAACGCCATGCGCTCATGACACGCTTTGCTATGCAATGCATTCGCAACCTTTCAAAGACATTGTGAAACAAGCATTTATGCTGCGGAATGCGCCGAGTTTGATGCTGTCACGGACCGTCGCGTGATGTGCCGACCGCTTCACTGCGTAGCCGCCACACACCAGTGACGGTGGAAGGCCCAGGCGCTCTTCTGGCACTCCTTGCTGCAGTACTTGGTCCGACGGCATCGACGGCACTTGGCAAACTGGCGCGTGTACTCTTCCCACTTGCCACACTGGTAATAAGCGCATTGCCTAATGCCCCCACGGGTGTCGTCCTTGCGGCAGAGGTTCCGCATGACCACGCCGGCCCAGTACTGCATGTCGGTGCTGTGGTACCGAACGGTGAACTTCTCAACTAGGGGGAAAAGATTGAACTCATTGGGCAGCAGGTACTCCTCATCATCAGCATCCTCATCGTGCACCTCCGGGAAATCTTCCTCGCCGTCGAGCACGGCGAGCTCCTTGCCAATCTTGAGTCTGGGGACGAGGTGGCTCTTCTGGAAGTAGGAGCGAAGGCCGCAGTACTTGGAGACGTATGCCAGCAGCTGGAGGGACATGAGGACGTCCTCTTCGCGGGGCATGGCAGCCAGCATCTGAGGGTTCGGCACGAAGTGGCGGTCCAGCAAGTAACGAGGGACGGTGGAGGTCGGCATGGGCGGCTGAGGAGGGGTGACCATGGCAGGACGGTTGGGAGACAACCCAATCGCAGGGACGGGAGTGGGAGCGTTGTTGGCGATACTGCCATCCATTGGGGTGCGATGGGTGATGTTGAAAGTGCCGGCATCTTGGTGCGTCTCCGACACGGTTGGGGTGGTCAGATCGAGTGCCGCACCGGCAAGCATGGCATCACCATCCTCCATAGTGATGTCTTGAATATCAACAGCGGACTGCATGTCGCCGGTGCCAGTCATCTCCGTCTCAGGTGACTCGTCGGACGGCATACTATCGCCGTTGATGTCGTCCGTATCAGCTGTCGAATTTTGATGGCGGATTGAAGGGCGTCGGCGGGAACGACCTGAAGGCCCAAGGGCCGAGGCCGGGCGGACTGTGGGAGACCTCATTTGAGGAGGAGGGAGAGGCGTCGTGGGTGAGGTAGGCTGCGAGGCCATGTCACTGGGCCCGAACGGAGCCATGGAAGCCAGGCGGTCGACATCACGAACGGGTCTGACAAAGCCCTCGACCGTCTCTGTCGCCGCTGTTACCGGAACGGCAGTGGCAAGGGGTTGCATGGTCTGACGGGGTGTCGAGGTCGTGGCGTGACGGCTGTCGGCGGACCTCAGACTTTGATGACGGGTCGGGGTGAATGAGCCAGGGCGGTCCGGAGTGGACAAGGGATATTGGGAAGCAGCGAGGGCAGCATCCAGGGGCTGCTGCTGAGGGGTGGCGGTTGACGGGCCGGCGTAGGTGGCCGAGACGTCGATGGAAGGAGGAGGACCGTGGCGGCGAAGTGGCCTCTGGTCGACAGCATCGACGCGGGAGGCGGAGCGGTGGCCGAAGGGGGCGGCGGCGGATGACGAGGACGACTTGGAGCCTGATCGGTGCTCGTGGCTGCGGTGACGATGGTGATGATCGTGAATCTGCTTCTGCTTGGCCTCCTCGGCCTTTTCACGACACTTGTCGATGACTTTGATGTAATTGTCGAGGATGGTGGCGATGACGGGAACCATATCAGCCTCGACAACACGGGTGCGAACATTTTCCGTGCCTCTAACACCAATATTGACAACACACTGGAAGGCGAGGTTCCACTTCCACATGCCCATCATATCCTTGCTGCGTCCCTGCTTAAGGATGCAGACGAGACGCTCGATGCCGCCATCGACGGTGAGGATATCGCGAATACGGGCCGAAGAGGTGGTAAGGTAAGCGAGATGGTTGAGGGAGTTGATGAGAGGGAGGGTGGATGTGCAGTCGAGTGCACGGCGATCATAGAGGGCAGTAGTGATGCCGACTGACGCCTTATTGACGTTGGGGATGCTGAAGTTGACTTCCCTCATCTTTGCAGAACGGGGCGATGACCGGCTGAGGGAGAGTGAGGGAGGTGAAGGAGGAAGAAATTAAGGATTTTCGAATTTCGATGCAGGCAACGACGGCGAAGCGAGGGCTCGCGCGACGATGCAAGGCGGGCGTGCTCTGCTAGCCAGTGGCGGAGTGGATGAGGTAAAATAGCGATGAGCGAGAGGTGTGAAAGGCTCTGGCAACCCCTCGACGGGGATCGATCGAGAGGAAGAGTCGGACAATGAAAAAGGCCGTAACGAAGTCGAGACGAGACGAAGACGAGGCGAAGCGAGATGGACGACGTGCGGGAGCGAGTAGGAGGATGGAACGATGGTTGAGAGAAAGATGAGGAGACGAGCAGAACGGTAGTCGACGGTTCACGGCAGATGGTGCGTCGAAGTTCGAGATCGAGTCGAGGCGGCGGACGGCGTGCGAGGACGAGGAGGGTGTGGGAGTGATGGAATAGAGAGATGGGTGGACGGATGGATGATTAGAGAGGAGGAGGAGTTGAAGAGGCTGGTTTGGGTTGGGATTGGTTTTGGCAGGGTGGGTAGGGAGGCCGAATCGGGCACAGGGGCGGCGCCAGCGCAAGTACAGGTATAGGCGGTTTTAGGCGGGAGGGGGAGGTGGACAGCGGGCAGTGGTTCCCTGTCGTAGGTACCTACGGGGCCTTGTGTGCGTCGGCGGCCGTGGTCCCTCTTTGTCTTGTCTCTCCACCAGGTCGACCACCACGCTGGATGGCTGAAGGCTGAGGAATGGCGGGAGGGGGATTGTTAGACTATTTCGTACAGGGGAATTAAATGAATTTTGATCGAGTCGGTGCTAGAAACTTGGGTGAATCAATCCCAGACGACAACGATACGATGATGGTGACAGAGAAGAGGGAGAAAAAGACGGGGGGAGTCAAGTCTTACCCGTGCGAGGGACAGAAGATGAAGGAATTTTGTTGAATCTATTCGTAGTTCGCGCAACTTTCCCACCCTTCCTTTCCTTTCTATTTGCTCTCTGTGTCTCTTTCTTTCCCACCGGATGGATGGGCTGCCCCAAAGGGAAAGAAAATAAAAACCCCCCCTCCCTGCGTGAATAAGAAGCCCGGAGCTGAGAGGCCCGGCTGGTCGTCAAGAGATTGGACGGATGCATTTGGCAGCACACGCGGTTGCTCACCCGCTCATTTTCGGCCAGTGAGTTAGTTGACGGCGGTTGTAGCCTGGCTCCCCTCCCCTTCCCTAGCGCTGGACCTCAGGGTCGGGTCAGTTCCCACCAAGTACTTCGATGGACGACGGCCGGTACCGCTCCACAGAGGGCAGGTACCCAGGAGTATGTGTTTCAGGCACAGGCAAGCCCTGCGGCTGGGCCGTCGAGGTCCGCCCTCGCGCTGGGAGGGGACTGACGCGCCGCGGCGTCGCTGGTTCGTAATGGGCAAAGGGCGACTAGGCAGCGCGCAAAAAATTGGCGGCATCAGAAGGGAGGGCCGCTACGGAGTACCGAGACCTGGGAAACCCGGAGGCAGGTCACCTTTGCGGGAGCCCGGTACCCACGGACCGAGCACCAGGTACCTCAGGTCCCGTCTTTTACCCGTTCCGCACGTCTCCATGCCGCTTACGGGTGGTTCTAGCGGGCGGTTCCTTCCAGCAAGCCCAATTTCTCACCGACTGGAGCAGAGAGAGCTTCGAAATCTGCGACGTAATAAGGGAGAGACAAAGAATTGCTGTGAACCTCGTATTGTTCTGCCTTTTCTTTGCTTTTTCCTCTGCCGTGTATGAGCCCATTCACAGGCAAAATAGCATTGGGGCATAGCAGTCGCCCACTTGAGGCATAATCTGGGGAAGAAGAAGACGAGGACTACGGAGCAATATACGGAGCATTTGTTCGGATTGCTGCTCGGAAGAGGTACCCTTTCGGCTGGCGACGTCGATCCCAAGTGCACAACGAGCGACGGTAGGGCAGCACCACCTAAGAAACGAGCCGATATCACAGGGGGGGGCCACGAAAGACGCCCAACCACACAACCACTCTCGGTGCCCTCACCGACCGACCCGGCCAGACATTTTGCTTCGCGCAAAGTGTTAGCTCACCACCTGGCTTCAGGCTCGTCGATCCATGTACGAAGAACGAATATATATTCGCATACGAATGCCTCCCCCCCTAACTCCCGGTCGAGGACACGGGCCGACCAGATCGCGCCAGCAGGGCCTCTTCGGGTTTTGCTCTGCCTTGTCCCGGCCGAGAGCTCCGGGGGAGGGACGGAAGTGCGACGGAAGGAAAGAAGCCACCGGGCCACACCAAAGGTAGCGTGTGGGCGTGTGCTTGCCTGCTTTTGCCTGCTTTTGCCTGCCTGCAGAGTCCCGTCGGGTCTCGATTTTCCTCCAAGTAAGCGCGCTGCCCGTTGGATGTGCGTCGGGGTGCACCAGGGTGGATGCCACTGACGGGCAGCGAGGGCCGGCCTGGACTCACACTGTCATTGATCAGCGTCGCCACTGGACCCTCCGGCGTGGTCTCCACTGCACGGGCTGCGCTCCCGGCCTCTCAGCGCCAAGAGCACCCGGACTTAGGTGGCCAATGCTACACCATGCACAGTGTGCAATAATCGACACTGTAATGTTCCGTGCGGGGGCGGCGAATTCGGGGTCGCCCTCGCGGTCAGCTTGTCCGTGATGAAGGCCAACACGGCCAGTCCACCCAGCAAGTAGACCTAGGGTAGTCTGAAACCGTTTCCAGGTTACAAAGAAACGAGTAACAGCATTGATGCAATGTGTCACACACCGTATGAATTCACATTATGGTCTATCTGGCAGCAAGAGGATTGGGCATGTGTATTTAAGAGAAACCAACAAGCGTCCTCGGAGTTGTCGCGTCACGCCCAGTTGAGACGGGGTGACTCGACCCGAGGTTTGGAAGTAAATTACTCAAAGTACTCTCCCTTTGTTGTGCCTTGAGCCTTGCCTCGAACATGGAGTGGAGAATTACACGCGAGAGAAAGTATCCCCAAGACTCGGTCCGTCTGATTGTTGATGGGAAATCACTTAAACTGAAACTAATGACACAATCATCTGGAGTCGCACTGCGCATAACCCCAAACACAGCGCATGAATCAAGCCCGCGCCTTGGCACGAGACATGACACGACACGACACGGCACAGCAGGCTATCAACGGGTAGAGAGCTCAGCTCGGCCAGGCTAATCACTCATGAATGAGCAAGAGTGACGAGAGAGGATGGGCGGATGGATCGTGACTATGCGGCTGAACTGGCGGCACTCGCGCACACCATCTAAGGCGCAGGCTGGCGGTTTGTGGTTTGTATAGCTGCTGAATAATGATTAACTATTATCAATCCTGCTGAACTGTCCTAACAGGCATGTTCTTCCACGACTCTCATCCCCCCCTCTCTCTCATGCATTTTCCCTTGCCTTCTGGTATAATATCATGGCGAGTAAAGCTGACAGCGGGGCTGACTACTTCTCATCCTCCCATCTGGTCTCATCTTCTGACGTCCATCTCGCCACCTCACAAAGGAAGGCGCCCGAGACGACCCTTTGTTTCCGCGTGGCACTTGTGACGTAGCGTCGGGTATGGCCGAACATTCACTTCGCACCCACCAAGATCCACTCCCAGGGGAGACTACTGCTGTGTGTTTGTAGATAACCTTCTTTGCCTTCCAAGGCGTCGATCACAGCCTAGCCTCGTGATGGTGCATCATGTCTTGCCCGTAATCGGCCACGCCGCGCTGGCTGCGCCAGTATTTCGAGTCATCTCCAACACTAGACTCTCCTCGGGGGCTTTGGTGAAACATGTTCTAGGGTCGGACTTGTCAAGCCCCACTGCGCTGCGCAAAGAGAAGGATTCCCTCTCGGCTCCTGGACGGCGCTGGGCATTCATGTGCCCGCCTAGGCCCTGGCTTGATTGGGCTGTCGGCCGCATTGCCGCCATCTCACCTCGGCACCGCGGCGCTTAGCATTCGATCGCAATACTAAAACCTCCGACCGGGAACCAGCGACTAACGCCATTTCAGCTGACGCGGATGCGACTCGCTTGTTTCGACATATTTCTTGGGCCATGCCGTCGACTATTGGGCGGGTTACGCCGTGGCCAGAGTTGTGTTGGGTTGGCGCCGATGGCCCTGGAATAAGCTTGGTCTTGAGAGTTCCGATATAGGGGTCCGCAGGTAGACAGGAGAAGCACGAGGAGAATTCCAATGACTTGAGGCATTGTTGCAGCCAAGAAAGTGTTGATTTCTTGACTCATCCCGCGACTCTGCGTCTTGAATCCCCATTGCAAATCTCTCAGTCGCCGCTGATCTTGGCGTGCCGGAAGTACTTCATCCCAACCCACGCCGTCAATACCCAAACCCAGGCCATGATGCCCGTCAAAATTATCAGCGCCGGGTAGTATCCCACAACCGGCAAGGTAGGGTCGTCTTCCAGCTCCGGAGGCGCGTACGGCGTCTTGCCCACGTCCCATGCCCAGCTCCAGACGTCGAAACAAGAGCCCATCCCGATGACGAAGACAAACCATGTCACGCAAAGCACCACCCATCCCCACCACTCCGTGTCCGAATAATCCCACTCCGTGTCGTGTACCGGAAGCGTGCTCGTGGAGAGCCCGCTGTAAGACAGGGGTGATTTCGCCCTGTGAATGGACCTCCGCCTCTGTGTTGTATCGGCGCCGAGACCTGCGCCGAGACCTCCAAAGTAGGAGTCCGGCCCGGGGGCCATGGCCAGGCTCTGCCGTAGGGCAGCTGAGCCTTTCGGGATCTGGAGCATATCCTCCTCGTCGGTAGATGTGTATGACCCGTGGGTGTCGTGATCCAGTTGTGACGTCGCGCCGTTCGGGGGTAACGCGGGAAACGTGGACGAGTCGACGATGCTGCTTGTTGTAGGAAATGGGTCGGTTGTGGGATGCGGTGTGGGTGCCAGATCGCTATCGTAGTCTGTGGGCGTAAGTTGCTCTGGGCTCTGGGTCTGCGCCGTCGTGGTGGTGGTGGTGGTGGTGGTGGGATCGAGACCGAACGCAGCGGCGTGCGAGGTGTCGATGGTCAATTGCTTGCTCTCCTTCTTCTCGCGCTGAGCTCCCCGACCAAGCAGCGCGACCTTCCTAAGCGATCCTCTGCGGCGACGAGTCTTTACCTGCTGCTGAATGATGGCGGAGGATGCACGGGGGGTCGACCGAGAGGCGGCGGGCGTTGAGTTGGTGACGTCGCGGTCTGGTCTGGTTTTGGAATCCTGCGAGGACTTCATGAAGGGGAACCGAGACAGAAGGCCAGAGCCAGACGGTGTCCTTCGGTGGGAGGGAGATGAGGTTGGAGAACCATCCTGCGAGACTCTACCGGTGTCTTCCATGGTGGGTGGTGTTTGTAGGTGGGCGATGGGAGTACTGCGGACAGTTCACGGACCGTTGGCGTTGGCGCTGGCGCAAGAAAGCGCGCAGGAAGGATTTCGAGGTTGGAACAGGGTCGATCGATGCAGCGGACGAAAGTCGCAATCTACCATTGTGGGGAGCCCGGTAGTTAATCCAGTAGTGGTCGTTTGACGTTTAGTGTCGGCGATTGGAGCCAAGGATCAGATGAAAGAGAAGTATCTTGATTATCAGCTTATTCCTAGCTTTAGCGAGGCCAGATGCACCAAGTGGCAATCTTTGTAGATTGGATATTGTGAAGGTGAGTCTCGCTGTCCGTCATTGAAGATGGATTGAGCGGGCATGGGTCTAATCTGTCCAGGGGGGGGGGCTAGAACACACTGAGCCACAGCGGTCCAGTGGCTTGGTGCAGTGACCATACCACCCACCCCTGAAGGAGGTCCCCTACCTAAGCACCTTGGTTGCTTGGGCTCAAAACAAACCTCCATGCAGTCCCAGCAGGTCTCCCATCGCGGCCCGGGCGACGCGACGTCGACGTTGCATCTTCCGTCTCCGTCGAGATCTCCGCCCCTCACATCACGCGAAGCTGCCTCCGCCTCCAACTGTCCTTCGCTGGGGATTCGGGGAGCAGAACAGTGAGACATTTCAGAGTCAATGCCCAGCCACAGCTCCTCCTCAGCCTCCTCCGGCCATCTGTCCAGGGATAGCACGGCGCTTCCCCTTTTTCGGTAGCCGCACATGGAGTCGGGCCATCCGGGCTGTCCAGGTCGTCGCCAGGTCCAGATCCCGATCTCCACCCCGCCGAGAGTTGTCGTCGACGTGTACGACCAAGATCACGATCACGATCACGGCCGGGACTGGGATCAAGGTCAGAATCGGAACCAGGACCACATTCACAGCGACTACGGCGACAATCGCGACCGACATCATCACGACTTCCGTGCCGACCTCCCTGAACCCGTCGACATCGAGTCCGAGCCCGACCTCGTCGCCAGCCAGCCCCAGCTCTATCGCGACTCATCCACCCCAAACCTCCTCCGACCTCCAACATCCTCCTCCGCCTCCGCCCCTACCATTGCCATGGGCGCTGACGGCCCCGACGGCCCCGACGCCGGTGATGGGGCTACCTTGAGCCCAACCGCCGCTTCCCACGCCCCGAGTCCCTTCAACTTCAAGACCCAAGTCATATCGACAGGGCCCGTCAAGTCTGTATGTATCCCTTACGCGGTCCTCCCTCTCTCCACTCATCGGGCCCCTTGCTAACGCCTCTTCTTCCTGACCAGAACATCGGCCAGCGTCGCGGCCACAGATACAAGCACAGCAGCATCTCAAGCCAGCACCAGATCTTCCAGGAGCCTCCGCCGAGGCCGCCGCCGGTCCTGCCCGCCTCCCTCCCAATCCCTACCGTCAAGGAAGCCTGGAAGAGCATGACCAAGGACCAGCGCATCCACCTGTACTGGAGTCTCTGTCATCTCGCCGTCGCGACGTACGTCTTCTTCCGCTCCGACGGATCCCTGGCCACCACAGCGCTGTCGCACCTCGTCTTCTTCGACGCCGGTAGCGCTGCCGTGTGCGTGGTTGTCGACGTCCTCGGCAACTTCGACGTCTGGCGCCGGAGCAGCATCCGGCATCCCTTTGGCCTTGAGAGGGCCGAGGTGCTCGCTGGCTTTGCCATGTCCATCTTCCTCCTTTTTGGCGGCTTCGATCTCGTCTCCCACACCCTCAAGCACTTTCTCGAGTCCCTTGGCAACCACGAAGCCCATCATGGCCACGAACACGGCGAAGGACCCGACACCTCTATCAATTTCGTCTGCGGCGCTGCCATTATCAGCACCCTCGTGTCGGCATATGGCCTCCGCAACCACGCGCGCATCGCTCGCCTCATGAAGGTCTCCTACCTAGCCTCCCTACCCAGCGTCCTCTCCAACCCCTTTCACTTTCTCACCCTTTCCTTCTCTGCCCTCATCGCCCTGTTGCCGCTGCTCTCCATTTCGCTCTACACCTGGCTTGACCGCCTCATCTGTGCTGTCATCGCCTTCGCCATGTTCAGCCTTGGCATGCGCCTGGCTGTCTCCCAGGGCCTGATGTTGCTCATGTCCTACGGAGGCAGCGATGGAAACCTCGGCGTCTCCTCTGTTCTGAAGGAGATAGAAACCGAGCCCAGCATCGTCTCCATCGACGACGCCCAGTTCTGGCAGGTTCACTACGGCCTTTGCATGGCCAACCTTAAGCTCAGCGTCGTGAAGGGCTACGATGAGATGTCCCTGAGCAAGCTGCGTTATCGCATCACGGGCTTGATACAGAACCGCTTGGGCGGCGGCTACGGCCATGGCGGCAATACTCGATGGGAAGTGACATTGCAGATGACTACAGATAGGAATACCTAGAGAAAAACATGACTTTTGTTTGATATTCAGTACTTGATAAAACGCAATGCTACATCGTGATGGGATTGACATGGAATCACATAGTATTTAATTTGGTGTTATCAGGCATTGAGTGGGACATGTTTGAATCAAAAAAAGTTCAATTCAATTGACTCCTTTGCGCGAATCCACGCCTGGATCCAGCATGAATCCAACCACGAACAGTTGAGTTGAGGAGGGTATCCTTACATGCACGAAAAACATCAGTCGCCAACTAGTGCAACAACATGCTCGTTCTCCTGGGACCCGAAGTAGGCTTCGAGGACACAGGCAAAGGCCAAAGACGAAGGGGATGAAGACCATCCCCAGCGTCTGCCAGGAGGGAAATGCCCCCCCCCCAGTACAAATCTAATCCCAAAGAGAAACGACCCCCGTAACTCCTGATGTATCATATCTCGTGGCGGCTGGCGCGTGTCGGAACGCCTTAGAACAGGCCCCATCGACCACGCTCCTTTGCGGCCTCTCGCTTGGAGCCAGCAGCCTGTCGATCCCGCTCGAGGCCCTCAAGTTGTCGCAGGCTCTCCATCTTGCCGAGAACCAACTCGAGGAGTTCCTTTCGCCGGATTACCTCTAGATGTCGGCGAATCTTAGGGTCTTCCTTAGCAAACTTTTCGATCTCTTCTTCGGACAGATGTCGACCCAGTCGGAGATCCAGCTCCCGGGGGAAGTTGTAGTAGAACTCGGAGAGAAGCTCCACGTTGAGGAAGAGAACCGCAGTGGATGCCAGCTTCGTCGCCGCGGCGTCGAGGAAAACCTCGGGGCAGTAATACTTGTTCTTGGAGGTCGTGCACTGCTTGGACTTGACCGCAAGTAGTCGCATCTTGATGATGTCAGCTCTGTCACGAAGGAAGACAGCCTCGCGTCCTAATGTCTTGTTAGCACTGCGTTTGTGATCCTAGGCTCTAAAATCTTGCGTACCTTTGCCGAGGAGAGCTGCACTGAAGCCACCAGCGCCGCTACGACCGTCGCCTTCAACAACAATATCACCTTTGCGTGCTTTATCCACGAAGGTCATGACCTCCTTCAACTTTCGTCGACCGCCAACATTGCTTTCGAGGTTCTTGAGCGCAGTCTCACAGTCCTGCAGCTCCTTCTTCAGAACGCCGCCCACGTGCTCACGGCCCTGCGACCATTCTCGCTCCTCAATGTCAATGTCGAACTTGTACGGCTTGATGCAGTTCTCCACCTGATCACTAGTGCTGTAGAACCGCTCGTTGAGAATAGTGGAAGCTGCCTCCATAATGGCCTCGCGAGCAAAGGGATGGCTTGCAAAGGTGGAGTTGCTGACAAGAGAATCGATGTGTCCCTGAATCGAAGAGGAGACAGCTGTGGTCGCCAGGCGTCCAACTCCCAGCTTCGTCAACGCCGACGTGGAGGCGTCCAGCTGTCGATGCCAGTAGAGTGAATCTGGCTCAGCCTTGGGTAAATCAGCCAGGTTGTCCAGACCGGGCTTTGCCGCCACCAGGTCGCCAATAGGCTTATTCCAGTATCTAGCTGCAAGCAAGTCGAGAACCTTCTGGTCCAGCTCATGCTTCAACAGTTCCTGCATCTGAGGTCGACCGAACTCCTCAGCAAACTGCTTGAACGAGTGCTTGAATGCGTCCAGGCTCTCAGCAAGATAAGACTCAGCCGAGAGTGGCCGGTCATTGTATTGCACCTTGAACTCATAAGTGGCCTCTTCCAACTCCTGTCGGATAGCATCGCTGGTGCTTTGAAGACTGGATGACATAGTCTGTTCCAGGACATGCATGAGCTTCTTGCGCAAGGTCGTCGTTCCGACATTGACTCCAGCCTCATTGCCGTACTCAAGAGGGTGGGACGAGAAGAAGGCATTTTCTTGCTTGGCAATGGCTGACAGTAGGTTGGTCGGGCCCTTCTTGAACAGACCCTGGGATTGCGGAGCTCTCGAGACGACGCCGACATAGCCCAATCTGAGAGGATACTGCTGGTCGTTCAGGATAGATGCGCCGCGAATAGGGTCAATCAGGTCCATCTTGGTGATGACGCCAATCGTTCGTTCGCCCCGAGGATCGACTCTTCGCGATGCGCGGAGGGCCGTGGAATTGGCCAAATCGACGTCAGCTGCCGAGATGGCAAGGATGACGTTTGGAGCTTGAATGTACTTGTCGCACAACTCGGTGATCTTCTGCTTCAGTTGGAGAGGCTGGTTTTGTCCTACAACTTGGATGTATCCCGGAAGATCGATGAGAGACAGATCGGGGACGTTGGGAGAGTATACCGTGAGGTGGATTGGGTCGTCGGAGACACACTCAGAATCTGGCACGGCCATGTTGAGCTCAGTGAGCGTCCTCTGAATAGAGCTAAAATCCGAAATTCGCCTGAGGCCAAGGTCGGGGAACTCGCCATACTCCTCCTTAGATGACGGGGTATTGACCAATGTCAATTCGATGGGTCTGCGTGTGACCATGTTGGTGCCCTTAGGGAGGAACTCATGGCCGACGATGGCCTCCAAGACAGAGCTCTTGCCCGAGGACTGGGAGCCAATGACGACAATTGAGGGAAGAGTCAAGGTACTGGACTGCCCGACTCGTTGCAGGATGCTTCGGATCTCAATCATCTTCTTCGTGAGCACCATCATCTGGTCATCTTTGGCAACCTCGTCAAAGTTTCGGTTGTCCTCCTCAGCAGATTTGTCGTATCCGTGGGCGGCAACCGAAGTACCCGCAAGAGCAGCAGCACCGCTGTTGTTCTGCTTCGGATCACCGTCACCGCCTGGACCTCCGGAGCCGCTAGTGGCCTCGCCTTCGTTGAGTCGAAGAACCTTTTGCAACCAGTCGGGAACCGCAATCTGTTCCTTTGTACTTTCCCAGCCTCGCATTGTCTGATCGGCTACGTCCTTGGCTCCTCCAAAGAGAGTCGAAGCGGTGTTGGTGACGGTATCCTTGGTCGTATTGAAGATATTGATAGCGAAGGTTCCGGCCTCTGGGGGACGGGGTTAGCGGTCGACCTAGCAAACTCTTTCGACATGAAACATACGGGCGGCTTGATATTGTACCCAAGCGAAGGCACCGATGGCGAGGCCGCCGAACATGGCGGGGACTCGGACGAACTTGACGAGCAGCTTGGGCAGGAAGCGGGCGAACGAGGCATTCCGCGCAGTGACGGCATTGTGGAAAGAGTTGCCTCCATACCACATGCGCTTCCGGGTTGCGCGGATTGCGGCATCGGCCTGGAGGAGTCCGCCTGTGGGATGGCGATGGAGATGTCGAACAGGATGGACGGTGGCGCGTCGCGTAAGAGGCCGCAGCCCAGCGGCGAAGACTCGTCCGCTCATGTCGTAAGGTCGGTCAAGGATTCGAGGAGTTGACCGGCGATGCTCAAGGTCTGGCGGCCGTCAAACACGCCCGGGCAATGGAGACAATGGGCTCGTGTGGGTGTAGCATCTAAGTGCAAGGTACTGCGTGAAGTGGCCTCAGATCGTCCGGAGATGCTGGTGTAATGCATCCAGGATTATCCAACGTATAGACAGGTCTTAAACGTTTTGGTCCCGCACGACAAGTCCACTGTCATGCGCCTTTCACTCAACTTGCTAATGCCTCCCAACAGGCCTAGGCTCGGAATTAGGTAAGCAGGTCCGCCCGCCCCTCGGCTTGTGGTTGTGGCCGTTGAGCCGCCCAGAAGAAAAAAAGTTGGCTCTTATCGCCATGTGATCTCCTTATCGTCGTGCCTCCGTCGCAAAATTTCTGGTTTCGCGGGGCCCTTTCGAACTTTTAGACGCCTTGTCGGTATATCAACCTGGCCGACTTGCCTCACTTTTTCTTATTTGCCTCTTTGACGCCGCAACCATGGCGATCCAAAAGAAGCACGGCAAAGGTCGTTTGGACAAGTGGTACAAGCTTGCCAAGGAGAAGGGTTACCGTGCCCGAGCTGCCTTCAAGCTGATCCAATTGAACAAGAAGTATGGCTTCTTGGAAAGGAGCAAGGTCCTACTGGATCTTTGCGCTGCGCCCGGTGTGAGTACCCTACCTACCCGACTACTGTATACTGAAGCTAATGTTTTCTACAGTCATGGTGCCAGGTTGCAGCCGAGATCATGCCCGTGAACAGTCTCATTGTCGGTGTCGATCTGTCTCCCATCAAGCCTATTCCACGAGTCATCACGTTCCAGAGCGACATCACTACCGAGAAGTGTCGCGCCACTATCCGACAGCACTTCAAGACATGGAAGGCGGATACTGTTCTGCACGATGGTGCCCCCAACGTCGGTACTGCTTGGGTTCAGGATTCTTTCAACCAGGCCGAGCTCGCGTTGCAGGCTATGAAACTGGCCACCGAGTTTCTTGTCGAGGGAGGTACATTTGTGACCAAGGTCTTCAGATCCAAGGATTACAACCCCTTGCTATGGGTTTTGAACCAGCTGTTCACCAAGGTTGAAGCGACCAAGCCTCCTTCTTCGAGAAACGTGTCGGCCGAAATTTTCGTTGTTTGCAGAGGCTACAAGGCCCCAAAGAAGATCGACCCTCGATTCCTCGATCCCCGATCAGTCTTTGCGGAACTCCAAGGTGCGACCCCGAACAACGAGGCCAAAGTCTACAACCCGGAAGTCAAGAAGCGCAAGCGAGATGGATACGAGGAGGGAAACTACACTCAATTCAAGGAAATGCCAGCGAGCGAGTTCATCGAGACTCTCGATCCCATCGCCATCCTAGGAAGTTACAACAAACTCTCTTTTGAGCAGCCTCGAAACGGCGACGTCGCTTTAGCTGCGCTAGACAAGCTGCCCGAAACGACAGGCGAAATTCGGAACTGCTGTGCTGATCTTCGAGTCCTCGGCAGAAAAGATTTCAAGCTTATCCTCAAGTGGCGACTAAAGGTCCGGGAGATTCTGGGATTTTCGACCAAGGCAACGGAAGACGCCGAGGAGGTGGCAGAAGTCGAGCCTATGGATGAGGAGCTCCAAATCCAAGCGGATCTGCAGGCGATGAAGGACAAGGAGAACTCCAAAAAGAAGAGAGAAAAGCGCAAAGACAACGAGCGAAAGCAACGAGAAATTATTCGAATGCAACTGAACATGGTAGCTCCGATGGATATCGGTATGGAAGAATCGGGTCCAATTGGCGAGGGGGCCATCTTCTCTCTCAAGAAGGTCGACAAGACGGATGCCATGCGGAGAATGAACAAGGGTAGAATGGCAATTGTCTCTCAACCAACACAGAAGAAAGACATGGACAGTGGTCTGGGATCTTCTGGGGAGACTGACAACGAGAGTGACCCTGAGGAAGATCAACTGGAGCGGGAGCTGGATTCTTTGTACGATTCGTACAGGGAGCGCAAGGCTGAGTCTGACGCCAAGTACCGGGCCAAGAAAGCCCGTACGGAGCACAGAGATGATGAGTGGGAGGGTGTCTCGGCCGACGAAGCCGCTCGCGATGAGGAGAGCGATTCTTCAGAGCTTGAAGAAGAAGATGGCTCATCCAACGACGAAGATGACGACGAAGTTTCCAGGAAAGGTCTGATCACAGATTTGGACTCGTCCAAAGGATCAGGCGGATTATCCAAGAGGGCAACGAGCTTCTTCAGCCAGGACATCTTCCAGGGGATAACCGGTATCGCACCTGAGGAAGAGGATTCCTCCGCCGAAGACAGCGCCGATGAAACTATCAACAAAGAGGCATATGCTGCTTTTGCGCAACAATCAAAAAGTCGTGTTGCGGAGGTCAGCAAACGTGTGTCTGTTGACTCAGATTCAGAAATGGACGACGAACAAGGCGGTTTTGAGATTGTGAAGCGAGACAAGGAGGAGGACGATTGGGAGCAGCACGACAAGCGCGGAAATGACGGAAGACCTGGTAAGTCTCCTCTCCTCTCGCTACTATGAGCATAGCCGTAGATACTAACTATTCTCAAGACATCGACATCATCACCGCCGAGGCCATGACGCTGGCGCACGAGCTTGCCACTGGGCAAAAGACCAGCCATGATGCCATTGATGATGGATTCAACAAGCTTGCTTTCCGCGACCGTGACGGCTTGCCCGAATGGTTCCTAGATGATGAAGGGAAGCACGACAAGCTGCAGAAGCCCATCACCAAGGCAGCGGCCCTAGCAATCAGGGAGAAGACGCGAGCTTACAATGCTCGTCCGATCAAGAAGGTGCGGGAGGCAAAGGCACGTAAGAAGTTTAAGACGGCGCAGAGATTGGAGAAGCTCAAGAAGAAGTCGGACATGCTTGCCAGCGACGAAGGCATGACTGAAAGGGAGAAGGCCAACAGCATCCAGAAATTGATCAGCAAGGCCAACCACAAGAAGGCACCAACGCCGGCGAAGTTGGTCGTCGCGAAGGGTCTCAACCGAGGTATCAAGGGTAGACCGAAGGGTGTCAAGGGCCGATACAGAATTGTGGACCCGAGGATGAAGAAGGAGTTGAGGGCGCAAAAGAGGATAGCTCAGAAGAAGAAGAGGTGAAGGGGCTGACTGCTAGCGGTATAGACTTAATGTGGGATCGTTTTCCCAGTTTTATTTTGTATCGGATGTTTGCGTTGACTTTGTACTATTCCCCAGGCTGACGCTTCGAACGAAGGCTGACATGGGGAAGAGTGGACCACTGAACTCCATGTCATACCTGGGCAGGTTAGAAAGACGACATAGCCGGCATTGAGTGCTGAAAATTGCATGCATTAGAGTTTTGATTCTTACCAGTAGTTGACAGCGAGAACAAAGCCCTCGTCTTCTTCCGCGCATGATTGTGACACTTTGTGATACCTAGATGAACAGAAAGGTGAGAATTCAATTCGGCACACGCATGACAACCCGAGGGCAGGGAACGAAGTACCACATAGCAGGGAGATACAGCATGTCCCCAGGATTCAAAGTGACTCGTAGAGGTTGGGCGAGGTCGGAGAATAAGGTCTCGTTGCAGCGGGGGTTGTCAGGATCCCAGGTTGCAAAAGGAACTGCTTCGTCGTCCGCATCCATCTCGAGGAACAAGCCCTGCTCGGTACGGGAGTAAGTCGCAGGACGCAGGGGTTTTTCGTTTACGAAAGGATGACAGAGCGAGGGAAAGAGGACGAAATGCTTTCTACCGAGGACCTGGACGTAGATGTTCTCGTAATTGTCCTTGTGTAAGGCTGTGACGGATTTGGAGTTGCCTATCCAAAGATTGACGGCGTCGGGAGCTTTGTCGAGGGCTATTCGCGCAAAGGGGATGTCTTTTTGTACATCTGAGAAAAGGGTGATGTATTCACCGCGAAGATTGTCGTTCTCTGAGGTAATGCGATCTTAGCCCGAATGTACTCGCTCTAGTAAAGAAAACAGAGACCAGTTGGGCTTACGAGTTTGAGCATACCTCACTTCGGCATCGAGGGGGAAGTTAGGGTCTGTTTCATGGCGAACGACATATTCGAGGAATTGGTCAAAAGGCTGGTCCTCGTAATGGGGCTTGGCGAAGACGGGAGAGTCATGATCAGGGTGAGTTGTGGGGGCGTCGGCGTTGCTGCCGCAGTTCAGGGTTCAAGGCTCAATCTTCAAGGGCAGACTTATACAAGTCGAAAGGATTGATAGAAAAAATTACGCACCCGTATGGGGTAACGGCAACGTTGACCGGTCGCTTCTTGAGAGCCGAAAGCAGATAGGCCGAGTTCCATTCCTGGCAGGCCTTCCACGATGAGGCACCGCCTCGGACGACGAAGGGCGTGTTTCGAGCGACAAATCGCATGAACTCGAGGGGACTTGGTTCATCGACGAGTTCCTCGACCACGTGGCCGTTGAGCTCGTTGTAGGTGGAGAGGAGATCGGCGAGAGCCGAGTTTGTAGCATCCGACGCCATTGCCCTTGAGGTCGGTGTCTCGGGCATTGGCCTTGTGGTGAGACAGTTTGTCGTGGATAAGTTGAGAGGGTGAACTGGTCGCTCAAAGTTGCGGCTTCCAATAAGAGTGGAGAATGGGAGCACAAAGTGCACATACGACGGGATGTTGGGAAAGAGCTTGGTACATTGTGGCTGCCGCAGCAAAGTCCACAAAATGCACTCGGGACGGGATTTTCACGGGACCTTGCCGATGGCCTGAGCCGTATGGTCGGAGCCTTAGGGACCCTGATTTTAGGGGGTACAGAGGGTCTGTGCCTCCTCAGGCCTCTGTTCAGCTTCCCAAGTTTGACGGGGAGCAGGGACATGGGTGGCAGAGGAGAGGTCGACTCTGGTTAGGTGTGTTCAGAATCTGATTCCTACCAGGACCGTATTGGGATTCATCCGCCCAATAAATGAATGAATGATGCAATTTGGCGGGTGGTTTTATCCCAATGTGGGTGTGATAGTCCATCCATTTGCCTTGCTTTGGACGGGCACTCTGCATATTGAACACTTAGTAGTTATATTCCCATGAAACATTCTGTCCCGGTCTTGACTTTTAGAGAGCCGCCTCTACCCAGTCAGCAAAACAAGCCTCGAAACCAATCCGGAGCGTTCGTACCTTAGTGGGTAGTTAGGCCAGATCGTGAAATGAGATGATAGATCGCCACACTCCCGTCCCCCTCCAAAGCGCATCTGGAGGCTGGTACGCAGCAGATACCTCAGTCAAAGCCGTGCCCTCCACGTCTCAGCTTGGTACAGCCCCTGTAGCACACGGTGGGGCACATGATCGCCGTGGTCGTAATTATGACGGAAAGGTGGCCATGGACATCTATAAACAATTCCTGCTGACCTTTACCATATGTCTCCCGCCCGGGTCGCCAGTCCCGTCGGCGTCCCCGCTGCAGAGCTTTATCATATGTCCAATTCTAGGGTGCAGCTGCAAGATCTGAATAGGTAGCTCTCGAGTCAAGCAGCACTAGGACGTACCCAATAGCACGAGTCACTGGTAGGACGCATCAACCTATACATTTCATCTGGACACGGACTGGCGTGCCCACGAGGCGGCGGAATGAACGCCAATTGAGGCGGCAAGACAAGCCCTTAGCGGCTGCTCGACCTCCATCCCTCTTTCCGTCTTTTCCGTGCAGTTCGTCTGTCGCCAACTTGTCTGATTAAGGTTCCTTTCTTCCTCCTTTTAAGTTCCCTGTCTGAGCCATCGTCCTTCCGATTCCCAGTTTCCCAGATATATATCTCCGTTCCGCATTCCACTTCCGCATTCCCCAATCCCAATCGCAACTCCCAATCCCTATTTCGAACCCATCCTCCACCTTCAATCTTCCATCGCCAATCTTCCAACCCCCCTTGTTCGTTCCCTCGTCTCCGCCATTACTCCCCCGGACTACGGCCATCAGATTGCGATTACGAATACTACCTCCCATCTCAATCAACCCATCGGCTGCCGATCTTGCCTAATGAGATCGCGTAGCGTCTAGTCTAACGCCCACCATCCATCGTCCATCGGGTGGCATTTCCCACTTGCCGTGGGAAGTTCCCGTTCTCGCATCGCCATTCCATCTTGTCAACTCACAACTGCTACTCACGCAGCTGTGGGGTTCATTCGCCTTGGTCCATCCGCACCTGCACCCACACCCACGCCCACATCCACGTCCACCATTACCACCGCCAAACCCCCAAGCTGCCGTCGCTACCAACACCAGCAAACTCTTCTCGTCTCCGTCTCCGTCTCGCCACGTGCGCTTGAAGCGCCGCATTGCGCGAATCCGTCGTTGATGTCATCCTTCTCCGTCCCTACGCTGTCGCCCAACCCTGTGCCTAATCCTGCGCCTAATCCTGCACCCGGACCACCATCGCCCTCATCCCCTCTTGTGACCGAACCCAGACCGATCCGGACCTCAACCTGCGTTCGCCCTGTCGAGCTCTGGCACGCGCGCCGCTTAGACTGGAGAAGGAGAAGGCTGTGCTAAGTTTCGCATGCGATTTTAGTTGCGGAACCCCCGTGTTCGAGCATCGCACCACCTCCAAATCAGATCCCAGATACCACCCCAAGAATCAGGTCACAGCTATTCGGCCCATGTCACGCCAGCTTCCTCCGCCAGCACCAAGAGGCTTTCGCTCCCGCTCCGCCTCAACCGCTCCCTCACCTCCTCCCACATACCTGCGAATGCGTCAGTAAAAGCGATCCATCTGACCTCCCGTCCTCATGATCTGGTACCTGCTGTACCCGTTTCGAGGGTCAGTCTTCCCCTTCCCGGAACACTCCCGTCCCCCGTCCTGCGTCTCGCCTCCTGTCCTCCACACCCGAATCCCAGCTCACGTCTAGCTACCAGAACAACGGAAGCGCCTGTCCTTGCTCCATCTCATCCTCTGCGCCATGGACTCGCTCGTTATGGCTCCTATGCCGCCAACCATGTCGTCACCACCCTGCTCGTCTCCGTGGCCGTCGCCACCACGTTCATCTATCCCATCCCATTCCTCTTCACGACCGATTTCATCAATGGCGCCTCAAACTTACCTCACCATGCGTGGACTGTCGCTCAGCCACTACCCTACGGCGCTACCATCTACCCAGA
Organism: Neonectria magnoliae; assembly: GCA_037954305.1. Taxonomy (NCBI): domain Eukaryota; kingdom Fungi; phylum Ascomycota; class Sordariomycetes; order Hypocreales; family Nectriaceae; genus Neonectria; species Neonectria magnoliae. Next base: position 129,408 of record JAZAVK010000081.1, on the reverse strand, counting down.
CGTTATGATGCGTTCTATCTGGGTCCACTCTAGTTACATGCAGGCTCTCGACGCATCGCTTCTATCCTCAGCCCTTGAGCTTCAGGATGAGCTCCTAGGTTCCACTCAAGACTTTAACCCTAGCAGGGCTCGGCGCGAGGACCGCCTTCTCCCCCCAGACTCCAATGTCGACCTCTCCGCGCCACAGCGCGATGCCTTCCACGCCATCAACGGTTTGACCAACCAGTCGTGGTTCTTTCATTCGCCGCTCCAGTACTGGGACTGCTCCCGCGATCGCATCTTAGCCGACCCAGACATCTTGACCACGGTCAACGACAGAAAAAACCAGTCCACTTCCGTCAACGTCACACTCAGACACTCCATTGTTTTCAGCGGCAAGCGCTTTGAAGAACGTCGTCTGATGGCTGCCGACGCCCTCGTCATCACGCTCGTCTATCTTCGAGATTCTCCTGTCGGTCGCCAGTGGGAGAGGAAGGCTGGGATGCTCCCAGAAAAGATCGCCCACAAGTGGGACGTCTACCCTCCGGACGGTCGCACTTCGGATAGCCAACTATACGAGTTTCATTTCAGACCAATATCCCGGCAGGATTCTGTCATTCTGGCCATCGCATATGGCCTCACTGCCCTATACTTCTTCATTAGCTTATCCAAGCTTCGGGCATTCAAGTCCAAGTTTGGCCTCATTCTTACAGTCATCACACAGATCGCCTTCTCCGTCATGTCCAGCTTCACCATCTGCGCCGTCTTCAGAATCGACTTGTCTCGTATCCCTCGAGCAGCCTACCCTGTCGTGGTGCTGGCCATGAGTTTGGAGAACATATTCAGATTGATCAATGCTGTAATACTGACCCCGTCCGAGGATAGCGCGAGCAATCGGATAGGCCACGCGTTTGGCGACACGGCGCATACTGCTATTGCTAGCTCCATGCAAAATGTCCTCATTCTAGTTGCACTTTCTCGAATTGTCTCACCTGGCGTCTCAGCCTTCTGCATTTTTGCCGCCATTGCCATCATTTTTGACCTATTCTACCTCTCGACGTTCTTCCTGTCGGTTCTAAGCGTTGATGTGCGACGAACAGAGCTCAGCGACGCTCTTGACAAGGCTTCAATGAGGCACAACTGGACCGCACCAGACCTAAGAACAAGCTCTGCTTGGGACCTAGTCCTTCAAGGCAGGGTTACTTTGTCAACTCGCATCGCTGGAACCATCATCATGCTGGGATTCGTATTGATTGCCCAGTGGCATTTCTTCTGGGACGACACCATCTTCAATTTTCTTGGTCGGATGCTGCGAAGTATTGGGCACATCGAGACCATGATTTCTAACAAGTCATCCCTGGATGGCTTACATCAAGCCCGAAGTCCAAAATCCTGGCTGCGACTCCAAGACCACGAAACTGCCCAGGAGATTATCAGCCTCATCAAACCTTCAGCACATAGCTATGTTGCACGTGTCTATGAGCCCGTGATCTTTGTGCTGAAGGACTCAGATCGAATGCCGCATTACAAGGAACCGACCCTTCTGCCGGCTGCATACGACTTCATTGACCACCAGCTTACCCGTTTCTTGGTCATTGTTGTCGTGGTCATTGCCGCGATCCGGCTCCTAACGAACTATTTACTGTGGGAAGATGAAACCGACGATGAAAAACACCATCACTTGGATAGCGATCCTCTATTGGGGGTCAGATCACTCACAGGGGGGCATGCTCTAGATATTGCTATGCTGGCCGCGTCTCCCGATGGCCATGTGGTATCGGTTGGGCTTGATCGCCTTATTCGCATCTGGGATGTCCGCCCTGGTGGTCTAAACTACGCGATCGCAGACGGGGATAACACCGAAGAAGCTCCTTTTCCCGTTTTGGCCATGGCTATGGACGATGATTCGAAGTGGCTTGCTGTCTTATCATCGTACAAAGCGGCCTTGTGGAATCTCAAGGAACAAAGATGGGGCCCGATGTTGGCAATTGACTTATACGGCCAGAAACCAGAGGCATTCTTTTTTGCGCCTTCCAGCCAGAGTGGTAATATACCAAGGCTGGTGCTTGTCCGGCGAAATGGGACACTGACCGAGTTTGTACCTGGTGCTGGCGATGTAGAGGACTTTGGCGTATGCCGGAGCCCACTCACATGCGTCCAGCCTCTAATTGAAAAAGGTAATGGTAACTTCACAGAACGATTGTCAGTTATGTAAATGCTGACTTATACTACCCTATCAGGCAAACAGCCGTCGTTGGCAAAGATGTCAGTCGTCACAGCGTCCCGACGAGGGTGCGTTCACACAGCAACCCGAGAACCATCGTCCTGGAACTCACGCAGCGTGGAGCTCGAAGGACTAGACAGTCAATATGTACACCAAGTCGTTCCATTGTCGTCACTGGGACTGTTCCTCATTGCCGGGGCGAACCTCGTTCACCTCGTCGACATAGAGGATCACAAACTCATCCATACGTTTCAAACGGAGGCCATGAATCCACGCTCGCTCCAAGGCGCGCATTCTCCGCGCCAGTCGGCACAGACGGGCACTAGAGGCTTGACGTGGTTTACGCTCTGTTACACCGAGGTCGAGTCTGGGGATTGTGTTATCCATACATATGTACCCCCAGAGGACGACGACCTGATTTGCTTCGATAGTTCTGCCACGCCGATCACTAGGGGTTGGTGCTCATGGGAATCGGCCAAGGAATCGAAGAGACGCGTCAAAAACCCGGGGACATGGGATGTTCTCTCCGCTGGTAGCGTCGTAGGCGTCCGGCAAAAGTTGGGGCAGAATTGTACCACGACAATTGGGGGCCAACAGCGAGTCAACGGATTACGGCATCGGTCGCCGCGCAAAGAAGCCAGTAGGGACGTCTTTGGGCGTTGGGAGGTGTGGTCAGTATCCCAATGTGGCCGGGGCCGGACGGACGAAACACGACAACTGTTCCAGAACGACGAGGAGTCAGGGCATCTAATCGTGTCGGAAATTGGCCCAATGATCAAGGTGGGACGGAGGTCGGTGGCGTTCAGCTTTGGCAACGTCATTAAGCTGCTGACAGTGGGCGGGCATGAGCGATTCGAGGCCAGCGCGGGGGAAAGTGATCGGGAGTATCTGAAGGTGGGAAGTAGGCGTCGTAAAGCCAGTGTGATGTCTCGGCCAGGGGCGTGGAGCTGAAGAAGCACCGAGGTGGAGTGGCAGGAACGGAAACCCAGGATGGGCAAGGTAATTTGAGGCACGATTTGTTTTCTGCAACCTTTGAGATATCCCGGCATGAGTGGGAATAGAAGAGGCGCATGGTAGGGTTGGATGAATCTTTGTTCGGACCTTGTTTCTGGTAGAAGGAACACACCAACACATGGGGAATAGGGTACAGGGTGGCGTCATAAAATGGACTCGGCCGGCGTTTGTTTGCTATAGAGGAGCGAATTGGATAACAATTTGGTATGGGGGAGAAGCACATGTGCTATGGCTCCTTTGCTCGCTCTTGACGTCTTTTACTCAACGATTGTCTGTTGGTGTTCCCTGGTTGTACCTCATGAACCTGTTTTGCAATCCTGTTTCGTAATCTGCAACTCACTCACGACTTGCTCGTTTCGATGCATGTCGGATTTCACTTGAGTGGTTGGGAACTCTGCATGGTGGACGTTCATGCAAGGACGGGCAAATACGATGCAAGTGGCAATTGGGCAGGCGATACGAAGTATGAACGAACACATGATACCAGGAAAGTGGGAGCTAGAGCCTGACATTTTAAGGGGGCCCGATGATGACGACGATATCTCAAGGTGAAGCCAACACACCGCTACTTTCTGACACGCCGCTCAGGTCTGAGGGTTCCTAAGAAGGGGAGACGGTCATCTGAGGCTGGCTGATTTGAGCTTAACAGGTTGGGTTGAAAGGAGATGCTAAGAGTGCTCTACGGAGCGCAACTGAAGGGCAAGTACTGTGTAGAGTATGCTGTACTTCGTACACGTAGCAGAGAAGAAGGATGCAGTGTGGGTGGCCGCATGGAGGGAGGCCACCCGTGACAACGGGTAGAGGGCCGGTGAATGGACGGGATGGATATATGACCGAGGTGAAGAATTGGGGAGGCTGGGAGGTGCAGGGTAAGGATAGGATGGGATTTGTTGTTAGTTGGTTTGGTGGGGCTTCTGTCTCCCAGGCGAGGGGCGACGGGTCGTTCTGGAAGTTAGAAAATCAGGCTTGGGTAAAAATCCGGGAGGAATTGGGAGAGAAAATCTGGGAGGGAGGAAAAGAGAGGCATCATAGGACCGGAGGAGACGCGGGAGAGGTTGGTAGGTTAGGTCTGAGTGTCAGAGTGGTTGGTTGGTTGGTCTTAGGCATGGGCCATGAGGAGCAACATGACATGACAGCGGTTCATGCAATTCTTATTCGTAGGGTGTAGGGTGTGCAAATACTTGATTAGAAGAGTCGAACTATAATACAACCATTAAAGGAGCTTACTCGTGTGCGCAGTGACTCCATCGATGGACCATGAATGAATAAATGAATGAGTGGTAGGGGTTGGGATGGGCTTTGGCTGTGGCGGTGGCTTCACAAGTCAAAAGTCAGAACTTGTTGACATCCAATTGCCCCTGGTCCTTGCATCACCAATAGCCTGTAATAGGTCTACTCCGTAGCTCCAACTAAGTAGTTACCCGCTTCGGTTAGGTAAGTAGGTACTTCTCAGTTTCTGTCATGGGCAAGACAGAATGGAGTCTCTCTGGACCAAATGTCTCTCCTCTCCTTGTTCCCGTACCTACGTTAGCCCGGCGGGAACCCCTGCAAATGTGCACGCACGCACCGCTGACATACAGCAGGCTGTGAGTAGTTTTTGTTGTGCCAATGTGCCTCTGGACAAGGTTTTGCGCCGATGCACAGGGTTTTACAAAGTAGGGGATCAGACAGGGCCTGCTTGATAACAAGCAAGTGGGAAAGAGAGCTGGAGTCGTGCAAATAAGTAGTCCTTCTATGGAACATATCTATTCATACTCTGTCGAATTACTTTCGTACGGAGTCCAGACGGGTGCGGTATAAGTTGAGATGTCATGATTATGATGATGATGATGATGATGATGATGATGATGATGATGATGATGATGATGATGATGATGATGATGATGATGTGTTGTACAAATTGGATTGCTTCAAACCTCGGCAAGTCCCCAACAGAAGGGGAGTACGAGAGGTACCAACATCTCGGAAGAAGGTTAGAAACAGGCAGGACCATCATACCTCTTTCCACGACCAGTATCTACTTAGTTATTCTTGTGAGTCAGTCACTGACTCTGCGGGAATGGAAAGAGCACGCGTTGTTTCCTTCTTACATTTTTTATTGGCCTCGTTAACATTAGGGTAGGTATTCTTTGCTTCTTGCCCCCTCCACCCCCGGCCATTGCATTTATTTTCCTTTTTTCTTCCCTTTTTCCCTTTTTTCCCTTTCCGTCTAATCAAACCCAACGAAGCAAGCCTCATCGTTTCCACACTATCTTGAAACCTCGTCTCGGCTCTTGTTTGTTTGCGTCCAACGGAAGAAACCGCGCCGCGTCGTGATCGTGGCCGGGCCAACTTAGCTGTGGCCGCCGTGGTCAGGCCGTGCATCGTGCGTCGTGCGTTGTTCAGGTCGTGATTTTGGGTGGCCTAATCCTCGACCTGCGGTTCTCTTATGATTTCACCAAGAACACACCTTCACTCTCCAGCTATTTGTTTGGGCTGTCATCGTCGGTACACCCGTTGGACTCGGCCTGACCACCGGCAACAGCTCTCGGTCACACCAAAGCACGAAGTACCCGGGAAGACAACCACAATAATAACAACAACATTGCTGTCTCCCTCCGAACCTGAAATCCCGCCCCCTTCACCATTCATGCCCTCAACTTCTTCATTGGACTGTCATTGTCTTTTACCACCCCCCGGGGCATACGAGCTACCAATAGTGCCCGCGGCGATCCACCAGCAAGCGACCCAGGCTTTTCCTTGGATTCCAACCCAGTGCAGCATCCTTAGTGAGTAGACAACGCCCAGCCCCCCCCCAACATCGCACTTCACAGGGCAGATACTACGCCCCAAAAAAAAAAAAGGACGCCAAACCCGATCCCTCACCAGCCCGATCCTACCCTGGCGCCCCTTAGGCCCTGTCTGGCGCCCTGTTTGGCCCCGTCTGGTGTCTCATTTGGCCCCCGTTTAGCCCGGGTTCAGTGACCACGACCAGCAGAGTCCACTGACAAGACTTGTTCCCCAGGCTCTGTCTCGCGCTGTCCCGCCCTCTCTCACCCTCTCGCGGTCTCTCGCTGGTGCTCCACTTCGCTCACCGCCTGCCTTGTCCATTCGCTGGCACCGCGGATCTCGTCGCGTTCCAAGCTCCCGCCAAGCAAGCCTCCACTTCGACCTACGAGCCCACGACCTCTCGCTCAACTTCCACTCCGCGCGCGCCGGCCGTATAAGATCATTCCCCCACGATCCCGCGATCCCATCCCACCGCCTTCGCCATGCCACCGGCTCCGCCTGCGCTTGTGTCTCGCTCTTGCTAGTCCCTCGTTTGATATTCTTACCTGTTCGTCTTCGTCTTCGTACATACATACACACACGGACAGACACCACTCGCTCAGCTCTGTCCTGGCTTGCGCATCCGTTCTCTGCCACCGCGTTCGCCCGCTGCGGCTTGTCGTCGTTCGCATCGTCCGTCTCCATACGTTCATTGGCCGTCTCTGGCACCCGCCACCGCCTGCTTCGTCCGCCTTGCGCCTTGCTCTTGACGTCTCTCTCGTTCCATCAAACGCCGCTGATATTGGGACAGGCCAATTGGCCTCGGAGTCCCTCTTGGTACTGTGCTGCATCGGCCTCGCCTGCCACTCATTCTGGCGCTGACGCTCCGCTCCAACCATCACCAATAGTCCCCGGACCCAATCACAGCCCGCCAGCTGTCGCGCATCCCCTTCAACTCTGCCTCTAGGCTCTCGCCCTCTTCACCCTCTTCGCCCTGGGCTGCTGGCTGCCTCACGTTGGGCTGCATTGTGCGATCTGCTGCACTGAGCTGCATTGCGCTTCGCTTCGCTCCGCTGCGTATTCCGCTGCAGCTGTGGAGCTGCTTTGCCCGTTAGTCCAGCCAACCTCTTCTTGTCGCGTCCGGTTTTCCTTCCTTTCCCTGCTTCCATTTCGTCACTTGCTCTCCTCTCCCTCATGAGGCCTGTCGCCCGTGCTTTCATTCATATGCGAGGCTGTCCCCTCCCCGTCTAGCCCCCCTGGCCACTACCCCGAGTCTTGCTCTCAGAGCTCCAGAGCCCTAGTCGTGGACCCTCTTTGTCTAACTCATCAAAGCTTCCCTCCTGCTCTGGATACCTGCGTTGGGCTGCATGGCGTCTTCTGAGGTTGACCAGAAGTTTCTCGGCAAGCTGGCCAAGGCTGTCGAGAATGACAATCCTCTCTTGTCGTCCATGCTCTTCAAGATCCTCGGCCTGTCCCTGAACCTTGCCGAGCAGCTTGTCGCCGCCAAGAAGCAGCGCCGTCCCGACTATGAGCCCACGCCCAACGCCTTGCGCCGCGTCTTGCACATCATCTGGCTCTCCCGCGAGGGACGTGTGATGCTCGAGCAATATGTCTTGCCCATGGTTGGCAACTATGTCGAGCTCAAGGTCCTTGCCTACAAGCTGCGGGCATCTTTCTCTCACATCTTCGCCCTCTTCCACAACACGCCCACAGTCTCCAACATGGGCCGATGGACCCCCGATGTGACGGCCGTCCTGACCCCTCGGATGGACAAGGGAAAAGGGCGAGCCATCGACCTCGACGTCGAGTCCAGACCGTCGTCGGTTCAACCTACCCATCCTCTCGAGGGCGGCCCCGTCCTCCCGCCGCCTGGCTTTGAGTCACAAAACACACCATTGTCGCCTGCGTTCCTCCTTCCCGTCAGAGACTACCTTCCACAGGCCAGACAGCATTTCCTCGAAGCCATTGAGCTCGCTGATGGCCTCCTTTGGGGCTCACACTCCCTCCGACTCTCTGTTAAGACCGAGTACGCCGCCTTTTTGTACGAGTGTGCCCACGACGCCCATGCCAGCCGCATGCTTGCCAAACAGACCATCTCTGAGGTGTACGACGCCACCGAAGGCATGGACGACGACATGTTCCAGGACGCGTGTGAGCTCGTTACGGTCCTCGGTAAGATGATGAGGCGAGGCCTCGGTTCCAGCAATACCTTGCGCAGCAAAGATCAGGGCTCAAATGCTACTCCAATGGCGAGACCTACGCCACCCGTAGCTACGCCGCCGGTAGCTACGCCGCCAATGGCGCGCCCGCCCCCTGGGATGGAGAACCCAATATGAACGTGCCATGATCATGAGTCTGTCAATCATGTGCGGTAACGCACCGCGCAGGTTCAGTGGTGGACATGGATGGCCATCACCACCTGCTCACTACATCTTATCTCGGCATTGAGCCGGACGATGCGACTTAGTCCAGAAGTTTTGGGGTTTCTTCCTCCATGCCAGCTTTGAGTTCAAATATGAACCTAGTCGCATGCAATTGACACGCCGAACCGTTTATTTTGGGCGTTTGATGGGATTCATTTACCTCAGCGGGCTGTCCCGCGCCGTATCCCACGTGGGGGATCTCTCAGACACTATGCAATAGGCAACGTTTGCCGGATAATTAGGTTCAGTTTGGTATGCAACATTGTCGTCGCGAACGGATTTATGAGGAGCAAGGCGTACGTTGGTGGGAACTCTGAAGGCTATCTGGAATGCGCCCCTGAATTAGCTTGAATTTGAGGGGCGCCGGTACGACGGATCTTGTCTCGTGCTCACCATCTTCATTTCGAATCTGTTGTTTGATACCCGTGTCGTTTTGACACATTTGTTTTCTTAGAGACAGATACGCCAGTCTCGTTTTTATGGTAGGGGTAACATGGCATGCTACGATGGCGCTTGGAGAGTCGCTGATCTGCTTATGGGAATAGATAAAGGGGAGGGTCGAGGAGATTTTGCATTGTGCGATAGATGTATGAGTAGCGACCAACGAACTTGGACATTCGCATTTGAATTATGGCATTGAACTTTGCCTGAACTATTGCTGAGCCATTGAGTGAGGATCAGCGGTCCCTAATGACGGTTCGAGGCATACTCTGTCTCTGTGGTACTACCGCGTATACAGCCCCCTTTTGGACTTTGGTTGTGTTGTCTCAATCCCCAAGAGTTGCAACATCCATCAAACGCCTCGGTTAGAGTCCTTCCCTGACAACGCCTCTGCAAATCATATGATAAACGCCTTCATTCGTCTACTAGAAAACCGGCCACCTCGTGGATCCTTGTCGGGCCCTCACTGAGTCCCTGGATCCTCAAAGTCCTCATGCGACACCTTGCTGACCCATCTCTCGACCTTTTCCAGGCGATCAACCAGCTCGAAATCGTTCCTCCGTCTCGTCTTGGCCCTCTCCACTTCCTCGGCGCGCTCGCATCGGGCGCGGATGGCGTCGAGAGACACCATGCGGCCGGTGACGTTGAAGAAGTTGGCCTGCATTTCGAGCCACCGCGACTGCTTCTGCTTGCTGTCGATGGCGGCCAGCAGGTCGCAGTCCCGCTTGCCGAGGTAGGCGTCCGGTTCGGGGCGGATGACGGCGGGATACAGGTCGGCGTAGATGTGGTCCTGCAGGTATCGCATCTCGTGGTTTTTCTCTGGGTCGTCGTAGCCGGGCTGGGAGAGGGATGCCGCAGAGGCCGAAGAGGACGACGCGGAGGATTCGGACGAGGATTCTTCCCCTGAGAGGGTCTGCCGAGTCTGCCGCTGGGCCTTGGTTGCCTTGGCTTTGGCTTTGGCTTGTTTGTTCTCGGCGGCTACCTTGTCGTTTCGTTTGCCCTTGTGCCACCTGGTGTTATAGTTGCTGCTGTTTTGCTTTCCCTTGGGCTTGGGCTTGTTGCCTTTCTTCTCCTGGACACACACAACCGGAGAGGTTGGAGCCTTTTCCTGACTTTGAGAGCTCTCGTTATCCTTTTTGCCCTCATTCTCCTCGATAGGACTGACCTCGCCGGCAGCTTGATCAGTACCACTTGCCGGCTCAGGATCATCTCTCGAGAGGAAGGGAAGCTGGTCCTTGATGACCTGCCAGCGAGCTTTGGCTTCCTTCTTGCCCTTGTTCAGAGCGCCGCCGATGTCCGCCCAAGTGGCTCCGTCCTCTTTCATGCCTCTGAGGAGACAGTCTTGGGAGATGGACCACGCAGGGTCATCGGGAGCGGTGCTCTGCTTAGAGGTAGTTGTGTTTCCATTTGACATCGAGGCCTTTGATGAGTCTTCGACACTTGGCGCAAGGTTCGTTGAGGCATTGTCGGCCGAGGACTCAGGCTGGCTGGAGGTTTTGTTGTCGGTGGTGCTCGCGTCGTTGCTGGACACGTCGGTGGTGGAAACAGTCTGTGTGGCTGAACCCGAGTCGGAGCTCTTTGCCTTCTTCTTGTTCTTCTTACTCTTGCCCGCCGGCTTTTCACTCTGAGTGTCGGTGGAGGATTCAGTCTGCCCGCTGTTGGCAGATGGCTGGGTGCTGTCGGGCTCGCTGGAGCTTTGGGCATGGTCTCCAGCTTTCAGGCACCGGTCCTTCAGACATTCCTCATGGCCTTCGCCCTTTTCGCAAACGCTCGTAGACGAGACGTCAGAGTCGTCCCCGGCCGACTTCTCGTCGCTAACGGCTTCGGAGGATTCGTTGCCGGATCTGTCCTCGGATGTAGATTCTGCCTCATTGGACTCCTCGGCAGACTCTTCGGGCTGTTCAGAGGTTTCCATTTCGGACAAAGTCGGCGAGGCATCTCGAGAGCTGTCTTGTGCGGCTGCATCTGCGTTGTGCGGCATGATGGGATTGCCCATCCAAGCATTGGCCAGCGAAATGTGTAGACTTTCAGGCAATGAAGCGTCCGGCCGTTTCATGGCGGTAGACCAAAGACAACTCTGCAAGTAGGTGGTCTGAATCTGCATCAACGACCGAGAAAGGGATTCGGAGGGTTTTGACGAACCTTGGGGTTGCTTTGGTCTGAAGTCGTGAGTCAAATACGATACTTGGTTGACTTGATGTATCAAGGGCACACTGCGAAGTGTATATATTGCGGGAAGGCTTCAGATCTGAATGAGTGATGGAATATCATCCACGTAGTGTTTGTATTTCGAATTTGAGGCGGGAGTCATAGACAAACTCGCAAATGGCGACAAACTGCTTTTGAAATGCTCGGCGCTCTGATGAAACCAGAAGAGGCAAAATTCGCGTCCTAGAGAAGTGATGGGGGCTTGAACAGACTTCACCACTCTCTCCTAGTACTTCAAAGACTGACCGACTACCTACCCGACTGTCTCTGTGATGTGGCAGGGGAAAGCAATAAGAGTAAGATACAGGAGAAAAATCTGACGAGAAAAGAAATGTGTGATTGGAATTTCCCGGCTGCGAGGCACGGCTGTTGCAGCTGACGAGATGGCACGAGCAGCTGGCAAGGTCACGAATGTATGAACGGGCACCTACCTCCCTAATTAGGTAGCCATCATTCTGAATGGCGCGAACAATGCGAACCATTTGGACTAATGCTATTGGCCCATTGTTCCAGGATTCCCGAGGCCACGAGAGTCAGTGACTCAGTCAGTCAGCGAGAGAGAGTGAATGAGAACCGGATGACTTGATTCCAGAGACTAATGTGATCCCATTTGGCGCCGGCTGCTTCTTTCATTGTCGCAAGCCTGTTGCTGGCTCTCGGGGGGGAGGAGACTTGTGGTCATTTTGACGCAGACTGCCGGACCATCTGTTGAATGAACGAAAGGCTGCCGTGCTGCTGGTTGATGGTCCGTGAAAGTTGAGGCTTTGGAGACGAGGAAGACCACTCACTAGCTGTCTCGTGCATCGATCCAATAAACGGCAGCCGATTTCGCTGACTCATCTCACTTCGGAGCGAATATCAACCTCCTCCCACATCATCTTGACGGTAACTCTCCTATCGGCTCCTCGAAAATTAACCATAACTTATCTCCAAGAACCACCATCTCGTCAAATCAAACTAAAAAAAACAAGGATACAACGAATATAGGACCGAAAGTCCCACAGACATCATGTCCACCAACTTGCCCCCTTCTCCGCCCAGTACGCTCGCGGCCTCGACCTCATCGACGCTGCTCACGCTGAGGACCCCAAGACCATCCCTGGCCCCGACGGAACCACGATCCCGTACGAACTCCACTATGCTCACAAGATGACCAAGTGGCTCGCCTTGCGAAGCCCCGAGTCTGCTCCCGTGCTCCAGCTGGCCTGTCGCGCCCAGCACTTCCGAAGGTCCGCTCTCTCTTCCCCATGAGCGAACTTGCAAAAGCCCGGCATTTAAAACTCTTGATACCATCGTCGTAGGTGGGAGATACCCCGTAGCAGCCACCCTATGACCCGCCCGGGATATCTCACGTGGCGCTCCAAGCTCAAGGCCCAGGCCGCCAAACAAGTCGCCGAGCTGCTGGCCTCGCCCTCTATCCAACCTGCCATCCCCGAGGCAGACCGGCACCGTGTCGCCGCTCTGATCCGCAAGGAGAATCTCACCTCTGACGAGGAGACGCAAGTCTTGGAGGACGTGGCATGTCTTGTCTTCCTCGACGACCAGTTTGACGATTTTGAGAGCAAATCCGACATCGACGAGGAGAAGATCATTGGCATCCTCCGCAAGACCTGGGGCAAGATGGGCGATAAGGGCCGCCAGTTGGCTCTTGACATGGAACTGAGCGACCGAGCAAAAGAGTTGATAGGAAAGGCACTAGCTTCCTAGATCCAAGCCCATGCTCTCGTAAACTTGTCTACTCCCCGGCATTCGGAGCCGCAATAAGTCAACAGTGCAAAGACTCCCTACCTGCCTAAGCGAATCCTCTCAGAGATATCATCGGGTCTTACTTACACGAATCAATGTTCGCTTTTGGGACCTATTCCCACCGGGCCCTCTCGAATCAACGCCCTAGATATCCAGGAACCAACTGACACCTCCGGCCTCAGACATGTCAATCCAATGTTCTAAGCCAGATCAGACCGCAAAAAAACCAAGAGTCGCCCAGCTGCCAAGGGTCATCACCCGCAGAGCGGCTCCGGGAGAGCAGAGTGCCGATACAATGTGTACGCTAGGTCGAAGCCCCAGGGCGAATCAATTACCAGATGGAGACGACTCAGGGTTTTGCTTCTGTTTTCGTCCCGCTACTACATGTTTATGCTGGACGACACCAAGAAACGGGGTAAGTTCGCTGGTTCTTCTAACCACGAAGAAAACGACCCGTCCCTCCCGACGTAATCGTGACGATCGTGAGGCTGCCGCTGATCCCTATCCGTTAACAAGGGCTGCTATGCCGTGGTATGCCCGTCATATTTCGGGTCTCGTAAAATCGACAATGGGAGACACCAGCCACTGCTGACGCCGACCACGTCAACCCTGCATTTCGCGACTTGGAATGTGATGTATGATTGAATGATTGTGATAATGAGGGTGCATAGCATTTCCGCAGCATTCGTACAGGCCTGCACAACAGCGCACATCCCGCGAACAGCTAGATATGCTAACTCATGGTGCGAAGTGCATGCTTCGTATTCCGGTGTAGGGCCATTGGTAGGAACCTCTTTGTTCGAACCATGACTGAAAGCCAGCCTCGGGAGACAGCCTTGTAGGACTATCAAGCCAGACCGTCGCAGTGTAACAATCGATTGGGTGCACAGTGTATTCTATGCCACTGGCCTGGGGTAACACCAGAGATCCAGCATTCGCCCGATCCAGCACGTCACGAAGAGAAACCGTGATCATGGCGTTCCTAGGAACCTGGGAAACAGCCCGGCACCTCGCTGGATCTTGTGCTTCAGGAGACTCCTGACCTATCGGAAGCGTTCTTGTTGTGGCTGACGATGCGAGTACGTAGTAAGAGTCCTCGAACTTCCGCATGTCCAGACGTGCGTAGTGGCGTCCTATCCCCTGGGCGCCTCTTCCCGAAGGGATCCTGCACTTCCCCAGTACTTGGATCTGGGGCCAAGATCCTCCTGTGTCATGCACACCCACACCCAGGCCAAACATATCGAGGATTGAGATCCTCGGAATATGGGGGATCTGACACGATCGAGACTACCCTGACAGCGGCGACCCGGTACCCACCCTCTGCCAGTACCAATTATGTCTGCTGAAAAGGCTAGTCTACAAATGCAAGAAGGGAGGGAGTGTCGGTATTTTCGGAACCATCAAGTCGCTTCGACGGTTCAGCGCTAGACTTTAAGACCGAAATTTCGAGAGTAACCGAGCATTCGTAGAGATGGGGTTTAGCTCCATGTCCCAAGGGTTAAGCCTGCATCAGGTACTCTGTGTAGTCTGTACTGTACGAATACCTTTGAGGGGATTGATTCGAAAAAAAAAATGATGTATCAAAAGTGGCTTGGAGAGTATTGGGGCGGCATCCTCGACTAATTCTCGCCGAGCCCCTGCCATACTTCAAAAATGACGTCCTGAGCTTTTTTCCTTTTCTGGCTTCCGCAAGGGAGACGTGTCAGCGCACCCGTCTGAAGGTTGGTTCGTCATTTAAGTCGACAGATCACAATGATCCTATTGCCACATTAGATCTGTGACTTGATTCGTCGAGGCTCGTTCACGGATAATTCTAAGAGAGACATCCGACGATGGTCGCGGACACTAGCGTCTCACCATCCAATCTTTCAACGCCCTGTGATCAGGAGTTGTTCAATCAAAAGCTATGAGGCGAAGACTGCATGCGTCAACTATGATCACCAATTGATCAACTTGCTCTTCTGATGCATTTATTGGACCCCAACAGTCATCAACGGGACAGGGACAAGATGCACACGTTTGGTCTTAGACTTGGTGCCGTCTGGCTAGGCCATTCTTACGTAGGCTTGCATGTGTCATCGTGTTTTTCTTTGAGCAGGGCGAAGAGAAGTAAGTCTCGAGCCGGCGAAAACATGCGGAAATCGTAGCAGCCCAGCGAGCCGGACAGTGATAGGCCCCAACGTTGGCACAGGTGGTTGCGCAAATAGAGAATGCATTTCTTCACTTGCGATGTTGGCGTTTCCCTGAGGATCAGCGGAAGGCTGCCTCCATGTGCCGGGAGCATGGGAACGAGTCCCTGTGGTTACTTCGGGCTAAGATCCACTGGTAGTGCAAAGAGAGCTGAAAAGCAACGCTTGCTGTTTGTCATTAGCAAGCTAGGGTAATTGGCTGGGTTGGTGATGGAGCCCAGAGGGTTGGTAACCAACAGCCACACCTGCGGAGCTAATGGAAGATCCCGCGGCGCTCCCAAGCTAGGCTAGTGGTCCGGTTGCTGGACGGACGTGCGTAGAAGTTTCCTTAGCAAGCAGGAGAGGCTCCTTGCTTGGTTGTATGTGTGGCCAATCAGCGACGGGCGTTCAGTAGATCTGGGATCCCTTCCCTTGAAGCCACCAAAGTCATCATGGCAGTTGACCAAAGTTTGGTCCACAGTCCCAAGCGAAAGAATCCATAGCAATTTCCCATTGGCGCGCCAGTTCAACTACCGATGTTCTGACCCTCAAGAGTGCATCGGAGAAAGGGATAGGTTGGAGTTGCAAGAGCCGCTAGGTCGGGGTCGCATGAAAGAGGCCCGAGATTCTTATTGTGAGCACCCACGATCTGGTGGCGCCAACTCGAGTCAGTCTGAAAGTTGAAGCACGGGTATTTTACAGGAAACTCTTCCTGTTATGCAGCCTTGTCCGTGAACAATCTGAACTGCCGGTTCGATTGACACGTAGAGAGGCTATCGTAGATTCGTTCTCATGTCATACAGATGCCTGCATTACGGCGAGTTAAAAACCCGAGGGTGTAGATCAAAGTTTAGGGACCGTGACGGGAGGGAGCACCGAGCTGAACGTGCCCCACCGAGGCACGGCGGGAAGGGTCGCTGACTTCGCGCACGCCGTGCTGTCCCCATGATCCCGGGCGCCTGAAAATTCGAGATGGATCATGCCTGGCCAGCCGGGACCAAGAGTTCTTCGGTTCACTTAGACAAGGTTTGGCAGCTGGGCCTGTCTCATCGAGCAGCGTGCGATGTGCGAGCGTGGTGTGTGGCTTCTTGGCGATGAACTTGACTGGATATACCCCCACTGGTGCTTGAGTGTTAGGTGACTCGCTGGGTTTGCTTTTTCTGCCTCCATCTCTATCTCCTGTCGCCTGTTTTTCTTCTTCTTTCTGCGTCACCCGGAACTGCTTCATCGCATTGGTATCTTTACATCCAACGGCAGCGGCAGAGCATTAGTGATGGCGGAAGGGGGGGGGCGTCCCGAGCTGAACGTCGTCCACCTTTTGGTGCTGGAGCCTCTGTTCCGGGTACGCTGTTAGCTGCCTGCCAAGGAACCATTGTCACTCAATCGGCTGATGGGTTAGCCAACATTCGTTGAACCGTATTTTGTCAGGTGAGGCATGGAATCCCATCTTATTCCCTTCCCAGCCTGACCTGGGTGCCTTGATGAAGCTGTTTCACCGGTCGGCTGAGTGGGATCATGACATGGGAGTTTCGTTTATCTCCAAACGGCATTTGGATCTGCCAGTTGGCCAACCAGCGTCCTTCGGAGCCCCCTGACACGCCTAACCCCGGCCCTAGTTGGGGGGCCTGCCTAGCTCAAATGCTCATATTCGCCACCCGGTGCCCCTCCTTTGTTTGCCTCGACTAGGGGCTTGTCGGAGTGTGGACGGAGAGTTTTAGACTCGGTTGTCTCGTTGAGCAATCAACGCCGCCAACTAGACAATCCAGCATGTTGTCAGAAACGGGGTTCCAAGTCCACGGTAAAGCACGCAGAACTAGACCAGGGCAGGGGAAAGCCTGTCCAAGCCCTCCGGTCCAACACCAGGCCAGCCACCCGCCCACACACACCGTCGGGAAGGTGGCCTCGCTCGTCAGGGGTGGAGCTACTGTACTTCGTACGCTACAGAGGTCGTGATGACACGCAGTTACGCACACGCATGCACGCCCTCACACCCTCGTACCCTCGCGTTGCTCGCACCCTCACAAGCTGAATCGTGCCTAGCGCCGTCTCCGCGGTGGCCGTGGGAGAGAAGAAGGCTGCGACCTGGGCCTGGGGTTGGCCAGATGGCGGAACCGTAGTGTACATAGGCCGTGAGTGATAGTGGCAGTGATGTGACGAGAGGGGAGCGAGCTGAACGCGGTGTCTCTGCCGTCCTGGCCGTCGTCGTCGTCGTCGTCGTCGTCGTGTGGCGATACGGACCCAGCTGCTGCCGGCGGTGATGCGGGTTGTGTGGCCCCAGCAAGGGTGAGCTGTCAGGTCCTTGTCGAGCGAGCGGGTTGATGTGATGCGAGGTTCAGATGCGGAGCTGGGTTGGAGTGAGGTGAATGGATGGAAGTTGACATGGAGAGATCCGCAGTGACGGGCCGCGCGGGACGTCGTCGAGAATTACTTGTCAGACGGAACCCGGAAGAGCTAGGACGTTGTCTGAGTTGCTGGGGAAGGAGGCAAGGAGGAAGGGCAAAAGGAAGCAACGATTGAGAGAAGAGGGAGGAGACGAGGAAGGAGGGAGGAGCGAGGAAGGAGGGCAGAACAAAAAGGAGTACTAGACAGACAGAGAAGAAGAGGCTCCGTGTTTCTCCCTCTACCCGCCCAGGAAGGAACCCGAGTATTCGAACTAATAAAGAAAAGAGAGAAGCCGGCCTTACTTAGCTTATAATAGCTTACAAGACCGCCACAAACCCGCCAACTTACCTCATTACCTTACCTGCCAACCTTGTCGGGGCGACTCAACCACGGCATTCCTACACACCGTCCGGACCTGTTGTGGAAGGAACCAACTACCTCAAGCACACCTGCCTTGCATCAAGCATTGAGGATTCAGCATCCGAAACTCATTCACTGTCCAGCTATTACCATCGTCTTACATAACCCTCCGGTCGATTCTTCATACCTTGCCTCCACCAAAGCCTTCAACTTTGCCTCCTCTCCATTACTTCTCCCATCTTCGCCAATACACTTGCCCTGCATCTCTCCCCAGCTCTCCGCCTCTTTCCTCCCTTTATCTCAGTCTCCTATCCCTGGCTATTCGCACATCTATGCGCATCTCCAGCCAAAGCCTAGGACCTCTCAGACTCAACTTCGCCTCGTCTGCTTGCTTCCTGGGACAGCTTCTGACTCGCCATCCCGAGTCTTCTTCCCTCTCGCCCTGTCACTGTCAACTCTGTCACTTATACCGGGCTCCATCTCCAACCCACTCAATCACCCAACCGGCCTTACCGTCAGCCAATCACCACTACCGCGGCCCATCCAACCGCCCAGCCCTTCCAACCGCCCAGCCCTTACCAAGTACCCCCCTCCCCGTCGGGATAGCCGTCGCCGTCGCCGCTATCGCTGCCCCAGCCAGCCTGTCTCGCTCTTGTTCGTGCATGGCATCTGCTTCATAGCCTCTTGCCGCATCTGTCTGATTCCGAGTCAGAACCCGAGCCAGAGCCCGCGTTCCTTGCAACGGCATACTAAACTGGGCCGTCTTTTGGAGTACCGTCTTTGCCGAAACAAGCCCAACGCCTCCCGTCACGCCCCTCTTCGCCATATCGATCCATCTCTAGCATTTTGGCCGAGTTTTGGAACAGCGAAGAACCCCTCAGAGTAGACCCATACCCTAGCGAAGCCCTAGATCCGTTTCTAGCCGTCATGTCGATGCAGTTCCAACATGTATGTCAAGTTCCTTCCTTTCCCCTTTCCCTTTGCGTTTCCCAGTACTTTTCTCACTCCTCTTGTTTGTTCCCCTTCCTGGCTCCTCCTTGCGTTTCCCTGAACCCAGTGTTGGTAAGTCGTCATAGGGCTGACCCATTTGTGTAGCCGTTTCAAGAATCCCAATTCGACATCTTCGACTGGTATCCTCAGTTCCAGTCCTGCCACCGCTATTTTCTCGACCATGCTCAATATAGCGGCCCCGTCCAGACTGTGGGCGCTTTCGTGAACATCCTACTGCCCTTTCAGAAAGCCTCCTTGTCGTCTCCCACACCTTCCGGCCCCGGCCTCTCAGCAGCCCCAGGGGTCTCGTCTGCGTCCGCTCGAGCGACAGGACCTGGGTCTGTCGGCATCCAAGTCAGCCTCATCCCTTACATTCGGCGCCTCGTTGTGACCGGCTTCGACTCTCCAGCTGTCCTCCATGGCTTTTTCGGGGATGACTGGCTTCAGGGCATCGGCCCTGTGCACGAAACGGAGCGCAGGAACTATCTGTTTGCAGCAAAGAGCGATAGCTGGCTGGGAGTCAAGGCACACTACGACATGGCCGATGGACAAACCGTTCCGTTCCTAAGACCTCTCCAGTCCGTCACAGAAGAGGAGATCCAAGGCGCTGAGTCGAACTGGAGCGAGTGGCTTGCCATGCAAGACTGGATGCTGGGCCCTCGGGCTCCCCACGACGTTGGGGGACGCCACGTCAGGGTTAAGAGCGAGCAGAACTGACTGGAGCTCAAGCAATACAAAGAGATAGAAATCGGAAGATGGTAGAACATGGAGGAGTTGCGAGGACATATACGAGAAGAAGAAGAAGAAGAAGGCACAAGGGAAGGGAGGGTCAGCATCGGAACCCATATGGTTTCGCATTGTCACACAGCATCAGCGATGAACAGATCATCGAATACAGCGGCGGCAATTTGGCACACCGCCTTGTCGCACCTATTTGTAATGCTCAACTCCATTCCTTGCTTTTAGGAGGAGTCACCAAACTCTCCAATCTATCTGGGGTGAGCTGGTGTGTATGTACAGAGGCGACCCAGGCCGCTACGGGTTGGATTAAAGGGAACAAAGAAAAAAGAAATAAACAACTGGCCGGTTGAAACGCCCCGTCTAGGCACCCATGCGTCGGATGCCGGCTTCGATACCTAGTAAAATAGAGTGCCCTTGCGCGGGCAAAATGGGCTGAAGCATTTGCAAGATCCCTTTCCCATCTGTCCCGTGGTCGACCAAAATGGACTCGTAAAACACCACCCCTATTGCTTCCCCAACGCCTTCATGAACGATCCAGGGCAATTCACTTTTACTTTCCCCATTCCGCCTAAATCCAGGAAAAAAACCTCGCATCAGTTGAGGTACCCCTTGCAGGCCGCGGTACCGCAGAGACAAGGAATACGATCCAAGCTGCCAATTTCTCGTTCAAACTTGTAGTCGTAGGTCAACTCTTCGTCTAATAGGAACTTCATGTTAGTAACACATATAAAAACAGCAACCGACATGTTCGGGGGAGGGGGTGGTGTAAGGTGGGAACTTACTCATAGCTATGTCGCGCAGCGCGTAGATGACGATGCGCTTGCTGCCCTCGACCTTAATGATCTTGGCAGTGCAGTTAGGCATGCAGCTGTGGTTGATGAAGCGCGCGATGCCACCCTTCTTGGTGGCATCGACGACGGTGTTGTCGTCGATGCGGAACAGGTAACTGCTGCCGATTCCGCTCTTGAGGTAGCGCTTCTCCCGGATTTCAGCGATCTGCTGGCGGACCTCCTCGCCGACATACTCGATGATCATGTCGTCCTTGGCGATGTTCTCCATGGCGTACAAGCCCCAGTTATGGATGGCCGAGCGCGCGAACTTGACGGGCTTCTTGCGCTTCTTGAGCTGGTTGAACTTGAACACGTCCGAGTCCTGTCCCAGCGTCTTCTTCTGATCGTTCAAATCGGCGACGTATCGGCGATTCGTGGCGCGGTTCGCTCTCGAGTTACCCTTGGCGATGAGCTTCTCTGCCGCAATCTTAGCCGCCTCTGCGGCCGTGGTGGCGGCCGTGTCCTTGCCCGAGTTCTTAAACCGAGCCTCGCGCTCCTCCCTTGCCTTCTGCACCTTGATATGATGCGGTAGGTACTTGGACTTCTCCGAGTTGAGGATTTTCTTGACCCCTTCGGTCCGGGCGCAGCCAGTCAGGTTAGGCACGTAGTAACCTTTAATAGACACGGGACTATCCTGGAAGCCGTCGGCAGAGTTGAGCTCGCGAATGCGGTTGCGTTTCCAAAGCCAGAGCTCCGGGTTTCCAATGTCTCCAAGCTGGAACCTCCTGGTTAGTTTTGCCATGTCAGGTCCGTCGTTGGCACCTAGGGCTAGCCCCTGGAACATCGGCAGATCGGGCTTCGCGCCGTCGGGTAATACCATGGCTGCAGTCAGGGGCTCCGTTGAGAAGAACTTCTCGTTATGCTTCTCCGCTGGGGGCTTCAGCGTAGGAAGTTCGTCAACCGGCGGTTCTTTCTCCTTGGCCTTGGTCGCCTCTGTAGTGACCTTTTCTTCTTCCTCCTCGTCACGCTGCGAATCCGTTTCCGTTTGGCGCTTCAAAGCTTCTCGTTCCTCGAACAGTTGTTTCTTCGTCTTCTTCTTGGCTTTAGTACCCTTCTTCTTAGAGCCTTTGCCGCCGATGGACATAGGCGTTTCTGAACGGGACACTCTGCTTTCGAGATCATCGCCAAGCTCGGTATCTGGGAAGATGTCCACAGAATCTTCACGACCTGTGAAATCCGGAACCAGCTGTCCGATTTTGACACCATAAAGCTCCTCGTCCGTCTTCTTTTGTCGTTTGAAGACAGTTTCGATCGACGTCTCGAGCTTTCGCTTCTTGGTTATCAAAGGCCCATCCGCAATTGCAAAACTAGCCTCAGTCATGGAGTCGTCCTCTCCAGGACCCCAGGAGGCAAAGTCGTCCCTGAAGGCGTCGTCATCGGTGCTCATTCGGCTGCGAGGACGGGATTCCGGCTCTTCTGTTTCACCCGCTAATAATGCGGGTGCATCAGTGTCATCATCCGATTCCACGTCGCTGTCCAAGCGCCTGAGACGGTGATGAAGGGAGCGGACCTCGTTCCGTGCGGTAGGAGGGCGCTGACGTGAAAAGGGATCGACAAACGCACTACGCTGGGCTTGTCCCTTAACCTTGGTCTTGCGAATTCTCGGCAGTGCCTTGGGTTCCAAACGACCAGTCCTCCGCTCTATGGGGTCAGCTCGTGAGTTGGGAGTGCCCACCCTTGAACTCTCATCGCCATCCTCAATGCTCGGGATCTCGTCGATTAGATCATCGGGGTGTTCGATATTCAGCTTCCGCCTCTTGGCAACGTGCTTTGCTGGGTCAAGGAAGTCGGAAAGAGCGGGCGCGGCCACCTTGGTGCGAATGTGTCGAATGAGATGTTCCGTCATTTCTCGACGAACAACCTCCACCGCCTCCATTACTGGGTCGAAGTTCTTCGCCCGCTGCCTCTTCTCTTCTTCTAGATCCGCCTCTTCTTCGCGGCGGCGCCTGTCTCTTTCATCCCGTTGTCGGATGTCAACTCTAGGTCCCCGTTCAGGGCTTGGGCTCGCCTTGCGCGGTTGACGGGACGTCTCGGATTCACGGCTATCTCGAGGCATACACAACTGCATCGCCATGTCATAGTTGAAGAACTCAGTGTGATTGACTGCTCGGAAGCATCGTTCGGCCTCCGATTTCCCTGTGAAGGAGTTGCGAAATATAATGTAAAAGCCGGTCTTGTCGAGGCGGATCTCTTCAATTCCGTAATTTTTCAACCGTTTCTTCATATGAGGGATGATGCTTGGTAGAGCAGGGACGCTGTCGCTCGTGATAAAGATGTACGGGTCGTTGGTCAAATGCGGTGCGATGGACGGGCCTTCGACAGTAGGATTCGCCCTCGGTTGTACTGGGGGCGTCGGCTGCTGAGCGCCTGCCGTCGGAGGTGGTCGCTGTGCTGCCGGGCCCTTGGGAGCGGTAGGCGGAGGTCGGACGAAGCCCGGCGCCGGGCCGGACTTGGGACCTGTGGGAGGAGGTTTGGGTTGGGACGCGACCTGGGTAAGCTTCTCCTTCTCTTGCTTCTCCTTCTGCCTTCTGAGATGGTCCTCGAGCATTCGCCGGCTCTTGCGGCCCTCGGGGTCATATTCCACCCTGACGACATCTGCGTCAACCTTGATGCCCCGCGATCGCACAGCGCGACGAGCGGCGTCAATGGCAGACACACGAGGCCGGTCAGGGCGCTTCGAATCGCGGTAGCGGATGGTGGCAAATCCGAGGTAGCTTCCGGTCTCCGGGTGCATCTTGTTGCTGCTCTCAGCAATTTCGCCGAAGCTGGCAAAAATGGCCGTCACCTTGTTGAAGGGGACCAGCGGGTTGTACCTAGTCACCACAATCTGGGTTGGCGGACCTGGGCCAATCGAAGTTTTGGGGTCGTATGGGTACGGCTTGATGTTCTCCGGGGCTGGTCGCAACCGGGCCTTGGGCAGGTAGTAGTCGGTGTTGATATATCCCAGGCGACCTCCAGGCTTGGCCAAGCGAGGATCCGCAGGGGGGGCGTCATCATTCTGTCCATTTCATTAGCCATGAGATCATGCACCACAGATGACGCCCCCCCGAAGAGAGGATATTATATGTTATACGTACTAGGCCAAACTCTTTATATGTCGGCTTCGCGCCCTTGCCGACGCTCTTATTTTGTACTCGATCGAGAGGCGGATCATTTGTGCACTTGAGGCCCTTGACAGAAGGCATCGGATCTCTAGCCGGGACGCGCTCGATGACGGGGAATCCATCAGATGTCGCGCCATTGCGACCAATGGCATCTGAATTATGAGACGGTTGTCTCGCGGCTGGGTCGGCGGACAGGGAAGCAGACATGTCTGGCTTGGTGGGCGCCGAAGCCGGCGTATGGGAGGGCGAGTCTTTGGAGGCGAGGGGGGTGAGGCTCGAGGTGGGGAGGCGGGACGAAGCTGCGGTGGCAGCGTGTCGAGCAGAGGAGCTGAATATGGACGAGGCCGCGCTGCTGTATGAGCTGGCGGAGTCGACGGTGCTGGGGATGTCTGCGAGGGGAGAGTCGTTGTCGTCGACAGTCGCAAAGGGGGCGTCCGACGGAGGACCGCGGTGGCCGGAGACGGGCTGAGCAACACCATTCACGTCGAGATCTGACGCGGCGGCGGTTCCTGGTAGTGGTAGAGAGTCGGAGGCGGCTTGGAGAGCGACCGTCTTGGGACGGTCGCGGTCTCTGTCGCGGTCTGCACGGCTCTGAGCCTGGGCTTTTACCTTGGGGGCGGTCGGGAAGAACTGCGCGAAGCTCGCGCCGGGCGGGCGAGTCATCGTGGCGATGCGCTCTTCCTATCTCTTCCACCGTGCTCCCACCATGATATCTTTCGCGTGGCTGCGAGCGGCAGAGGCGGGTACACAGGGTGTTGTGTCGGCGGGAGGCGGTGGCAGACAGTGGTTGTGGGTGGAAAGGAGGTGGAATTAACGCGCGGGAGCAGAGCAGACTTCACGCGACCAGGCCAGGC
Organism: Neonectria magnoliae; assembly: GCA_037954305.1. NCBI lineage: Eukaryota > Fungi > Ascomycota > Sordariomycetes > Hypocreales > Nectriaceae > Neonectria > Neonectria magnoliae. The sequence goes on along the minus strand of JAZAVK010000081.1, from coordinate 105,196 downwards.
CAAGTTTGGCAGCGAAACAGCGAGACAGCGAAAGGCGGCGGTGCGTCATCCGCAGGCTCTGCGGCAGGGGGCAATTCGCGAGGGACGAGGGCCTGGAGGGCAGCAGAAGAGAGAGAGGCCAGCGCGTGCGCAGGAGCGAAGAAGTGCGGGGGTCGAAAGCGATCTCCAGGCCGCAAAGCAAGCGAGAGATTGGGTGAGATTGAGGGCGAGGAGGGCTGAGGATGTCGGAAAGTTGAAGATTTGTCCAGACGCCGCCTTTCGTTTGGGTTTTGGCTTCAGGGATAATGTCTAATGCTAATAATGGCTAATGGCAGGCTGGCGGCCATTGGCACGCCGCAGAGGAGCTCGGGCCAGCCACTACGCAGCCACTGAAGGTGTGGCTGTGTGCTCCGGTTGGCTGGTTGGCGGGCTGATCTGACACGACAGGATACACGCTCTCCCGGTATTTTCTGCGGGGCTCTGCCGCGTCCAGCTACCACGCGACAAAGTAATTAAACTTGGTCCTGGTCGCGCGTCAGAGTCCCGTCAGCCTTGAGCCTGGCAGCAATGTTTATCCGACAGTTCGTTTTGCTTGAATAGTTAACGTCCTTCCTAATTCAACCACATCATCTTCAAAGCCTTGATTATCAAGGTAGCAGTCCTATGAGAGCCGTAACAGAACACCTCCCTTCATTGTCACCGACATTTGACAAACAACCCATGAAGATGATGCACCGGCCCGCCGCCCCTCTTTCTGTTTTCTGTCTGTTTTCGTTGTTTGCAGGAGTAACGCCCCGTTAAGGAATGTCATATCAACGGCACGTTGCTTTGTCTCTGTGCTGTCTCTTTGTGTTTGTGTTTGTGTCTCCCAACCCGGTTTGGCGCCACCGCCGACAAAGAGAAAGTCCTATTTTGTTACCCCAAGCCCACTGCTGGTCCCTTCTATTCCAGAAGAGCCCCCACTATGCTTGTAAACTGGAGTCATGTGACAGGGCAGGGCTGGGAGACTCCAACCAAGGCCAGAGTCCCGCGACCGAAGTAGACTTGATTGACTTGGGATGATCGCATTCTTGTGGCAAACAGATCGCGCTTGCTACACTGAGTAAGATGCATCAATAAGACTTTGGATATTATCTTCACATCAGGAATGGGCTGCGCAAATTAATGCGGGTGTTGAGGCACAAAGAAAGTCTAACGCCCTGCCGAAAAGAAGAAGAAATGCGCTTAGTATACTTGCATCTTTGCTTTACACGGGTTAGCATGAATCATGGTTTAAATGGAATTTTTTTGGTTAGAGTAAGGCGGTTTACTCTGTTCAAACCGTGCTGTAGATGTCCACTTTGTATCAAGTAGGTACCTTGCCTAAGGTGAGCAAGGCGTACCGTTCTACGCAGCTATGAGGCAAAATATTCGGCCAGCCATGGAAAGACAGCTGCACAGGTTACTTAAAACGAGTGAGGCCTTGTTACACAATGAGCGCAGCCTTGTGTTCTGTCTAAGTGGGTGGTGAGGCTGGCTGGCTAGCACAGATTCCAACACATCATGCATGGGTGCGTGACCTTGAAAGAACAACCTGGGTCATCATATCCAGGACCTTAACAAATCATCCCAACTGAATATCAACGGTGATAAAAAAAACATGTAGTATTTCAAATGACAGGTTTTTATGAATGAAAGTTGTGCATCACACACAATCCGTCTGATGCGGATGCCAGATGCCGAAGCCAAAGTACAAGCCTCTCCAGGTTCGTTATGGATGTCCGAGGCATCGTTGTCAAGAATCTTCATTAAAACTCCCCCAATCAGGCCCCTCGGAACCACAACGGAACCGGGGCTTGCTTTCCTGAACGCCAAGTCCCTTTAGTTATACATTGTCCGTGGTCGCTCTTCAAAGGTCAAGCTTCAACTCAAAGTCCTCCTCGTCGTCTGACAGTTGAAAGGGGCGACTAAGGGGGCCCAGGTCCTCGTCTTCGCTATCCTCGTCGTCGAAGATGGACATGAACTGAGGACGAGGTTCGCTCTCCTGTTTTTTCGAGGCGGCTTGACGCAGACGAGCAGGCGTGATAGTCATATCAGACGAGTCAAGCGAAGCATCGGGTTTAACCGTGCGCCCAGATCGTATCGACTCGCTGGTGACTCGAGGTCGCGAATGCATCATCGATGACGCCGAGCGGCCTCGGTTGTATCCGATGGTGGTCCTGGAGGCGGCCTCGCCAACAGCGCTTTCCGCGAGCGAAGTCTTCGCTACAGCTGCTGGTCTCTTACCCTGAAGAACCGAGCCCAGTGGCTTTCTCACCTTGGTGGTGCGCGCCACAGCAGGGACACCAGTGCTCCTGGATGTGTCAGATGCCATGGACAAAGCGGATGCAGCTCGTCTCGAAGAAACCGTGTTAGGCTGCTTTGAAGGGAGTTTCTTGGCCGTCCGGTCCGAAGTCGACACGGATCGTTTCTTCAGATCAATCTTGGGCGGGCGCTGAGTCTCGGGAACGTCAGCTATGTTCCAGTCCAGAGCATCCATATCCCGCTGGTTCCGCTCCTCGGCCTTGGCCATGACTTTCTTCATCGTTTTCTCAAACTCCCGGTCCTGACGTGAGACACCGTCGTCGTCGATTGGGTTATAGAAGTGTTGATAGTATCCCTTCAACAGGTTCTCGCTCTTCAGCCCCTCAAGCGTGAGGAGATCCTGCGGGAAGACATCAGACTCGTAGGGGAGATCCTTCTGTTTCGGGGGCGCGTATTCAGGCTCCTCCTCATCGGTTGTCTTCTGTTGGGTTTTAACCTTGAACTCGATGGGCGCCATGTCGACGGAAATCTGTTTGGGCTTATGGGTTGTAGGCTTGAGCTGCGTCTTTTCGAGTTCACTGACAATGCCCTTGAAACCGCCAACCTGACCTCCTTTGGCTTTGGCATTCGTGGTCTTGTTGCCCAAGGGAGCTCGGCTCCTGGTATCTGTTTGTTCCCCGAATCAGTATTTAAGCTCGACATTGTACTCTCATAGCTGTACATACCTAGCGGAGTCATCAGGGCCTGGCGCGCGCCGTTCGCCTTCATCGCACTCTTGTCGCTACCGCCGAACTGCCTGGGCCCTCCGAGGCCAGTTTTCCCGGTAAATCCAGTCGGGGCATTTTCGTCGTTTCGAGGGAACCGCGAGGGCGTCTTGGGATACCGCGCACCCGGGGTCTTGGCCTGCTGCTTCGAGGGCACCTGGTGGCTGTGCACCAGATTCTCCTGGCCACGGTGCGCCGCCAACATGATGGCGAATGATGAGTTTGGTGAGGTCGACTGGATATTCTACTTCCAAAAGGATCAACGACGGATACGAATCGGTACGTCGAGCTCAACAATGGAAATTAGGGGTCACAAGTTCGCCGTCGCCGTCGCCCAGGTGAAGCGGAATGACGACCGGGATATTTTGACAGGCCCGTACAAATATTGGCGGGGCAACAGCCACATTTGCTAGGGCGGTACGTACCCCTGGTACCCAGTGCAGCTGCTGGACCGGGCAGGCTCAGTGGACGGACCACAGTGGACGGAGAGCGAGACGCGGGCGACGCCACCAGCCACAGAGGCTGCGATCACGGCCACCACCGCACCGGGGGTAGGTCAGTTGGGGCAGTTGTGGAGGGGCATCTTAGGCTCTCCCCTTTCTCGGCATCCTGACCACATCATCTACACCTGCAATCCGACAAGCCTCCTCTTCAGCACATCGCCCACCCAGCTCCAGCCTATCCAACATCCACAACCTCATCCATCGCCGCCCGCCACAATGGACCGCATCAAGGAGGTGAGTTGCTCCAGCTCCTCGGCTGCCCCACCACGTCGCTGGCCCGTGGAGGGGTAATAGTGCGCTGGGATGCACTCGTGGCTAATATCGTTGGGTTCGTCAGAAAATGAACCAGCTCCGTCTGGAGGCCGACGAGGCTTCAAGCAAAGTCGAGGAGCTCCAGAAGACGATCAAGGTGCTAGAGCAGGAGAACTTGACCAAGGAGCAAGAGATCACCTCGCTGCAGCACAAGAACAACATCCTCGAGGAGGAAGTCGAGAAGCTCGAGAACACCACCAAGGACTTCAAGAAGTCCGCCGAAGAGGGCCAGCAGCATGGCACCCAGAACGAGACCCTTCAGCGACGACTGCAGCTCCTTGAGGAGGAGGCCGAGGATGCCGACAAGACTCTCCGCGAGGCCAACGAGAAGTACGTCAGCGCCTTATCTGGGCCACCGCCCCTGAACACCGCCATTTCGGCTCCTGGCCGCTGTGCTGTTTTCTCTTTCCCCTTAGGCCGGGATCTGTACTAACAAATCAAACTTCGCAGGCTCCGACAGACCGACGTCAAGGCCGGACATTTTGAGCGCAAGGTGCAAGCCCTTGAGAGTGAGCGTGACGTCTGGGAGTCCAAGTACGAGGAGATGGCCAAGAAGCACGCCGCCCTCCAGAAGGACCTGGAGGACCTCCAGAACGAGATTGGCAACATTTGAGAGGGTGGGTGGTTGCGCACTACACGCACCGGACGCCTGATGGTCGCTCGCGGGTTCCCAGGCAGTCGTGGGCGGACCAGGCTGGCTTGTCTGGCTGCTGCCTTCGGTTGCAAGGGATTAGTTCAGAGTATTGCCAGATGAGCGAATGGAGCAGTTGCCACATGTTATGTTTATACTAGCTGGTCGAAGCTGGCTTTCTCAAGGGTATCTTTTGTAAATCCTGTCCGCATTCGTCATGCTCGCTTGGGTCCCTCATGTGTTCCTCGCAGGTCTAGCTACAGCTAGTCACGAATGCGTGGTTTGCTCTTGTTTTTACGTTTCCTCTCCGTCATCTGCCTCTCGAGCTTAGATTCGTAGCGAAATTTTTTCTTCTTCTTTTTGGGATGCTCTGGCCTTGACTCCGTTGCCTTTGCCACCTCCTCTTTGTCTTTATTGTCATCTTCGTCCTCGTCGTTTTTCTCATTAACTTGCGGCTTGTACAGGCCGTCTCGTGACACGGATACAGACTCGACCGTGACTGTTGTGTAACGATCTTCATCGATGTACTCTTCCTCATGGTCCACGATGTCGAGATTCGGTTGGTCGGGAAAGCCGTCCCACTCGTCGGTAGATTCGTCGTCGGAGCCCAATGACACCCCTCCCGCAGCTTCCGACTCCTGCAGCATCTTGTTTACGGTGGCGACGTGGTCCTCCATTTCCATGCGACGGGTGTCTCGAACCTGGCGGTGATTCCGTCTCAGCATCGTGTCGCAGAAGATGGAGGAGGCATTGGGGGAAGAGTATTTACCTGTTTCCGCGCTTGAATCTTTTCTTCACGAGCCCGCTTCGCTGCATCCTCCTGCGCATTCTTTATTCGCTGCTGCTTGCGTTTGTGGAAGCCAGTGAGGAATTCTTGGCGCGCTTCATTGTCGAAATTGATTTCTGCAACGGCGGACGTAGTCTTGCGCTTCTTGACTTGCGGCGGCAGAATGCTCTTCTTGGGCCTGGGTTTGGCGAACATGATGGTGCCTGGCAACCAATAGTCTTTGGTACGTTGTCGATGTCGAACCTGATCTGGGCGACGTAAAAAATGGGTTTGTCTCGACTGTTTGCTCCGTAGGAAAGCAGACGGCTGGGAATCCACCATCGCATGGAAAGTTTCCGCAGGGGACACCGGCGTGGGCCGCTCACCGGGGTGTGCATGAAACGGGACTTTCCTCCAGTAGCATGGTGTCTAATCGTGGTAGGACCTCCACTAACATAGTGCCCCCAACATCATCAACTTTAGACGTTATACGGATACCTTTCCCCAAGATAATACTGAATTGGAGCAGTATGAGATGAACAGTACTTATACTAGGCTTAAAGCCCAGACTATGGATTAGATTGGCCCCGGTATACATCTTTTCTTCTCATAGTGAGGACTGGTCTTTTAGGTCCCAGGTCCCTGTGGTGTTCATGCTAGGTAAGGTAAGTAGGATATTCATTCAACGGGGCGTTGCTCTTAACCAGAGGGTTACGTAAGACTATCTTGTGCATCAGCTCCCATACCTTCGAGCCTCCCGTCACAAGCTGGAACTGACAGACAGATACGAAGCCGACATCAATTGCTCCTCGTCAGCTATGCGTCTCCAACTTCTCGCCAGTGCCCTGGCGTTCGCCGTGCCATCGGCTGCCTTTTCGGATTCTTCTCCTTTGATCCTCCTGTCAACTTCTGCGTATGACGCGCCTCTCCCCTCGTCTTCCCGGACCCATTCAAGGAGCGCCCTCTGATTGACATCCATCTAGGTTCCCCGGCGCTTCCACCTCCAACCAGATCCGGACGAGCTCCAGCGCGATCGAGGAGGCTAAGAATATCCTCTCAGCATGCCCTAGCGACCGCTATCTGTTTGTCTCCCAACCGGGCATCAACTCGGCCGACCTCGCGTCCAGCATCTGCGCGATGCCATATCTTTGTCGGGCCGTCGACGACTCGCGCATCCAGGGCAAGTTGATCGTGTCCGAGGTTGTTGGCCACTTGACCAAGGCTGGTCTGGAAAACTTCGTCACGACCGCTTGCGAGCAGAAGAACAAACATGTCACCGTCGAGGAGCTGTCTCTCCCACCTCTGACCTCCAACCGGGCTGGGTCCCTGGCTGACAGTGGTGAGTCGCCCCCTTGCATTTACCATTTAAGGCGCGCAAACTGATGAAGCTTCAGATGACGCTCTGTCAAGAAGCCTTCATGGACTCTCCTCGAGCGAGTCCTACACCATCCTATTCGTGGGCACCCCCGGCAAGCAGATCTACGAGCCTGAGTTTGACGACCGTCTGCGCATGGATCTCAAGCGGGACCTCCGCAGTTCGCCCATGCGACGAGCTGACAACGGAACGGAGCGCGATAGACGTCCTCTGTTTGAGAAGTACCAGTTCTTCACTCCTGGTAAGCATCTTCTCCTGTTCTAGCGGGGGATCCACGTACTGACTTTGCTGTAGGCATCTTCATGGCTATTATCACTGCGATTGTCCTGTTCTCGATCCTGTTCGTTGGCCTTAGGGCCCTCGCTAGTCTCGAGGTGTCCTACGGCGCCTTTGACAAGGAGATGGGTCCCGCAGCCCAGAAGAAGCAGTAATATCTTTCCCGGCCCTGTAGTTACAGTCTCTGGGAGTTGCTGTGACGGATTTGTACATCAGATTATGGAGTTTGGGTTCCTTGGTGCGTCTTGACCGGAGGGAGGATCAGTATCGGCACGTTGTAGGACTGGCAGACTAGAAGCAGAATAAGGATGGACTCAAACCACGAATCCTCGCTCGGCCTTGGATCGGATTAGTGGGTTGAGTCTATCCAACACTGTATGAACTAAGGCTGTAATGAAGAGTTAAACGCCAGACTCCAAAAATGACACTCCGCCCACCTATGCCGTCTCCATGATGCGACCGTCTCCCCGTGAGGTGTTGTATGGGCATGCCTACATTTCAGTCGTTCCTCTCTATGCACCCGGCTTCCTTCCTCCCCCTTCCACCCAGAAACCTAGCATCCCTTCACATCTCTCACACCAAGTGGCTCGGCAACAGGAAGTTGGCAATACCCTCCTTGATGGCATACTCGTGTCCGCAGTGGCCGCACACCAGCTTGCCCTCGGAGATCTGCGTCTCGAGCAACAGGTGGTGCAGGTCCTTTAGCATCGCCTCGTCGGCCTTCAAGTCCTCGGCCGTGGGGGCTTGCTCGGGCAGTTGGGGGAAGCCAAGCTACGTGATCACATCAGAGTTAGACCCAGCATCGACTACAATGAGAAAGAGAGGATGACGCAGTGCAATGAAGATCCTTCCTTCCACGCATCACACAACCTGGTGGGACACTTACCTCGGAGGACGTGGTGCGCAGAGCGGCCCAGTCGAGGCGGGGCAGGACGTTGATGATCATGTCGGGGTTCAGCTCAATCTCATCCTGAACGAGCTCAGCGTCCTTGGCGTGGAGCGGGAACGAGTCGGAGGAACTCTTGCAGGCCTTGACGGCGCAGCTGAGGAAGTTGACGCTGAGGATCTTCATGGTGGAAAAGAAGGGAAAAAAAGATGCCGGGAAGGGTCTGCTTGCAACAAAGGAGTTGTGGTCGAGTGAGTGAGTGCCGCCTACGAACTTACAGCTTTTTTTTTTCAGCGGGGAGTTGTGAGGCGCTGTTCTGCTCAGAGTCGTCGGCTCCACGTGACAGTGGTCCTTTCCAGAGTGGGAATTCAAGTTGAGGGGGCCAGAAGTTAGTTGGAACAGAGCCACCGGGAACACGCGGCAACGTGGAGAAGTCAAGACGAATAACACGGCTACGGAGGCTTGGCAACGGTGTAAATCATATGGCATTGTACACGGGAGGAATTGAGGCGGGATCGACTGGGACGCGACATCTCCAACCGAGCTCGTCGCAGATCCAATTGCACAAAGAAACATGTCTTTTGTATTGTCTCCTCCAAATATCGCCCCTCCAGCAGTTGGTATTCTAAAAACGGCCGGGGTGGAAGTTCTTGGCGGAACGGATGCCGATAAAAACAAGGCCAGCGAAAACGACCAGGAGCGATCCCTTCGTGAACCAGGACCAGCCCAACTCCTCAGGTGCCCATCCAGCCGTGCCGAAGAGGTCTGAAGGGCGACAACATACGGATCAGCATTGGGTCCAGGCAAGACGGAGGAATATTGTGGCGAGGTACTTTGCCATTTACAGCTCGACGTGAGTACCTTCAGGGGGGACCTCGAGCTCGCCGCTCTTGGCAATCTTGATGGGCTTCTTGGGCTTGTCGCCGGGGGCAGTCTCGGTGCCCTCGATCTTCTCGACGACCTCGTAGCCCTCAATGACCTCGCCGAAGACGACGTGGCGGCCATCGAGCCAACTAGCGCATCAATTGTCAGTTGCAGGGCTTCAATATGGCGCATAGAGCGGGAGAAGGGAGGAGAGAGAGCGGGCAATGCTTACGAGGTGACGACGGTGGTGATGAAGAACTGGGAGCCGTTGGTGTCCTTGCCAGCGTTGGCCATGGAGAGCAGGCCCTTCTTGGTGTGGCGGAGCTTGAAGTTCTCGTCCGCGAACTTGTCGCCGTAGATTGACTTGCCGCCGGTGCCGTCGCCCTTGGTGAAGTCACCACCCTGGATCATGAAGTCCTTGATGACGCGGTGGAAGCCAGAGCCCTCGTAGCCAATGCCAGTCTCGCCGGTGGCAAGGGCGCGGAAGTTCTCGGCGGTCTTGGGGACAGTCTTGCCGTAGAGGCCGAAGACGATGCGACCGAGCGCCTGGCCATCCTGCTCGATGTCGAAGTAGACCTTGTGGGTGATCTTGGGGCCCTTGGTGGCCTCGGCGGTCTGCGTGAAGAAGACCAGGCCGACTCCGAAGAGGAGGGCGACCGAGACGAAGAGTCGGCGGAGGTTGAACATGTTGGCGGGGGGGTTTTCTCCTGCTGCGGATCGGGAAAAGATACAGCAACAAGCGGTGATGGAGAGGAGAGGAGAGTAGAGGAAGAGGCGGCCGAGGTGGGATGGGGACACTTATACGATATGGCCTGGGGGAGCAGGGACTCTTGCGCAATTGGCGCCCGGGCTTACTGTACCTGGCGAGCTAGGGGCCGCTGCAGCTGGTGGGAGAGCTTCAGGCCGGTTTCAGAGGGGCGAACCCCGCTGTTGCGCGCTGGAGTTGTGCTGCGGTTGATGAAGGCCCAGTGCATTATGGACGCACGCACAGTACCGCTGGCGACTCCAGGCTCACAAAGTTTAGCCCATGTTTTTCCGGGACACAGCCCGTGTTTTGCACTTTCAACCTTCCACTCTAAGCCGCAGAGTCCAATTCGAGATCCGAAGCATGCGACTGTGATAACCACGGGAAATCCGTCACAATGGTTCGTCTGCGCCAATTGCGTCCCTGCTGGAATCTCGCGCCCGACTGACCCGCCCTCTAGGTGTTCCTTCTCGGTGTCAACTTCGGCGAGCAGAAGTTGGTCAAGGTAAGCCGACATACAACCCACCGTCCCATCCTCCCACGATTCCCGCGACGACATTTCTCACACGGAGTTTCTCTCCCTCTCTCTAGAAAGCCCTCGAGTCCTTCTATGCGCTCGGGTCAACTACTTCCGCCCGCATCATGGCCAAGCACTCCATCCACAAGCTCGCCAAAGTCGGCTCCCTCGCCCCCAGGACGGTCACCTCCATCACAGCCGAGCTGTCGCAGATGACGCTCGAGACCGATGCCCGCCGAGTCGTCCAGGAGAATATTCGCAGGTTGAAGGATATGGGCACGTACCGAGGTCGACGACATGCCATGGGTCTGCCGGTGCGTGGACAGCGGACAAGGACGCAGACGGCAACGGCGAATAAGCTCAACAGGGTTGAGCGGAGGGGTTGAGAGCGAGCTGGTCAATTCGACATGTTCGTTATCAGTCTTGGGAAGCTTCTGCGTGCGAGCGGGAGACGGAATTACTCCTTCACAGTAAATCTAGAGACATACATGAAGCCATGGGCAATACTAGCAGAGGAAGTGAAACCAACGCTTCCTGTTGTACAAGATGTGTAATTACAGCGTACGATGAGACGAATGGGTTCTACAACGTGGCGTATCAGACGCAGCAATCATCTAAACAATCCAGTCGAGTCTCCCCTTGCCTCAAACTTGAGCGGCTCTAGCTCGTCCTCCATGGGCACCTCGAAGATGTCTTGCATCTTAGCAGCCACGACATCCACATCCTTCCACACGCGCAGGACGTTCCCACCAACCACCTTGGCTGCGTCCTCGTTGCTCACGCCATTCTTCAACAGCTCGGCTACCAGATCTGGATACCTGGACACATCCTCAAAGCCCTCGGGCACAGTCATAATGCCGTCAAAGTCAGTGCCAATGCCGACGTAGTCGAAGCCAATGAGGTTGCCAATGTGGAGGATGTGCCGGACGACTTGAGCCCTCGTCGAGTTGGCAGGGAAGAAGTCGGGGAGGCCGTTTTCGTTGCCGTTGTCAACACAGGAGATGAAGTCGGGGGAGATGTTGACCATGACAACCGAGTTGCGCTCTTTGACAAGCTGGAGGACGTGGTCCTTGACGTTACGCGGATGGGGACAGATACTATAGGCGGAGCTGTGAGAGAAGATAACTGGTGCCTTTGATCCAGCCCAATCGCTCTTGTTGCCCAAAACATCTAGCATCGTGTCCTCACTAGGTGCAAGTACAGAGGTTAGTGATGTTCTTGGGGGGGGGGGGGAGGATTGACAAACCTGACGTGGGAGAGATCAACAATCATGCCGATCCGGTTCATCTCATGGATGAGACGACGTCCGCGAGGGCTGACACCGCCCCATAGTGGCTCGGCCTTGCGAATGGGGTTCTCTAGGAGCGCGGCATCGGCGAACTTGTTGTGGCAGTTGTGAGTGAGGGTGGCGTAGCGTGTGCCAAGTTCATAGAACTTGCGGAGGTTGGTGGCGGAATTGCCAATCTGATGCAGGCCCTCAATGCCGAAGGGAGAGATGAACTGGCCCTGTTGGAAGGCCTTGAGGGCGTTTGAACTGTCGACCTTTTGCGAGAAGTCGTCCGGGTAGAGCTCCTGCAGCCTGGTCATGACGTCTATCTGGTCCAGAGTGAATTGAACGCCTGAATTGATACGATTAGTGCCAGACGTGATAGGCAAGAGGAAAAAATAAGCTTACTAGAGGCGTAGTTCTGGTCGGAGAAGTCGGAGCCATTTGCTGGGCAGGGAGCAAAAAGGCTCCAGAATGCGCCGCCGCTGTGACCTTCGCGGAGGCGCTGGAGATCGACGTGGCCAGGCAGTTCACCTCGCTCAAAGGGCTGAGTGAAGTTGTCATTGTAGATGTGATTCCCGTAGACGAAGCGCAGAATCATGGGGAAGTCGACGTGGCCATCTAGCAATGATATATCAGCCGCAAGATCCAGTTGGTGCCAAGGTGTCTCGAGATCTGATTCTTACCTATCAACGGAGTCTCACGGAGGATGTTCCGCGCGCGCTCCTCAGGCGATAATAGGCCTTGACCCTTGCCGTACCCAGGGAATCCGTTATAGCAGTGGGTCACAGGCCGGTGCAGCAGGCTGAGAGCCAGCAGCGAGAGGAATATAGCGGTGATGGCCTTCTTGGGCGTCAACTTGGGCGTTGCGGGAGGCGGAGGGCTGGCACGACGCCCGGGTTTGCCGGGCTTGCCCTTGGCCGTGTTGAGCGGGAGGATGGGTTCCGTCCGGCCCATGGTGAGGAAAGTAAGAGGGAAGGGATTGAATGGGTTTGAGAGTCTTGGAAAATGAGAGATTCAAGATTTCAGATGATAGCTGTGAGCGTCCGTACCGCTCCAAGCCTGATACTGGGGAGTGTGTCAAGGGAGTGAGTGAGTGGTATATGTATTTGTAAGTGGCCGGGCGTGTCAGATCGCTGTTGTGGAGGTACGTACCACAGCAGCGCCTGTACGGCGGGAAGCAATTAAGTACGAAATACGACAGGCTACGCCGCTTTACGCCACGACAAAATGCTCTCTCACGTGTAAGTGCAGCGTACCATCATGAAACTTAAAGCAACGGAATAACCTAAAATAAATAGTACATCGATTCTGTTCATCTGTCGCGAAACTTAGGACGCAGCTTCATCAGACACAGAAAGTCCAGCCAGTCGTTGAATCATCTGGTCATCTACCGTGTCCGTATCAACTCGCTGGATCCCATCCTCATCAACACAACGGGCCCAGAAGTCGCATCCGCCGCGACTATGCACATAGTGAAAGCCTCCAGGCGTCAACGTCTCTTTTCCCGCGCGCTGGAGACGGCTAAGCTCGCCACAGTGACACTTCGGGTTGAGATTGCCGATGGCTTTGTCGTCAGCGAACACGAGAAACCGTCGGCAGGGGACGCATTTGTAGAATGGCCTCCCGCCGTTTCCATTGCGGTTCGATGCGCGAGTGATGAATCTTTCCGGAGGCCTTCCACAGATGCGGCATGGCCGAGGCCCCGGTGCCGGCTTTACCACGTGCACCGTTGATACTTCAATTAATGACATGTTTACACCTGTCGGTTACTTAGCTATAGCTCGGTGCGTTTACACAGGGCAGCTAGGGTCTCGAGGCTCACGAGAACGTATAGGCAAGATGAATCAGATTGTAGTTGTTCGTCCACAAGACATCATTGGGAAAGAGAAAGTCGCATGGGATTACAGCCTGGGTCAAGCTGGGATTTGGGACTTGATACAATGCCATTTCATTCTCATCCTCAAGCTTGGTTTGGTTTACACACCACACCGCCCGGCCGATGACGGTGATATTGCGTTGGGTTGCATTTGCACTTTGACCTGATTGCACGCCTGGTGACGGTTGCATTCCAGGACGTTCGATAGAAAATACAATTGCAGTATTCGCAAAACGTGGCTGGCTCTCAGAGGCCTCGGAGATGACCGAAAATGAGTTGCAAAATAGATGCAGTGTGCCTGTTCTAGGCTGCGTGCGGTTTTCGACTCCCGGACTGGTGCTGTTGCTATCGCATGTGGCTGTGGAAATTACCCAGCGCCTGTAAATCCACCGAGATAGATATCTCAACAACACGGGGTTCAACACGATGGGCTCAACTATTCAAGGAGAAATAGAGTGGTTTGTTTATTTACGCGATTCTCCACCGCTTTGTTAGCTGGTAGGCATTCGAGACCATGTGAGAAAAGTGCTAGTTTGACGGATTAAGAGACTATTGACTCCCAACTCCAGCCTTAGCACTGACTAGCGAACGCCATACAGTTTACCGGAACATTTCATCCAGAACCCCTGAAAACATGAGAGCTCGTAGAGACAAATAGGACTATAATTTCTGAAGTGGGGAATGTCGAGCTTTTTTCTTTCTGGTTCTCACGATAGCACCACGCCTGGAAGGGAAGCTTACATCGCCAGCATCATGTTGCCAAGACCAATTGCTGCCATCTTGGCCGTAGTCGTCCTTGCAGGCGTTCACGCAGGGCCATGCAAGCCCGCTGGCTTGACGTCTCTGTCGACTAACCGGGTAGAGACGGCATCGACTGCTACGAGCTTAGATGCCACTACCACGGCGAGTAGCGACGAGAGCACCACAACGCAGGGAGAAGATCAGACATCGGATTCTACAACATTGGCGATCGAAGCAACTTCCACCTCTCAATCAACCGACGTATCCTCGCCTGAGAGCACCACCACTCAGGGAGAAGAGCAGTCCTCTTTTTCTACGTACTCTGCAACCTCGATGTGTGAGACGACCTCTTCCTCCCAGGAACAGAGCAGCACTACCCTGAGCATCTCCGTAACGTCCACGGACACGTCGACGTCTCTCTCAATAGATACTTCGACCATCACAACTGTGGATACAACTTCCACTGCTGTTACGTCTGGTGCGACGACATCTATAACGAGCACCGCTCCTCCATGTGCCGAGCCAGACAACGGAGGCAACCTGATCCGGAACCCCAGCTTTGATAGCATCTGCAACGCCAATGACTTTGACCCGGCACCCTGGACGGTAGACTCTCCTGGAACTGTTATCAGTTCGTATACATTGGGTTCAAAGACGCTCACACCAAATTCTGGAAATCATCTCTTGTAAGTTGGGTTCCACTGGATTCACTCTCAGATACTAAGTCTTTTAGATCCTTCTACAATTTGGGCAACGATGCCAAATACCTGCAACAGACCATTCACAACTTAGAGGCTGGTCGGAAATACCTCTTCACAGCATATATCAGCATGAGGGCTGAACTGGTTGCGAGTGGTAAGCCGTATCGGTTATTCAAAATAGACGGCACCTCCTACAACGAGGATGTTGCGTCAGGTGCAGCAGTAGCTACCTGGAGCAAACAGTATGCGGTTCTGACACCTACGTCTAACACGATGGATTTTGCCATCGGTTGGTACTGCTCAGGGGGTTGGCGCTCAAGTGTCTTCATCGACAATCTCAGCTTGGTGCCCTATTCTCCGCGTTGCACGCGACTTTTGCCCACGCCATCAGGGAAAATATGTGAGCTCAGGGGAGCTGCTCAACAAGCAACGGGCCGCTTCATTGGCAACGGCGGCACGCAGACGACTGTGGAGTTCTGTGCCGAGACCTGTCGACAGACGAGTGGGTGCGTGGCGTTTCATTTCACGGACAACCCCAGCCTTCTCGCGGGGACATGTTGGCTATACAATGCCCCTGTCGTCGACCTGGAGGTGTCGACGACTTATGGTCTAACCCAAGCTTACTATGACATCGACTGCTTCGAATGTTCTGGGATTAGGGATTGATCAAGAGTCCCCGCTGACATAGGAATTCAACCATATAACTAGATTTGATAACCTTCTGAAGTACTTTAGTACAACTATGATACATGTATAGAGGTGCTTTAGTGGGGTTTACATGATATCACTTTCAGTGGTTGAAGCTGCTCCAAGTAGTCTCCTGCAACATCTTGTCTCGACGCTAAGCATGATTGGTGGTATTATTGGAACAGTTCTGGGGATCTCCTAAGAATCTCTTGAAATACCCCCCACAAAAAAGGAAGAAAAAAAAGATATTACTTTTGCAGTTTTCAGGAAACAATATTTGACAAACTCCGATGTTTGAAGCAAGCTGAAGGAAGAGCTGGTGTCTTGCCTGGATTCTAGGGGGATTTAGAACGGCAGTGATAAAACGGAGGCTCGAACGGGGACCCCAGAACGGCGGTGAGTCAAAACGGGGTGTCTCAAAACGGACCTTTCCAAAACGGTTTTCCCAAGCGGTTTCCCACAAAACGGCGGTCCGAAACGGCCGGCATCGACAGTGAGAGCCAAATAAGCTCTTGGCGCATGTACCTGCGCCCCTAAGTGTGGAGTCAGGTACTTTATCTGTCTCCCTGTCATTGGTACCCAACTCCTCGCTTGTCGTTGCGATGCACTTGATTAACGAGTGGTCAGTTTCCTCAAGTTGAAAGTGTCCTGGACGTGTCCCTTGTCTCTCTGAAACAGAGCGCGGGCCTAGTCAATGTGCGAGGACCCTGCTTCTTTGTTTTTCCGTCCCTTGCAAAAGCTTCTCCGCTACGAATAAAAGTCACCCAAGTTGCTTGGCACCTGGAGGGACGTACTAGTATGTACTGTGTGCTCTGTAAAAATAGCAGGCACTTTAATGGAGAACGGATAGTTATGGAGCTTGGGTGGGCGAAGGATGAGTGAAGCCCGCTGACGGCTCTCGATCGAAGCCCGGTATGCAGGCGCTGAGACGTCGCTGATTGGAACCACGGTAATTACCCAACGACGAGCGTATCCGCACGCATGTATTCGTACCTACATACGGAGGGCGAGGTACGCGGACAGCGACAGATTACTGGTAATCCAGCCAGTGGCTTAAGATTAGCTGATGAGGGCGCTGTCGCGTTCATCTTCCAGCCCTGGCATCACTCGTGGCGGTAGGCCTCCGGATCTAGGAGAGAACCAGACAACTGCGGCGGGTTGACAGCTGGAGGCGATCTGGCAGGCTTCTATTTTCATCATAATTCCTAATTGATAAGTAGAATTTCGTTACGCACCGAAGTAGTAGGTATTCGAAGTATTAGGTACTTGCCGAAGTAGAGTTGAAAGCGGTGGATGCAAACAATTGGGATGTTCGAGTCGTTCCTTCCTTGCAATACCGAAGACAAAACCATGCCCTCCTCCTTTCCTCCTTCCGTTTAATTCGTCCCGTCTCCCCCATGCCACAACTCGCATGGATGGACCTGGATTGTTTCTCTCTGACACACACACACACACATTGCACACGTAATTCACTCCTAGTCGCTCTCGCTGCTTCTTACAATCGACGAGAGCCTCTCTCACTACGTTCATTATCGTTCCTTTGTTTTTCTCATCTCTGCTTTTCCTGAGAAGGTTTTGCCGGCGCCACAGGGTCTCTTCCGCGCTCGGCCTTCCCTCCCGCCGTCTCCTCCCTCAAAGTCTAGATCCGTCCATCTTTTTTTTTCCTCCGCCCCCAGCCACCCTGCTTCAGCAGCATCAGCACCAACACCAGACTAGACGAACCCCGAACAATCAGAACAGGAAGAGACTCGCCTACCAAAGCACCCAGTCGACTTACTAGGTCCACGTCCCCTTCGTATTAGCTCCGCAAACCGTCGTCATCCTCTAGCCAACCTGATCTCGTCGTTCCTCCTCCACGGGCCACGCTCCACAGGTCTACAATCCACCCACCCCGTTCAGCCCAA
This sequence comes from Neonectria magnoliae, assembly GCA_037954305.1. NCBI lineage: Eukaryota > Fungi > Ascomycota > Sordariomycetes > Hypocreales > Nectriaceae > Neonectria > Neonectria magnoliae. The sequence continues at coordinate 88,116 of JAZAVK010000081.1, read as the reverse complement.
CCAGTCCAATCCAATCCTGTCGCAAGCCGCCTGTCGCCGACTCCGACCCGTCGTTCAGCCTTGTCCTGCCAAGCCAGTCAGCTAGCGAGCCAACGACCCAGCGTAGCGCCTAGTTACTAGGTCCCTGACACACAGTGCTTGCCCCTGCATTTGCTGTAGCCGGTACTTCGTCCTCCAAATCTACCTGCTCCCCACGGCTGAGGAGACACGCAACAGCAACATCGACCCGACGACTGGAGACACCACCCACCGACAACCTACACTCCCCCTCAAAACAACGACGACCCACGGCCTACAACAACAACGACCGCGCGAACATAGCGAGCCACCACGACTACGATTACGACCGCCCCTACCACAAACCTCTCTCTGTCACCGCTGCGCGCAGCAACCCCTCCGTCCTTACCACGGCAACCACGAAAGCGAATTCGATCGACCATTGACGGGGCTGGAGAGAGAGAAGGCAGGCCATTATGCCGGGGTTCGCTGATTCCTTCTGGTCGACCGACTATGCCGCAGGACTAGGCGTCCTGTTCGGCAAGCTCCAACAGGGTGTCCTGGAGAACCGACAGGTTCTGACCATCGCCCGCTTGCGCGCTGAGGCTGAGGAGACGTACGGTCAGCGCCTGAGCGACATCACCCCAAACGCCGACAAGATCGCAGGTGGCTTCACTCGCGATGACGGTGCCACTGTCCGCAAGGTAAGCTTGCCATCCTCACTTCCCCCCCCCCCCTCTATCTCTCCCCGGCCCTTATCGCGCTCGTGCGCCACTACGCCCTGATCGACATGTGCTTACGGGGATGGAAAATTTAGGCCTTCGATGGCATGCGCAACGAGATGCAAGATGCCTCCCGCAACCATCACCGCATTGCCCAAAGCATCCGCGACCTCGTCGTCAACCCCTTCTCTCGCTGGTGCGACGCCCACGAGGCCCGTATCCAAGACTCTCAGGATGAGCTACAGGTTCGCATCAAAGGCCATGATCGCCAGGCCGAGGCCGTCAAGAAGCTGCGCGCCGTCTACTTCAACAAGTGCCGCTTAGTTGAGGACATTGAGGAGGAAAACAAACTCGCCTTCCAGGACCCCGAGATCAGCCCCAAACCCAACCAGACCATCCCTGAGATCAAGGTTCAGCCCCAAGAAGAAGAGGAGAAGCGGGAGGAGGAGGAGCTGTATGAAATTGGCGACGATGTCTACCAGCGTGAACAGATGAAGAAGATTCTCTCTCACATGCTCTCCACCATCAAGATGGGCGAGACCAAGGTCCCCATTCTCGGCACTTACCTCAATACCTCGGCCGGTTCCGATATCGTCGAATACCTTCAGCGAAGCATGGGCACCTCGAGCGTCAGCTATGCCGAGCGCATCGGTCAGGATCTCATCTCCAACGGTTTCCTCCGCCTCATCGGCAACGTCGGCAGCACTTTCGCCAACAGCTCCAAAATGTTCTACCAGTGGAGGCCCAAGGCTTTCCAACTTTCCGGTGTCCCCGAGAAGAAGGCGATCGGTCGTACGTTCTCTATGCCCACCTCAGGTTCTGAAGGCGGCGACTCTCCTGTTGTCGGCACCGTCAGCGAATACCTAGCTGGCTGGAACGTTCTCAACAACTCCCACCCCAACGAGACACCCAGCCAGCGCATGCAGCGTGAGGCCCGCGAGGCCGATGACAAGTACAAGGCCGGTGTCCGCAAGCTTGACGAGCTGCGCTGCGACCTCGAGGAGGCCATATTCCTCCACCTTCAGTTCCTCGAGCGCTGCGAGCTCGACCGCCTTAAAGCTGTCAAGACGGTCATTCTCGACTTCTCAGGAGCCATCGGCAACGTCATTCCTAGCCTGCAATCCTCCGTTGACCAGATGATGTTGTTCCAGGAGACGATCCAACCACAGAGCGATCTGCGCTACCTGCTCGAGAACTACCGCACAGGAAGCTTTATTCCCAAGGTGGTTGTCTACGAGAACTACTACAACAAGGTTGACGAACATACCTTCGGTATCGACCTTGAGGCTCGTGCCAGAGCTGACAAGAAGCGCGTTCCCGTCATTGTCACCACCATCCTGACTTATCTTGACCACCACTACCCCGACCTTGAAGGCGATGAAGCAAGGAGGAACGTGTGGCTGGTCGATGTTCCCCTCACTCAGACCCATCGTCTGCGTGCCAAGGTCAATGATGGCAAGCTCATTTCTCCCGAAGTGTTTGAGGAGTTCGACATCCCCACGGTTGCTAGCCTCCTCAAGCTCTACCTCCTGGAGCTCCCTGGTAAGCATGTCTTGGTTAACTTGCAGCCCTAGATGCGTGGCCACTAACATTATGCCTCTAGATTCACTTGTCTCCTCCCACGTCTACGAAATCATCCGCACAATCTACTCGACCAGTGCTGCCGATTCTTCTGAGGCGTCACGTATCGCTGTCCTGCAACAGACGCTCTCGCAACTCCGGCTTACTAACATTGCTACTCTTGACGCCTGTATGAACCACTTTACGCGCTTAATCGATCTTACCTCAGCTGATGAAGCCTACGTCTCGTCTCTTGCTGCCTTCCTTGCACCCTGCGTCCTGCGCCCACGGGCAGAGACGTCTCTTACGTTAGAGGAGAGGCACTCTTACCGATTGGTCCGGGACCTCTTCGCCCACAAGGACGCCATTTTCAGCGCACTCAAGCGCATGTCCTCTCTGAACCACTCCTCTTCAGTCAGCGCCAACCGCCCCCGAGCAATCAGCACCGACGAAAGCAATCGCAAGGCCCTTATGGAAGAACGGAATAGGGCTCTGCTCGAAAAGGCCAATGCGACCCGTGGTCGAGACAAGAGTCCCGCGCCGAGCCCCCGTGGTCACCGACGGGACCGCAGTACTGGCGGACCCGAGACGCGATTTCCCATTCAAACAAGCCCAACCTCGGCGGCAGACCGACAACGCAGCAGTCTCGGTAGTCTTGGCAGCCTTACCAAGCGACATAGCCTTGAGGTTCCTAGTCCCGATGGCGCAGAGCCCGTAAACGGGGCCGAAGCACCCAAGGCACCTGAAGCAGACGCCGTTGCTGAGAAACGCGAGAGCCTTGGACGTACTACAGCACGATTCGTCGGCGGCAAGCGGGTTCCTGCCACACCACCTTCAGAATCATCCGGACGCGGTATCACGCTTGAAGACCCGCCCATGGAATAATGCAACGACGAGAATGAGGTAGATGGGAACGGGGATATGGACGGTAAAGGAAGGGAAAGGGTTGAGGGAAGGGGGCTTTGGTAGCGAAAGCCCCCTTTCTTTGCTTGGGCTATCTATCATCATGTGGACGCGTTAACGGGGCATGAAGCCAAAAAGAATTGCGAGTGTACTTTTTTTTTTTTGGTTTTTTGTACTTGTGCTGTATCACGAGATGGCGGCGATTCCGAGTTGGTTTGAGCTAGTCGTTGATTTCTGTCTTTGCTTTGTCTTCTTTTTGAGAATCCTTGGCTGTTCTGAGTCTTCTCTTTCCTTCGATTTCCCCCCCTTTTTTCTCGCGACTTGGATGGAATTACGGCTGAGAAATACATGGGATGGATATATAAGGGTTGGGTGTAGGTGTTGATAGGCCAGTGAAAATCAAAATTAAATCATATACACAACGACGGATTCCAGAGAGTGGACAGCACTCACGCGCAGTCGGGGATGCCTTGTGTTTATTCCCTTCTCCTGCCCTGACTTGGAGGGTATTGTGTTGCTATGCTAGAAATGCCATGCTGGATATATTCTACTATGGCTATTGACTGGCTCTTCTTGGTTGCATCTTCAATCAATCAAAGCCGGCTGCCTCTTCTTCTTCTTCTTTGCAACAGCCACATCGGCTGAAGGACCTGCGACCGAGGCATCGACGCCCGCAGCGCTTCCTTCGTCGGCAGGTTCATCCAGCAGCGCGACGCGAGCCTTCTTCTTCTTCTTGGGCTTCTTGGGCTCCTCGCCATCGGGCGCGACCTTCTTGGTCTTCTTCTTCTTGACGACGGTACCCTCGGCGTCGACACCCTGCGCGACCTGGATGCGCTCGTTGGCGCGCTGCATCTCGAGGCGGAGGCGCTCGACCTCCTTCATAGCCTGCTGCATCTCGGCTTCCTCGCGCTGCTGACGCTCGTGATCGAAGCTGCCCTCGGTGGGTTGGCCCTCGAGGTTGAAGGACCGGATGTTGCTAGAGTCGACCTTGAGCAGAGACTGCTTGAGCTTGCGCGCCTTGGTCTTGGTGAAGCTGTCCGAGTTGTTCTCCGAGTCGTACGTGCGCGCGCTGTCGCTGCCCTCGAGGGTCTCGTCGGCGGCGATGACGACCCTCTGTCGAGGCCGTGCCTGTGGTCGCGGCTGTTCCTGTTGATACTGCTGCGGCGGCGTAGGGCTCCCAGCCTTGTCAAGGTCTAACCGCATTATCGGTATAGAGTCGATGTCAAGGTCAGGGCCGTTGCTGTTATGGAGAATGTTGTGGATAGGGGTCGAAGTTTGAGGAGTGGCACTTTTGCTGGGAATGTAGTACGGATCGTCCTTGTTTCGTTCGAGACGCTCCGCCTTTCTTCGAGCAACAATGTCGGCGTCCAGGTAACTGTCCTCGGTGGCTTGCTGATACGAACCGATGTAATCCTCCGCAGGCTCGGCCAGTTTGGTAATAGCCGGCGCAGAGGAGTCGATGCTCGTGGGCGGTGGTCGCTGATGGTAGTACACCTCAAAGTCATCAGAGTCGTCCGCACCCAGGGTGACCGAGTCTGCCTCAGCTAGTAGCTTGACGAGATTGGCGTGAATTGATTCATCCAGGTCGAGTCCCTCCGGCACCGGGACGTTGTGCTGAGCTCCCTTGGCTACCGAGTTGAGTTCCCAACCATTGAAAAGGGACGGAATCGCCTGAGTGAGGAGCAATGGAGGATCTTGCTGGACCTCGTCAGTAGAAGCAGGCTGACCAGAAGCCGCCTCCGATGTAAGTTTCAGCAGCTCTGTAAACTCGACGGCTCGCTCTTGAACCTCAAGGCTGGGGTTCAGTTGCAGAGGCTCAAAGACGTGGATGATACGAGCCATGAGTAGTGATACCCTTGATTTCCTCTCGGCCGTCCACTGCTCCATCTCATCCCCAACTATGGTTGCGAAGATCTTGGTGACGGCCTGGAGTGTCGTTGTGATCACTTCGGGAATTGTCGTCCGGGGAATGAGCTGTAACAGGCTGTTCAGGCTGTCGTCTGGCGCGGGAAGCTGTGGTGCGTATTCGCCCATAATCCATGCCACCGACTTGAGTGTCCCTGATGTAATAGAATATCCAGGGGGGGTATCCGCGTTAAGCTGGTTCAAGATGTCCTCTGAGGCTCTGACTGCCGCTGGTCTCATAGCTCGAACCTTGACGGCAATGTTGCGCAGCTCGTCTCCGATCTTCTCTGACACGTCGCCACGAGGCTTCGACGAGAAACCTGGATCAACGTCGACCCTGCGAGAAATAGGGGCCATGCGAACAAGCTGTGTCAGGACATCAATATACCAATCAAAGTCCAACACGCTGGAATAGTTCTCCTTTGCACACATGGTCAGGATCCTTCCGATAACATCGATTCGATAGTCGTCCGGAAGAGGCGCCTGGCCGGGGTTCTTGGCTGCTCCAGACTCGGCGAACGAGCTATCAGTGTCCGAATCGCTAGGTTCCACCGGAAGAATACCCGCCTGTTGCCTGTCTCGGACTGGCATCGAGGTCTTGAGCTGCTTCATGAGGCGGCTCACAATGGGCATCAGGTTGTCTCCGGTGACCATGCCCTGAACAAGGTCCAGGGCCTGTATTCGGATGGTGATGTCAGAGCTGTCAATGCATTCCAAAATGACATCCTCCTGCTGTGACACAAGATAGGGATGGGTGATGACGATCTTGTTAAATGCCAGCAATGCAACATATTTGACTTGATGGTCAGTTCGTTCCTTACGTCAACCGGATGGCATCCTCGACTCACGATTAGGGTCTCCATCAATCATTATCATGCCTCGCAGCTTATTAACACAGAGCGTCGCAATTTCATCAGTTCCCGACACGTCATCAGCGTTTCCCAAAATACCGCCTTGAATGATGCCGTTGATACACTCGTACAGCAACGACATAGCTGGAGTGGTTCGAATTATGTTTGTGAGGGGGGGCAGTAGCTTCCTCACAAGCCGAGGCTCCAAGGGTGTCAAGGTTGCAAACTAAACCAATGTCAGTCTCCTGGAATCTCGGTTGTCCAAGACAATACCCACCAGCTTGATAAGTTTGATGGCCATCCAGTTATTACCACCATCCACCAACAGCTCGAACAGCCGGGGGGCAAGGGGGAGGAAATCGTGAGGTCTGCGCCAGCCCAGCTCGCAGACCACATTGACGATTGCCGCCGTGACGCTGGGGTCCTCATCAGGGTCCATCAAGCGCTCCTTGATCTTGGGCCATGCCGCGCGCAGGGCCTCGGGGTACACGAGAGCGAGTCGGTACAGCGTCACTAGCGTCTTCTTCCGGATGTTCGAATGGCTGTGGTTCAGTCGCGGCAACAAGTCGGCTAGGGTCGAGAGCGCCAGGGATGGCGTGATGACGTGAGGGAGGGTCGCGACGGGAAGGGAAATGACTGTGGGCGCAGTCGACCCGAGGTCCTGGTCATGACAATGTTAGATGAGAGGGCAGCAGAAGGGCACCAGGGCTTCAGGGCTTCATTCACGAACCTTCTTGAGCAGGTTGGTAGCCAGCATCAGGACCTCAGTGTCCGGCCGAAAGCTCTGGACTGCGCCCAGATATCCCACTCGCTTCTGGTGGTACTTGGGCGATGACATGACCTCGAGCACATGGAACGAGGCCCACGACATGTCATGGCCGACCATCTCCAGATAGATGAGCTTCAGCAGCGCCGTCGCCTTTAGATCTAGCAGCGCAACGCGTTAGCAGCCGGATGCATGGACGAAACCGCCCCGAAGCCCTGCATGCCGCCAGGGCAGCTAGCCAGGCGAGAAACATGGCTTCGCGGGCGGCTCGAAACGGTGCCGGTCGAACTAACCCATGTCCTGGCCGCGAACCTCGGCGCGGCACTCCTTGAGGCTCTTCTGGATATATTCCTTTTCATCGCCCTTGTGGTTCCGGAGCCCCCTAATAAGGTCGTACAGCGACTTTTCGAACCTGCGCGACTCGTCAGCGCCAGATCACCGCGTCCAGGACGGAAGTACCGTCGAAAGGCTCCCTACATTATGCCTGCGGATGCCCCACGTGGGGCGGACCGCTACGAGATCGCGGTGTGGACGGCGGAGAGGAGAGGAGGATGAGAGGGGGAACGAGGGCGTTCGTCAGCGTCTATCGGGGGTCCGTCGCGGCGAGGTGGGTCGGCGCATGCTGTATATTCGGGGCGTCACACGGGGGGAGCTCGGCGTCGTCGTGATGAGACAGCGAAAGCGAGGTGGTGGTTGGAGGAGATGTGCGACTTTGGGCCATGACGGAATCACCACCCTCAACTCGGCGAGCAAGACGGCCCGAGCACCGGAGGGGTCCACTCAACCACTGTGGCAGCCCCTGTAACGGCGCGTTGATCGCAGGACGTCCAGCGCCTGCCGCCTCGCGGGAGTTCCCCCAACCCGGGAGGTTGTACAGCGTTAGCGCGCGGTGGTGATAGGTGTCTTTCTACTTCTTCAACAGAGCCTCAACACCAACACCTCCGTCCTCGCTTTCCGCCAAGCTCCTCCGCGGAGCATACGCCAAGCCCCCAATACCATGGGAAGAGTCCTTGCAATAATTCTTTGACCTACCGACGCTGCCATCACCTCCAATGGCCCTCCGCCTCCTCCCACGGCCCCGCGCCGCCGCATGGCGCATCAGCAGCTCGGCCTCCCGCACCGCGACGCTCTCCCGGCCCTTCTTCAGCCTCCCGGGCTCCGCGCCGACGACCCAGAGCCTCACCGCGACCCGCACGCTACCCTACGCCTCAGCGCCGCTCTACGACCTCATAGCCGACGTCGATTCGTACGTGCAATTTGTCCCCTACTGCTCCCGCTCCCGCATCACGCGATGGTCCGACCCCGATGCCGCCGGCCGCCGCTGGCCCACCCTCGCGGACCTGCACGTCGGCTGGGGCGGCTTCGATGAGGTCTTCACCAGCCGCCTGCGCTGCGTCCCCGGTGTCTCCGTCGAGGCCGTCAGCGGTTCGACCCAGGCCGGTCCCGGAGGCCCTGATGCCTCGGCCGTCTTTCGGAGTCTGGTCACGCGCTGGTCGGTCAAGGAGCTCGCCGGCCCGCCCTCACCCTCGACCCAAGTCCACCTTACCATCGACTTCCAGTTCACCAACCCGCTGTATGCCGCTGTCAGCTCGGCAGTGTCCGACAAAGTAGCAGGGCTAATGATAGAAGCCTTCGAGAAACAGGCCCGCCAGAAGCTCGGGTCACAACGAAAGCTATGAAAGGAACCCTTGACATGTCCCTCCAAGAACCAACATCCACCCACCGACAACACCTACCTACACATCGACGAGTCTGAACGAATACTGCCCATCAGCATGCAGTCTCACAGAACAGAAATCGCATAACAAAAGCATTCACACGTACACACACATGAATTTCCTGTAGACTGAATTCACTCTACATAACAGGTTGTCTAGGACGGCCGCGTCTATTCCAACTTCCTGGTCCATCCCCTCCATAAATTCCATCGTCCGTCATCACCCACCCCATGCCAAAAACGTCGTCTTTACGCCAATCCCAAGACTTGAGAGCCCTCGGGCACTTTGGATCGTACGCCGTTCCCCCAGTATCATTGAGCCGTGTCATCATACTCCGATCCAAATGCATTTAGGATAGTTCGCGACTCCTCTGATGTGTGACGCTAGCGTAAATAAGAACGGAAATTCCATGTACCTCAAATTTCACAAAGAAACACGAAGAGCCCCGCAAGAAAGAAAAGAAAAGAAAAGAAGAAGAAAAGAGGGCAAAGTTAATCGCTCAGGTATCTGGAAAAAGAAAAGTAACTGAGTTGCGTCAACTTCGAATCCAATATTATCGTTTCACGTCGATGAGGCTCCAAGCCTTTACTTCTTGCCCCTGGATGACCGCCTTGGTTAGCCACGTCGCACCACGCATAATGTGAACAGGTTTGGAACTTACTTCTTCTTCGCGGGCTTTCCAGCGAAGAATCCAACCCACCCGGAATCCTTGGGCTTTTTGGACGAAGACTTGCCCCCTTTGGACGGTTCCACGCTGATAATGTTGGGACCACCACCTCCGGTCCCTGGTCGGCCCGGGCCGTGCCATCCTGGGGGAGGAGGGATTCCGCCGCCACCGACACCGGGGGGGATTCCGGCACCCGGACGGCGGCCTGCCGGTGGCATTCCCGGTGGCATCATGCCCGGGGGAAAGCGGGCGCCGGGGTGTGGCATACGGCCTGGCGGCATAACTGGGTGGTGTCGACCTGGGGGCATTTGATGCTTGGGCCCAAGCTGGGGCAGCTTATCCATTGGCCACATGGTCATGGTAATGGACCAATCCGGCTGCACCACCTTCTCCCATACAGAGGGGAGGATGATCTCGCCGTCAGGTCCGATGAGGTCGTAGTGGCCCTCCTGGACGTGCGGGCCGAGAACGTCCACCTGCAAGAACGCCTGCTTGATGAGGTCCTCCATGCCCTGTTCAGAAGTCATGGCGTTAGCTAAAGGTCTACTATGACTAGGGTTGCAGCGTTCGCTTGACTTACCTGCCAAGTTCCACACAGGTGGAACGGGAAACTGAACTTGCGTCCAACCGCGTCCTTGAACCTAATCGGAGCCTGCTCGGCCTTCTTCGCGGCGGCCTCGATGCTGGCCTTTGTCTCCTCCTCAATCTTCTTCTTGAGTGCCGCCGCCTCCTCCTTGGCCTTCGCCTCTGCTTCCGCAGCCGCCGCCGCAGCCGCCTTGTCGGCCTCCACCTTCGCGGCGGCGTCCGCTTCGGCCTTGGCCTTGGCGTCTTCTTCCATCTTCTTCACGCGCGCCGCCTCTTCTGCAGCCGCCTTGGCCGCCGCTGCCTTGACCTCCTGTTCAGCCCTGTAGAGGCGCTCGGCTTCCTCTTGAGCCTTTTTAGCTGCAAGTGCCTTGGCATCGGCTTCGTCCTTGAGGGCCTTCTCGAGACGGATTCTGGCCATCTCCTCGGCTCGCGCCTTTTCCTCCTCCTCCTTCTTCCTCCTCTCTTCGGCGGCCTTCAGCTCCAACTCGAATTTCCTCCGGGCTTCGACCTCGGCTCTGGCTCGTTCTTCGGCCTCCTTCTTTCCTCTTGCTTCGGCGGCCCTCATTTCAGCCTCGAACTTTGCTTTTGCCTCGGCCTCGGCCCTGATGCGGTTCTCCGCCTCTCTCTGCCGTGCCTCCTCAGCGGCCCTCATCTCGGCCTCAAACTTTGCTTTGGCTTCCAGCTCGGCTCTAGCCCTAGCTTCAGCCTCTCGCTTTCTCGCATCTTCGGCCGCCTTGAGCTCAGCCTCGAATTTGAGCCTGGCCTTCTCCTCCGCCTGCGCCATGGCCTCAGCATGCTTGCGCACACGTTCCTCTTCGGCCTTGCGCTCGGCCGCGATTCTTTCTCGAGCAGCTTTCTCGGCCTCGATCTTGGCCTTTTCGATCTGTTTTTGAGCATGTTCCTGGGCGATCCTCATGGCTTCCATTCTCTGTTGGAAGGCCTCCTCAGCGTCCTTCCGAATCTGCGCCTCGATCTCCTTTTGCTTCTCAGCCGCCTTGGCTTTCTCTTCCATGGCCTTGAAGGCGGCTATTTCGGCTTCCAGGCGAATCTTTTCCGGGTCTTCCTTCGGAGGGGCTGGAGTGGGCGGTTTGGCGGGGGCAGGGGCCTCGGTCGGGGGCGGTGGAGGCGGTGTCAAGTGATACTGCTGGAGATGTCCGGGGACGTTGTAAGGGCCGGGGGGGGCGTTGCCGTAGAAGCCATGCTGGTATGGCATCATGTCGTACATGCTTTGGCCCCTACCCTCGCCGCCGAAGAAGTTGGCGGCATGCTGGCCGAGTTGGCCATGCTGGGTGAGCTGACCACCATTCATGCCCCCTGGGTTGAATGGGTTATTTTGTGGTGGGTAATTGCCATACGGGACCATGGAGCCACCGTTCGCCGGGTAGCCTCCCATGTAAGCCCCAACATGGCTTTGGGGACCGTAGCCCTGAGGCTGGCCACCACGGCCGCCGAAATATTGACCGCCCGGACCCGGTGGTCCCGGGGCTTGGCCTGGGTAGCCGCCGCGGCCGTAATCGACCGGGCCGAATTCGTTGGCCTCCACGGTTGCGGGAGCAAGCGGTTGTCGGCCGCCGTGCGTCGGTCGTTGGTAAACTGGGCGTTCCTGCTGGCGTGGCAACTGCTGTCGCCGGGCAGGAGGTTGAAGCTGTTGGTGGGGGTGAGGGCGGGTTTGGTAGGGATGATGACCGGAGGCACTGGTTGAAGCAGAATCTGACGGCTGGAGGTCGTCGTACTCGTCGTCGTGATCGTCGTCGTACAATTCTTCGTCCGTCTCAGTATCGGAGTATGTATCGCTGTGGGTAGAATCGTCTTCACTATTGTAGGAGTGGGACGACGAAGTGTCACCGAGATTTACGGTGGTGTTACCTCGCGATGATCCTCGGGGGGGCTTAATGATGAGTCTGGCGTGGATTGGCGGCGGTAAGCAAGATGTCAAGATGGTGGAAAGAAGGCAATGGGCTGAAGGGCGGGGAGGCAGGGAGAAGAAGGCAGCCGCGGGAAGGGGGGTGTGGAGGACGGACTGAGAGGACTGGGAAAACCGGGCGGACTGGGAGAGGACTCACGGCATAGCAGAGGCTAGTTGGTGGAATGCCCTCTACCCGCGACGATCTACGAGAGAAAGCCGGAGCAAAGGGGCAGTTATCTGGGGGGAGACGACAAAGACCGTTGAAGGCAGAGGATAAGGCCAGGGCCCGGCAGCACCCAGAACGCGCGAGAGGCTCTGGGGAGAAGAAGCGAAAGAAAGAGCTGTTGCGGCAGGGGAGCGAAAAGCAGGACAAAGCAACAGCACTGGGAGCGAGACTCGGGGCGAGGAGGAATTGGACTCGCGCGACGAGTGAGAGGGGTCGAATGCGCAAATGCCAAATGCGCCACTGAAGAGGAGGGGCGTGACTGAGAGAAAAAGGCAGTGAGACGGGGAGGCGAAGCGTCGGGTGGTGGGCTTGGTCTGGCGAACTAGCTTGGACGAGCTGGCGCGACGAAACGGAATTGCGATGCGGTGTCGGCAAATCAAGGACAGGCCTGCGAAGATGCTTGGTCTAGAGGCAAGGTCTGCGTCAAAAGGTCAGGTCAGGCGCAACGAGGTGGGCGGGTGGATTCTCCGGCGGCGACCTGCGAGATGGAGGGCTGGAGGGGAAGGCGATGAAGGGAGGGATGGATGGCCGGCTGGATGTGTGGGAGGGTGGTGGAGGGGAGGGATGTGAGCGATGGAATGGAGGGAGGATAGGCGGCAGAAAATCGGGAGGGCGATCAGCGGTGAGGGGGGTTCCAGATCGTACTTACTGATGGGTCACTTGGCTGGGCAGCGAGCGAGCGCCAACGATGCCCGCAGCTGAAACAGTGCCAGTGCAGTCGGATGGTTGGCAGGCGTTCGGGTTGAAGCGGCAGCGAGCTGGCGGGACGGTGTGCGGGTGATATAGGTATGGATGTCGGTAGTATGTATGCTGTCTGCAATGATAATTCGTATTAGCCAGACCGCAGTACAAGGTACGTAGGTCAGTAGGTAGCCAGCGGACCAAGTGAGTGAGTGAATGACTGACTGACTGACTGGCTGTTGACCGAAACACAGCAACTTCGTGTAATTAGGCGTATACACACACCACCAAGGAATCGATCGATGCGTGGCCAGCCAACAGGAAGACGAAGGGCACCGGCTAATCAGAAGCACAAGAATCTGTCAGCACCTGGCGCCAGCAGAAGAAGAGTTCACGTTGACAAGATTGGCTCCATCCCATGCCATCCCATGCCATCCCATGCCATCCAACGTCGGACAACAGCAGCAACAAGCAACAAGCAACAAGCCCCAGACCGGGCAACATCAAAAGAGGCTGTGGCCGCCCCCGAGGCCCGTCCGGCGACCCAAAGGGCAAAGTGCAAGCCAGGTGCCAATGCGACGAGCGTCGTCCCCGCCAATTCGGCTACAGGGCTCTGTTCTGATGGGGCCCGGAGCCAACCTAGGGTCGAGAAGTAGCCTATCGCGTGTCGTTCTGCGCCATGTCCCATGTACATCCAAGCGTTCATATCCATGCTCACCCAGTCGACGGACAACTGGCGGGCTAACTGGCTGACAGAACTCGACAGTCCACGACTCCACGGACTCGCAGACTGCCTGGCTGACTGACTGACTGACTGACTGCCTGACTGCCTGCCTGGAAACCTGCGTGCTTGCTGCATCTCGGGACACCGTCCTCAGCCGCCCAGACCCGGAATACCCTGGCGGCTTGGCCTGGTTCGTCGCCCTGTCGATGGGGCCTTTGTGTTGCTGACGCCTATTTTTTTATTTTTTTTTCGCTGGCGCTGGCGCTGGCGCTGGCGCAGCTACTGGACCCGACATCGACTGGCCCACCGGTGCTTAGGGCGCCCTTGTTTGGCGTGCAGCGTGCTTTAGCCTTTAGGTGTGTGCTATCCATGCTATCGTCCGGCCCCCGGTCCTGATGGGATCCAAGCTTTTTTGCGTGCAACTGCAACTGCACTGTCGCCGGCAGCCGGGGTCATGGATGATGGCCCCAAAGGCCCAAGCCAAGGCCCAAGGCTTAGGGCGTCGTCAGGATCGCTGCCGATGCCCAATACCAGGCGGTGGGGGCCACCAGGAGCCTGACGGAACAGCCTAGAACTGGCGACACAACCAGGGAGACCGTCAAGACCAAGAAGACGCCGGGACGGTGTTTGTTTGCACTGCAGGCATCATGACGATGACGATGACGATGATGGATGGGCAAGGTAGGTGGGTAGAACAGGAATGGGACAGCGCCAGGCAGTAACAGTCGCAGCGGCAGGCGGCCAGTCAGAGTCGCACAGTAGTCGAGTCCGCAGTCGAAGCAATCGTCATTTCATGCAGAGCCGCCGCGGCTTTGCTGTAAATTGCCTTGCCTGCTTGCTTGCTTGCTGGATGCGGCCAGCAGTGATCACATGGGACGGACCACTCACTCCCGTCACTTGCTTGCCGGACCTCCGTTGCCGCCGTAGCAACGACAACACCACAGACAGATGTCTAGGGACGGAGACAAAGAGCGGGGAAACACGAAGGAGAGGGAAAATGACTTACGGACTAGTTTGCGCTTGTGCGAAGTTTGTCTTTGGGCGACCACGGCACTTGTTCGCAACGGGCTTGTTGATGTTGATGTTGATGTTGTTCACCGGCAGTAATACGCAACGGAACGGCAGCTTGGTCTTCTAGCGGCGATACGAATACAGGGTGGTGTGGTGCTGCGGTGCGGTGAGGTGTGGTTTGAGTGGGGGGGCCAGCGATGTTGTTGGTAGGCTGCCTAGGGCCGAGACTGTCTGTACGAATAGGTAGCTCGTGAGAGTTGACGGGCAGGCACAGGCTTTTGTTTGTTTGTTTGTTTGCTGAACAGCAACGGGGGCAAAGGCGATGAGAAACGAAGGCAATGAACAAGCGCTGTTGGCGTCTTGCAGTTGGTGGGAAGAGGAGATCCAACTTTGATGACACGAGAGGCAGGTCCTAGTTTTGAAGACGAGGAACGGATGTGAAGTGGAAAAGAAGGAAAATTAAAATTAGGAACGAATGTGGACAGAAAAACAATAAGTGCCCTAGATAGAAAAAGCCGGTGGTGAAAGGTCCCTGCAGACACTCGCTGTGCTGTGCTGTGATGCGCTGTGCTGTGCTGTGATGCGCTGTGCTGTGCTGTGCTGCTGGAATGGATTGCTCGGGCTTGCCTCGCCCTCCGACTGGAGCCCTCTGTTGACTCACACTCGAGTCGACCAAATTTTCCATTATTACCCCTCCAGTTAGGTTAGTTGCTGAGGTGTGCTGTGCCGGGCTGGCGACGCCGGGATTTGAGGCTGAGCCCAATTTCAGGCCGCATTCCATTCCCACGAGTCACACAGGGATTGCAGATTTGTCAGACACGAGATGTGACGGGAAAATAGGCGGAAAACGACAGAATAGAGAGGACCGGCAAAAAGCTTGAAAGATTTAGGATTCTTGAGTGAATGGCTGTAGGTAAGTAGGCACCCCCTTCTTCGGCCTTACACAGAGGCCGAGGTGGCGGGTGGGCTTCCAAGCAATCAACTCAACAAACAACCACGGAATGAGGGAAAACGTACATGCATTTGTTTACAGATAGCACATGGCTTCTTTGCTGGAATGTCGTTGCTATTCACAACCAAAACAACAAAAAAGTGGTTTCATTGGAATAGCGGGACGAAACAAGCAGGACCAGGGGTGTCAGTAACCGCCGTACGATGTCGCTTTGGCTTCACCCAGATTGGCAAATAGGTAGTTCAGGTCTATTGATAACAGCCAGGTGTTGGTTCTCTCCATGGCATGTTACCTTACCTCTCGTCCACTGTTATTTCATCGGTCCTTCTTCTCGTATCCATCGTTTTTACATGTTGGTTCCTGAGGAGAGACTCTGGGCGCCTAGCTGGAGCTGTGTTGGCTGCTGCGTCCCAGCAAGGTTTGCAACACGGCGAGACCGTCCAACCGGAGCCCGGTACACGGCAACGGCGGTTGAAGACGGGGCGGCCCGAGCAGCGGGTAGCCCTTTTCGAAGGTTTCGGGGGTCTGTATCAAACTGGGCTCGTGAATTTGTCGCCACCATCACCATGTCACGTCGTCTTTCGTAGGGATGGACAAGCAATAAGGCTTCAGCCAGGAAGAAATGGTTAATAAAAAAAAGAGGCAACCGGTTTTTTCCACTTTCCATTAGGCAAACCACATCACTTATATCACACCCGCCTCCCCTCCCCAGCCGTGATGTTTTCCTCTGTTTGGCCCCGTTGCCAGCAGTCCGCCCGCCCTTTGTCTCGCGCCATTCCCTGCTGCATCGCTGCCACCATCCCTCCGCTGGTTGGCAGGTCACGATGCCGGACGATGCGAAGGCGGGCGCCTTGACGCCTGATCTTCCACACCGGCTCTGCACCGTGGCCAACGGGTGGAGTGGCAGCCGGGTTTGCATTGTTTGGTTTGTTGACTTGCGCCGATGCGCCTATACTGTACTTACACGAGACACGTCCCCACTGGAAGCATCGAGTTGGCAATGCCTGGCACTGGTCATCAAGGATCCTTTTTGCAGAAATCATAAATTCTCTTGCTTCTCTCTCTCTTGCTCTCTTTCTCTGCCCCGGCGATCTGGAATAGATCAGCAACCCAGACGAGTGATGATGTTCAGTGGAGTCGGGAGTGGCAACATTTACTCTGCATCTCTGGGATTCAAATTCTCACCCAAGATCGCCATCGGAAGAAGCACACATGGCGAGGGCGAGTTTGAGGCCAGCACCAACGAACGGTCCAAATAATCCCAGCAACTGGCCTTGACAGCACACCACATTGAGTTTCAGAATCTAGACTGGAAGCCAGCCAGCAGTTAGATGGAACCTAGAACCCACGAAGTGGACTACATCCCATAATCTACTACACCCACGAGCCAGCCAGAAACCCCCGAAGATCCAAGATCCAAGAACCATTCGGCCATGGGTCATGGGATCAGCCGCTCTGCCAGAATGTTCCCGCAGCGGAGAGCGGCTCCTCCGACGAGAATGCTCCCAATCACACCCACCCGCCCACACACACTCTCAAGCACACGCCCACAAAGGCTCAGCATCCTGGGTTGTCTGGGTACCCAACCGTCCATTTCATGGATTGGCTGCATAACAGCTCTCAAGCATTGGGCAACGGTGGGACCGAAACGGAGCTTTTCTCCCCCCTTCACTGACTACACTTGGGTTGGCTCCTACTGTTCAGTTTCCTCGTCCGTATTCTCTATCCGCATCGAAACCCAATTACTTATGCGCTACGCCTGCACGCCTAAACTAGCACCCGATCCGTGAGATGTAATCATGTCATCGTGTAAGTTGTGTTCGCCCAACGTGCTTCGGTAGCAATTGAAACATCGAAACTCTTCCCTCAGCCTTCCCTGGACATCGGGTATTTCTGCCCAAGACCGCGCCATCCGTCGCCCACGACTCGTCCGCCCCCGCCGACCCCAAAGTCCATTGACAACTACCGCCTCTTCACCTCTTCACCTCTCTCTCCTCGTCTCTTCTCACTCTCTGTACCCTTTCGTTCCCTGGCCGATTTTCCCCGTATCCACCAGATAAGGCCCTTCCCCGCCACCCGTCCTTGAGTGGCGCCACGTGCTAGGCGCCCAACTTGCAACTTCCCTGTCGCCCGAAAAGGCGCCACATGACAACGAGCCTTAGGAGCCCTGGATTCCGCCCCATGCCTGTCTCCCACCCCATCCGCCTTCCATTTTTGTCATCATGATCCGTCTTCGGAGGGGCTCTGTTGATTTAGGGGCGCTTATTTCACTGCGTATCATAGGAGAGTGGCCATTGCCGGTGTTCTGATTCTGACCCTCATTGCCCTACGCAAACTACAGAAAAGCCCGGCACAGCCAAGATGCCGAGTAACGCAGTCCTTCTGCAAACCTTTCCTCATCGAATCACGTTTGACGATGACTTGTCAAGCAACGCCTTGGCCGCAGCAATCTCATCTGCATTATACCCCTGCCACAGCGGTTCTTGCGCCCCATGTCGTCGCACGATCTCTGTCAGCTTCTTCGTTGCGGCCTGGTTGAGCTTTTCGATCGTCTCCTGTCCTGGCAGGGAGAATCCATCGCTCTCCGTCTGCTTCTTGGGCTTCCCAGACTCAATCAAGAGCTTGTCGGTAACCTAATACAATGTCAGCCATGCCGGAACAGGTCTACCAAAAACCTGTTTTGCTTTCTTACCTTCTTCAGCCCATAGTAGCCTCTCAAGTAATCCTCGCAAAGCTCAATGCTCCGGCAGAACCGTTTCAGGGACTCTGCCAAGTGCTTTTGAGGGAATGCTTCGGTTGAAACACTGGCTGCCATTAACGACACCTCTCCAAGGCGGGCGTGCATCTAAACATTATCTGTCAGGTGGGGTCCTGTCGAGTTGAAAAACCAGGGCCACGTACGTTCCAGGCGTTCGGTGTCACCACAAGCACCTCTTCCAGGGCGTGGATGGCTTGAGAGTATAACCCTTGGGACAGATATAGATCGGCCAGCTCAGACCATCCCTCAGCATCTGTCGGGCTGAATTCGAGCAACCAAATCAAGGACGCAATCGCTTCGGTCGTCTTGCCCATCGATCGGAAAAGGGCCACTCGTCGTTTCGCAATAGGCTGTCGTTGGTTAGTCAAGTGTCCGATGGCCATCGCAAACTCGTCTTACAATGTTGGCCTGATTGTCCTCCAAGATGTCCTCGTACTCTTTGAGCACCGCGAGTAGCTCATTGTGGTTGCTAGCTTCTGCTTCGTTGACCAGTCCCTTCAGTCCCATGATGCGCTCGTTCTTGTTGCCAAACCGCAACACCAGCCTTTCCAGGCATTGATGCGCCGACTCGTCATCGCCAGTTCGTAGACATGACAGCAAGAGGTTCTCGTATATGGTCCACAGGTCGGCGGTCTCCGGAGCCGAGAACAGTGATGAGAGGGGCGACGCTGAGATGGCCTTAGGGTTTCGTCGCAAGATGGTAGGAGCTTGTTGCGCAAGCTGGAGCGCTTCGGCTGGTGATAGGTGGCCTTGCGGCTGGAGGAGCGATGGTGCCATGGTGGGTAGGTTGTGAATCAGAGCGAGTCGCGATGAGAACCAGCGCTTCGTATATCGTGATGCAGGTGATTACTTTTCGGAGAGGTGGTTTCTGGAGGATTTTTTGGACTGTCCGACCTCACAATGATGATGATCGAATGGACACGGGAGACTCGAGGTTGGAAAGCTCATTGTCTCCTAAGCTCCTCGTGATTGGCTCCAGCATCGGCAGCTCTAGAACGCGGCGTCTTGGTTAATCCGGAGCCGACAAAGTCCACCAATCAAGTTATTTTCTTTGCCCCCCACAGACCTCAGGGTCCAAGACAAAACGTATCTCAGCACCGAAATTTTCTTAGTTCCTCAGCATCCTTCACTCTCACTTTCACAGCACAAATTTCCGTGCTGCCAGAGGCACACCACTTGCGACTGCAAGTGCATGCTCCGAGGCTTACAGAGTTCATGATGGCGTCCTCAGCGCCGAGTGGCGATGTCCTCGTCAGCCCGCCAGTCGAGGTCGTCCCTGTCGAGAACATGGCCGCGTTAGACATCAAGGATACGGAGGCCCAGGCTACTACCCAAGTGCCACCTCACCTGTCACACAATCCTGGCAACAACTTGAAGCGGAGTGATCCCTTTCAGTTCGGCAGCCGGTACTTGAACGCTGGAGACGACGTCTTCGAGTTCAACGCCTGGGACCACGTCGAAACTGATGACACATACAAGGAGTATGCTGAGCAGCAGTACGCCAAACAGCGACAGCACCCCGTTTCGGACTTTGAAAAGAGTGAGTCTCGCCCAATTTTCTTTCTTTCGCGCAAATCTGGCTTTCGCCTAGTGTTATATGATGAATACCAAACCTAATGCATAGTTCATCTGATTCTACTGAAGACAAACTTACCTTCAATTCTTTCGCTCCCATCTGACTCAAACACCTTCAAACACATTGCTTGCTACGGATTTATTTGGGTTAACAGACGTGCTAACCAAAGCGTCCAGGAAAATTCAGTGCGAACCCCGCGAAGTGGTGGGATCTGTTCTACAAGAACAACCAGTCCAACTTCTTCAAGAACCGGAAGTGGCTCCAGCAGGAATTCCCCATCCTCGCTGATGTCGCCAAGGAGGACGCCGGTCCCAAGGTCCTCCTGGAAATTGGTGCAGGCGCTGGTAACACAGCATTCCCTATCCTGGCCAATAACCAAAACCCTCACTTAAAAATCCACGCCTGCGACTACTCCAAAACTGCCGTAGACGTCATCCGCAACCATGAAGGGTACGACCCGAAATCGATCCAGGCCGATGTGTGGGATGTCTCCAGTGATAGCTTGCCGCCCGGCCTAGAGGAAGGATCCGTAGATGTGGCCATTATGATTTTTATCTTCTCTGCTCTTTCTCCAGATCAGTGGGCACAAGCTGTGCACAATGTCCATAGGGTCCTTAAGCCGGGCGGCCTGGTCTGCTTCCGAGACTATGGAAGAGGAGACCTGGCCCAGGTCCGGTTCCGCAAGGGCCGGTACCTCGACGAGAATTTCTACATCCGAGGCGACGGAACCCGAGTTTACTTCTTTGACGAGGATCAACTCGCTGGTATCTGGTCGGGCAAGGCACCTGCGTCCACCGAGCCTGCAGAGGGCGAAGCGGTAGAGGGAGAGCAAGCAGTGGCGGATGTTCCACAGTTGTTCGACATTGAGGACCTCGGGGTCGATCGACGCATGCTCGTGAATCGAGCAGAGAAGATCAAGATGTATAGATGCTGGCTGCAAGGCCGTTTTAGAAAGAAATAGACAAGAAGCATTCCAAGACAACTCCTGTTTTTCTCTCCGTGCCATTGCTCCAGTGTAAGATGCTCAGTAAAGGAGGGCCTCGCGAACCATGGCTCTGTCCTCAGCACTGAACCCGATGCTGTCGAGATAGCTCTCTAAGCCCCCATACCTATCGTTGAGGTGTTGCTCGATTCTCACAATCATGTCTTTGGCCGTGCTGACCCATTCTTCCGTGAGGCCAATCTGGCTTGTTTCGATGATCCTCTGCTCTCGCTCCGGGACGAGAGCCGCGTCAGTGAGGCCATAGTCGTACTCAATGGCAGGAACAGGAACATCAAGTACCATCAGCACCAGAGCACATACGAGACCTAGCGGTTCAAATATCAGCCTTGTATTAAGTGCTGAGCATCAGGAGATGGATGTTTACCTGTGCGGTCTTTGCCTTGCGTGCAGTGAACTACCGATGGAAGGGCGGTCTCGTTAGCGTACAAGGAGAGGGTCTCCCGGATCTCAACGCCAGATTTGTCGATTGTGTCGAGGCCCAGTCCAACGAGGCCCCGCGGCACCATCACCTGTGTCCCGATGATTCTTATGGCGTCCATGCGGTACCCAAAGAGGAACAGGAACAAGAAGCGCCTGGTGGAGAGTTAAATCATTGGTCGCGTTTATAGGATAACTCGGACTCACGTAAATTCCCACCACCCGAGCTGGCTCAACC
Source organism: Neonectria magnoliae (assembly GCA_037954305.1). Classification (NCBI taxonomy): domain Eukaryota; kingdom Fungi; phylum Ascomycota; class Sordariomycetes; order Hypocreales; family Nectriaceae; genus Neonectria; species Neonectria magnoliae. The sequence continues at coordinate 66,950 of JAZAVK010000081.1, read as the reverse complement.
AGAACTTCTCAAGCGGACGACCGGTGATCTTGATCTCTTGGTAGTCCACGCCGGGGATATGTATGGGCTCCGTCAAGGCAGCATTTTCCTTGACAAGGACGGGGTCGCTGGCCTGTGTCTCGCGCTTCTTGGCTTTGTTGATATGCTCGGTTCTATCCGTAGTTTAGTGTGCTGACAAACTGTGTCCTGAGAAAACCACAACTGGCTGCTTACTTCGTCCGTAAGTCAATAAAAGTCTTGATGTTGAGCTCATCCTTGATTAGGTCCCTATCAGCGAGAGTTGCATCATCTAAAGGATATTTGTGAGTTTTCGTGTAGCTGGAGATGAGGGCGGTTTGTGTTGTGGCAGCATACCTAATCTCGCAGAGCGATAAAATACGCCCTCTCGAACTCGTCTACTCCATGTCAGTTACCATCGGATCATATGGACGAGACTTGAGGGGAGATTGAGCTCATACCTCACGCCTAGAAACTTGTTTACTGTCTTGCCTACATCTCTAAAGTTGAGGACGTTCTCGAGGTCAATTGAGGAGGCCATGGTCGTAGATGTCGGCCGATGCTGATGCTGATGTCGACGCTGAGGACAATTACGGAGGGCGCCTAACGATCAATTCTGAGACCCCTCGCTTAGGTCCTATGCACCCTATAGTCAATTCAGGAGGGGATCCAATGACCCTGCAACGGAAGATGCCTCCTCCGAACGAAGCACCCCGACCAGAAAGTGCCAAGCTGGCCGAAGATCCCGGCTTGGCGGCAACCAAGTTCCGGTAACAGAGGGCAAGGCCCGATCCCGAAAGACGGTTTGAACGGACCTCCGATGGGAGCTTATACGTGATCGGAGGAGTTTCGGCAGCGTTGCCACGCCCACAGAAGGTTGCATCTGTAGCGCATGTACGCTGTGCAAGGAACAATAAACCGGCCGCCGATCCCAATGCCGGGACTTACGTCAAGTACGCATTCCAAGAACAGGCCGGACGCAGCTGAACGAGGCTACCGCAGACTTTGGTGCTGCTTGGTGGCTTGGAGACCTCCCTTGGGTGCCGGCTAACAAGCTAATGGGCCTAGGATTAGTCTCTCAATGACGACGATGTTCGCGGCGCGGCGCTAAGGAGTCACAGTGCGGATTGATGACGGCAGCGGGGGAGTTGGACTTGTGGTGGGTGGTCTGACATTGAGTACCACCAGGTCGTACACAATGATAGGACCCAGGAGGTAAGTAGACAGTTCCGGATTGCAAAGCTACGAGTACCTAATACGAATGCAGCTGAGGTGGAACTGCCGATGCACTGCTCTGTGGATTTGTTATGGAGGGCTTGCCAGCCTTTCTCGTGCATTGTCTTGAACTCCACCAACCCGCCGAAGAGTGAGCGCCATCGCAGCAGCGCCAAGGATGCCGATTCAGCTGCGCTGGGGCCAGGACTTGGGATCGGTTCCATTGTTGCGCACCGACCGCCCGCACTGTGCCCAGGGTTTCCCACTTGGCTGGGTACGGTAGTGCCCTTGATGCCCCTGCGACCTGGGCTCATCATCGAGTTCCCGGCGGTCTCATGACGTCAGAACCCAGCGCTACTCTGGGGTAGCTTCTTGTGGACTCCCGATGGTGATGTGGTGTTGTGGTTGCGTGATGCAGGTGCTGCGTTGCTGCGCCTGGCCGGTAAGGTAGTGGGCAGGCTGGCAGCTGGCTGGCTGGATGCAACGAGCGAGCTGGTGCTAGGGAAGGAGCCACCGCAGCCCTGACGTAGGAGGAAGACGCCCGTCCCGTCGTGGGGGAGAATGGAAGGCGCTACTGGTATCATCGTCAGTTACAAGGTACTTCCTCTTCCGTCTCGCCCAATATCATCATTGAATAAATACTCTGGTCTCCCGTCCCTTATCTTCAACATTCTCCTTCTTGCGTCGTATTTTGCTTGATCGAGCGCTGCACTCTCACTCTTATCCACCCGCCTCCCTATTTTATACCTGACGTCCCTAAACAGACCGCCAGCCCTACGAATACTTTGTACGAATACAGCATTTACCTTTGCATCACATCGTCATCGTCATAAATATCATCCCACCTGCGCCTCGCCACCTCGAGCTCAACCTGGTCACCTCGTGCACTCCACGACGCGAATGCACTGAGATCGTACTGACAGCCACGATACGACACGACACTTTCACATCATTGATAAGACGCTACGCCACAATCTGCCTACCACCCTGGCCACCTATACAAAGGAAGCACCTCCCCGAGACGCACCACGGCCGGCCTGGTCGTAAGCCTACAGCGCTCTTACAGTTGTTCCCGATCGCCGACTTGCATCTCGTATAACCAACAGCGCATTGGTCGAGACGTACCACATTCTCCCCTCGCCCCCGGTCGACAAACCCCCCCACACCCGGCCATGATCCAAACACCGTCACCGACGGCGCCAGGTATGTGTAGTTTTACATTCACGTCACTAACACGAATACCAACTTATACTCCGGCCCGTTCGGCTTTTGGGCCTGCAAATGCTCACATGTGAATAGGGAACAACTCTGGCCGCCTCAAATACGCAGACCCTCGTGATCTTCCCAGCTACCCGTCCACCGGACTCCGCCCCGACGGCGCTGCTGCCAGTGCTGCTGCCTCTCTCGGATGGTCCAACCAAAGGCCCATCGCGGCTTGGAAACCCGGCAAACTCTCGTCAGCGTCCGCCGCCGCCGTTCTGGCCAAGGACTATAAGATGGCGCCTCCGTGGGAGCCGGCCTCGAATTCAGCTGGTCACCAAGCTGCACTTCTGGCCCTCGGCTCAGCCAACACCGCAAACAAAGTCATCCCAAAAAGCCCCCAAGAAGGTTGGGGAAGCTCTGCAGCAAGCCAAGCCTTCAATACGAATCGCTCCAACTCGATGCGCCAGATACATCCATCGACCTCTACCAAGGAATGTAAAGGCGAGAGATCACTCGCGGCCGCCAAAGGAGCCATGTCCGGAACACGACCCCGAGCCATCTCCACACCCTCAGCACCTCCGGCTCGCGATTCTTACCCCCTCGAGTCGATGGCCGCCTCTAACGCCCTGAGTGGCGCGACCTTGGCGCATCAGGCCTCTCTACGGTCTAAGCCGTCGGTTGATAACAGTGGCGCCGTGTCTGTGACCACCATGACTCGCAGCATGTTCACATCACAGCCACCGGTCAAGCCAGAGGTTGACGAACGCCAGAACAATGAAAAACTCCATGCCTCTGCCATCGCAATGGCACGACAGATATACAATCAACAACAAAAGATGGCGGACCAGACTAAGGACATTGACGATCCGGACTCGGGAAGTTTACAAACGAAGCCGCACATCAACCTACAAGAAGCCGCATACAAACAGGCCCAGGAGCGACTGGCGAAACTAGAAAACGAGCACCAAAAAAACCGGGAATTCAATGACTACTACGGAAACACCCCAGCTATTCGACACCGTTTCTCGCTGAGCTCCAAGCTGCGACGCAGGTCCTCCAGCGACGGAGATCTCAACGACCACCAGCAGACTGAGAGGATTCGACAACAAATGTCCTTGTTCACAAATAAGCTATCGGAAGTTGACGAGCAGAAGCGCAAGAAGGATCGCGATATGTTGTTGGCTGTAGCCCAGCGCAACGTCACGGCCCGTCTTCAAGGAATGGATCAAAAGGTCTACAATGAGACTGGCCAAGTCAATCCGACTTTGTTGACTGAGTGGGAGTTCAAAGCCAGCCAGGTCGCATACGCCAACCACGCATCACGTACGGAGAATAAGGGCAAGGTCGATATTGGAGGCGGAAAATTCATGGATGCAAAAGAGGTTGATGCTATCGCGTCGAAGAGGGTGCAACCTGTGTTGGACGACATAAACGAAAAGGCTGCAGTTGAGCGTGAACGACTTGCAGTGCTGAAGATGGAAGAAGAGACCAGAAAGGCTGAGGTGGAGAAGGAAAAGGTCCGGGATCGCGAGATTAAAGAAATCACCAGAAAGCTCAAGGGCAAGTTATCAAGCATGACGAGAATCTTCCAGCGCATTTACTAACTGAATCGCATAGAGCAAGACAAAGAGGATGAGAAAGCCAAAAAGGCCGAAGCCAAGGCTGCTAAGGCGGAAGAGAAGCGCCAGGCCAAGGAAGAGAAGCGGACACTGAAGCCGGACTCGACAGTTCCCGCAGAAGATGATGTCGATGACCAAGAAAGTATCCGGGGCCTCGACACCCAAGACGAGCCTGCGACAGGGAGACCTACAACTGCAGCTATCGACACGGATACGACGAACATGGGAAACGAGAGACGAAAGTCCAACGACTCCGCAAAGTCACCATCATCCAAGGTCAAGGGGTGGATCAAGCAGCGCTTTTCGCGAGGGAAGTCGATGAGTGAAACCGAGAAGCAGAGTGACAAGAGACGGGGCTTTGTTGGGGGTGCTGCTCTACGAGATTCAGAGCTTAACCGCAGCACGGCGAGTCTGGATAACCGGCCGAGCAGCATGCGAGACGTTGCCCTTGCCGGCAGGACACCTGGCCTCGATGCGACTGAAGTGGACTCGTTGCGAGACTCACGAGGTGTGAGCCCTATCAGCTCCGGCACGAGCAGTCCCGATTGCGTCATGACACCCCCTAGACCGATAGGAGGCCATGTTGTGCGTGACAGTCACAGCCCTTCCAGAGACTCTCGATTTCGGGAGATGATGGATCAATAAGTGGGTTGTTGGCGAATGATGATGCTGAATAATGATTCACGCATCTGACAGACTGTTATGGCGTGTGAAATGAGATTGAACAAGCGTTCTTATTCCCGGGAGCTGGAGTTAAGGTCTGTGACGTGCACAGGAACGAGTCTGGCAGCCGTTTTCTATTAGAAGGACGGGAAGAGAAGTTATGACGCGGGTCAACGTAAGGAGGGAGTTTGGTTACGAGGATGAGTTGACTAATCGTATTGAATACTTGGTGTGTTGCGTTGGGGGCTTTTCATTTTTATGGATTCATGATCTATGATATAAGTGGCAATGGTCAGGGACGTCTCAAATGTGTATGAATATATGTACTATTTACACCAAGTTTGCAACATGGGTAGGATAACGCCTCAATCTAACCTGTATGTTGATGTAAGTTTCTATTCGGAAACGCCGTGTAAATCATGGAGAATCATTTCAAAGACAGTCCCAACCCAACTGCACCTAACCAATGCAACCATGCGTTTTCACAAATATAGGCAAAGAATAATTTTCAAACCATCTCGACGCTGGGCTGATGAAAGTTGCTGCGAGACTCGTTATTGATACTACCCTCTTGCTCCGTGTCCCGAGGACTGGGCTTGGGGTACCTGGCATCATGGCTTTTGGTGCGAACAGCCGGGTACAGGTCGATGACGAAGGAGAAGACGTAGAAGGAGAAGACGAAGGATATAATCCACTCAAAGACGGCGGCCGGGTTTTGGTTGTGCGTCCTGCTGCAGACGGCGAAGACGATGCATAGGGCGAGTTCGACGAGGATGAAGACGAGCTTGACGTAGAAGGAGACGCGGAGCATTTTGTGGTCGCGGTTCTCTGAGGGAGAGCGTGTTAGTCAAGGACAGATTGATAGAGAGAGACATTAGGAGGTGGGTAGGTATATGGACATACTGATTCCGAGACGCTGGTACTCCCAGCAGATGAAGACGGCAGAGATCATGTAGCCCGCAATGAAGAGAAACAGAAAGGTGTAATGCAGGCGCTTGTGCTTGCCGGTCTGGAAGATGGACAGGCAGATGAGGCCGACGGTGCCGATGATGGCGAAGGCGATGGTGAGGCCGGCGAGGACCTTCTCGCCAACGGAGGTGTTGGGGACGAGGCGGCCGCGATGTCGCAGCCAGCGCTCAGCGACGAAGGAGGCGTCGAGGAAGACGGAGGTGAGGACGCAGCCGGCGATGAAGAGCGGACGGAGGCGGGAGGCGCCGATATTGCTGATGTAGGCGATGTCGGCGGTGTCGGCCATGGTGGAGTAGCGGCGGCCGTTCTCGTCGATGATCCAGGAGAGGAGCATGCCGAGGAGCATGCCGAGCCAGACGAGGCCGGAGATGATAGGGAGGACCTGGGGGAAAGAGGCAGGGTTAGCAAGGCCGGCTTATTGGGTCATGAAAGTAGAAGGAAACTCACCCAGTAGGATATAATGACCCCGCGGATGGGCATCGTGCCGTGGGCGCCCATTGCGAATGAGGCTGAAGTGAAGTCTTGAATGTGCCCAATCAGGTAATTGACGATGCGCTGCGTTGCAATGCAATGCAATGCAATGCGCGAAGCAGCCCTCGGGAGAACAACGACCGAATCGGGCGCAATGCGGTCAATGAACGGGAGCGACCAGCAGAAAACACGGGGAAAAAAACTAAGAATAATACAAAACAATATTCTCTAAATATATCAGAGCCCGGGTGTATACGTGTGCGTTTGTACAGAGTATGTATTGTTCGATCCTCCGGAGTGGAGACGGAAACTTGACGATGATATCACCAGATGCAGCCGGCGTGGAGGCCGTCGGACATAACCGGGGTCCGGGGCCACGCGACACTCCGGCCGGGGACTTGGCAAGGAGGGAAGAAGAAGAAAAGAAAGAAAAAAAAAAGGAGAATGATTACGTTGATACAGGAGAAACGCCCCCGGACTTAACCCGGACTCTCAAACGCGATGGGAAGATCGGGGGTTATTTCCGGTGGCGTGTAGGTGGCGTGCCCGCGCTACCAGGTGTCGGTCAGTCTCGGCACCCAATTACTATGTACTTAGTAGACTAGGTACCCGAGGGCCGTCGAAATTGAATGCTGACGCGACAGCGGTGGTGGCGCAGAGAGCAGCACGCGGAGAATTAATTAATTAACGCGGGTTTGACTCGGACGAACAACAGCACGTCGTGGGCGTATGCACGAATAGCGTGAGAGAAAAGAAACGGGAGTGACGCTGCGGCGCAGGTGACATCAATGACGTAGCTAAGAATGAAGAGAGGGAAAAAAGAAAAAAGAAAAAGAGAAAACCAAGGAAGAAAGGGAAAGAAAAGAAAGATTGGGTGGAGCGGGAGCCTCATTAGTAACAAGGCGAAATGCATTTGTCGTCCAAATAGAGAGGCCAATGCTCTCGGCTTGAGCGGAACGCTGAGATGGCTGTGTGGGGCCACAACGAGAAGCCATTAATCATGTCGACACAGTAATTGCATGGAGACTGACACGGACACTGACGCTGACACTGCAAAAGACACAGACGTTAAACAATACTATGCAACTTTTTATTGTGTGCGGAAATCTGCTGCGAGAGGCTAGAAGGGTAAATCCAGCCCTGAGAACGTAGCGTTGGATCTTGAGATACCTCGGTCCAACTCCTTGTCTTTATCATCCCCAGGCAATCAACCCCCCTCCGCACATTGTCCGCCCACGACATTCCAGCCATTTAGCGTATTCACTGGCTGTACTTCTCCTCGTGGCCGTAGTGGTGGTCATCATGGTGGTGCTCCTTGTGGTGGTGGTGGTGGTGGTGGTGGCCATGGTGGTGCTCCTTGTGGTGATGCTCCTTGTGGTGGTAGTGCTCGTGGTGTCCCTTGCCCTTGAAGTGCTCGCCGGTGATCAGGGGCGTGAAGGTGAACTTGCTGAAGGCCTCCTGGATGCTGCCCTTGGTGGATCCGTCCACGGCGCCCTGCTTCAGCATCACCTGCTTGAGATACTCCTGGCAGTGCATGCGGCGTCCCAGCTCGTAGATGAAGGCCTGTCTCGCTGTCAGTATGCGGCGTCGCTTGTTGTTTACACGGAACATTGTGGAGTACTCACGCTGTCGGCAGCACGCAGACTGTTGATGGCAGTCAGGACGTACTTGTCCGTCTCGCCCTCGAGGTACTCGCTCTTCTTCTTGACAAGGCGGAGCAGGCGGATCAAGGCCTCGGCGTACTATCGCATCAAGACGTGTCAGCAACTCAACGTCTTTGGTTCCCCTTGTTGGCACTTACGGTCCGGTAACAGCACGCAATCTTGGACTCCTGGGTGCAGGTGAAGCACTTGTCGAGGTTCGACTTGTCAATGGCAATATCAAAGAAGTCCAGCTCAATCTCCAGCTCATACAGAGCATCCTTGACCTTCTGCATCCGATTGTCAGCACATATTCCACCTCGCGTGAAGCATCTGCCTCATAATTCAGGGGCTACGTACCTTCCAGCAGCGGTCATCGTACCCGCACTGGAGATGCTCGACTATGTTGTGGATGTGCTCGGCCTTGTCCGCAAAGTGGTTGAGTCTGTCGCAGACAAGGTGGTCGGTCAAGACATTGTGCTGATGATGCTTGTGCTTGTGGTGGTGGGGGTGCTTGTGATACTTGTACTCCTTGTGAGGGTGGTAAACATGGTGGTCCTTGTGATCATGCTCCTTGTGATGGTGCTCCTTGTGGTGGTGAGGGTGCTTGTGATGCTCCTTGTAGTGCTGATAAGGATGGGGCTTGTGATGAGGCCAGTGAGGATGACCGCGGTGGTGGCCTTGGCCATCATATTCATAGTCAGAAGACAGCCCCCGTTCCTCGACGTTGGTGGCCTGGGAAAGGGCAGGGATGGCGCAGAGCGCGGCGAAGGCGAGGGACAATCTCATGGTGATTCCGAACGAGTGAGGAGAAGGGCCAAAAAGGGATTGCCTGTTGTGAACGAGAGACTGAGATGAGCTGGTTGATGATTGCTCCTAGACCCGACAAAGGCTGTCCTTAAATACCTTTTTGATGCCATATCCATCTCAGAGTTCAAAGATGACTCCATCGCGGACTGCTTTCCAGCGGAATGTTATGCAGAACAACACTGCAGCCTCCAAACCATGAGCTTACACGACGCACCATCAAGATACAATATCTCGACGGTCCTCGCCCGGTCTCGCCATCTATGTTTATGTTGACTTTAAATATTTTGATGATTGTCTTGCTTACATGCAACAGCCATAGCACAGATCGCGTTTCGAAGCCATCCTGCAAGAGAGATACGCACCGTTGAATTCACTTTGTGCAATGCATCAAACAACGCGCCGAGAGTTTCAAGTCACATCTCGCGCTGTTGACGGCATCGAGATCCATAACCCGTGCAAAACCGGCCGTTACTTTGGCTGAACCATGGGATTGAGGCTTTTGAGTCTCTGCGATGCTGAGGCATCCGCGTGGGAACTCGTTGTGGTTGGCTGAATGGCTTCGTCCAAGACAGGTTTGCCTTCATGTTACGTGTCCGCGTCAAGGATAGAGTACGGCCGAGAACTCAAGAGAAGCAATTCCTTCTTTGGGGGAGCTGACGAGCAAGACGCAAGAATGGTGGAAGTAGATGAGACGTAACTGTGGACGGTGAAGTAAACGGTGAAGTAAACGAGAGGGAAACGGTGACGCCCGGCGAGGTCGGCAAATCGGCACCGCAAACCCCGATGTTCCGGAAGGGAAATTCCGTCCGCTGCCTCGTCCGATAACGATAAGCCACTCCGGACTCTTCCACGGTACCTAGAGCTTCACTCAACGTTGATCCAACACTAACAACTACAACCACCACCGTGAGCCCTTGTCTCTTCGCCAATTTATTCAATCCACCGGGATACACAGCACCGAAAGGCGCCCTCGAATCCGTCTGGTCTCTTCAAACGCCACCCCGACTTCGACTCCTAACGCAAATCACCCACCAGCCTTCTCCGGCGCTCTGTCTGCCATCACCATCACCATGGCCGTCTCCCCCGTCGTTACCTACACGGCCGAGTCTGTCCAGCAGACCCAACACCTCGCGCGCGCCGTCTCATCGCCCCTCAAGAACTTCGCCTCCGGTCAGACGTCCTCCTCCAATGGCACCCCCCAGCTCCCCGCCGCGCTCGTCTCATTCGCGCCCGCGCCCGCTACGCTCCCCGTGACGCTCGACCTCGCCGAGCAGATGAACGACGAGGAGAAGCGGAAATACGTCAAGGGTAGGACGGACACCTCCGCGACGCCATAAATGTTATTCTGAGCTCATATCCCTCTAGGAAAGAAGCTCGGTGAGGGTACCTACGCCATCGTCTTCCTCGGCCACCTCCGTCTCAAGCCCTCGGTGCTCGTCGCCATCAAGAAGATCAAGGTCCAGAAGGAAAACGACCAAGGCATGGCTCCCGACGCTGTCCGCGAGCTCAAGCATCTCCAGGAGCTGCAGCACCCCAACATCATCTCTCTCCTCTCCGTCTTCTCCTCCAAGGACCAGAACCTCAACCTCGTTCTCGAGTACCTGCCCCTCGGCGACCTCGAAATGCTCATCCGCGACACCGACAACGTCCGCTACGGTGCCGCCGACATCAAGACCTGGATGGGCATGCTCACACGCGCCGTCTGGTTCTGCCACGAGAACTTCGTCCTCCACCGCGATATCAAGCCCAACAACTTGCTCATCGCCGCCGACGGCGAGGTGAAGCTTGCTGATTTCGGTCTCGCCCGCACCTTCGCCGACCCAGTCACCAACATGACCTCGCACGTCATCACGCGCTGGTACCGTCCGCTGGAGCTGCTCTTCGACGCCAAGCACTACAGCGGCGCCGTCGACGTCTGGTCTGTCGGCACCGTCTTCGCCGAGCTCGTCATGCGCGCCCCTTACCTCCCAGGCCAAACCGATATCGACCAGGTCAAGCTCATCTGTGAGGCCATCGGTACACCCACCGAGGACAACTGGCCCGGCGTCACCAAGCTCTCGGGCTACGCCGTCCCCGCCCAGCACCCCGTCCGCAGTAAGGACTGGTACGAGATGCGCTTCGGCACTGTCGGCTCTGACGGCGTCGACCTCCTCATGAAGACGCTCATCCTTGACCCCCGGAAGCGGATCACCGCCCGTGAGATGCTCGAGCACCGCTGGTGGCACTCCGACCCCAAGCCTACCCGCAAGCAGGACCTTCCCAAGAAGGAAGGCAGCGGCGCTGAAGACAAGATGGGCGCCGATCTCAAGCGTCGGCCGGGCGTTATCGACGACGACCGCGGATCCAAGGTTGCCCGCAAGCTCGACTTTGGCCAGTAGAAATAGGCCTCGGGAAATTAAAGGCATTAGACATGTGAAGAGGACAGATACCCCAGGCACGGAAATCGAGCAACGATCGGCCGAGAGAAGAAGAGCATGCATTCACGGCGTTTTGGCAACAAAGGAAAACCAAAAAAGGGGGGGTCTTGGAGGCCCTCTTGGGTGAGGTTCTTATATCATATTTAGACATTTAGGGGGTTCCATGGTTGACCCAATGTGTTTGTTCATTTCTCTTCTTAATTGTATCCTTCCTTTTTTGTTCATGATTGAATTCCAACCGTGTGACGCTAGTTTCGACATTTTCATGAGTCTTATTCTTCGTAAACAACCTCTGCCCTCTATGGCCATACGCAAGATATAACTTACACACTCACATGAGCGCGCACTCCATCCCGTACATGGCCCGCTCGACGCGCGTGCGCACCTGGTACCAGTCGGCCCTGCGCTGGGCATACTCGTAGACCTCCTCGGCGCGGAAGACGCCGCCGAAGCGGTCCCCGTCGGCGATGACGGTGGCCATCTCCTTGGCGTGGCGCGGGTCGATGAGGTAGATCTGGCTGAGCTCGCGCAGGGCGCCGAAGTAGGCCAGCAGGTCCTGGTTCTTGAGGGTGCGGACGTAGCCGAAGTAGAGGTTCATGTCGGCGATGAGCTTGATGGCGCCGTCGGTGCTGACGCGCTGCCGCTTGAGGTGCTTGCAGATGGCCGTGAAGAGGCGCAGCCCGACCTCGCCGTTGAAGACGTCGAGCATCGACTTGTCCGTCGTGCCGACGAGCATGGTCGTGTGCGACGAGACGAGGTCGACGATGCGCGTGGCCGTGGATGTGGGGCCGATGTCCGGCTCGGCCGCCGGCGCCGCACCGGGGTCGAGCACGGGGGGATTGTAGTCGGTGGGGAGCTGCGTGGTGGCCTGGAGGTACTCGACCTCGTCCATGAGGACGTCGATGCCCTTGTTGAGGCCGGCGGCGACGCTCTCGTCGAGCATCTGCTCGAACTTCTTCTTGGCGAGGCCGGCCGGGTCGAGGAAGTCATTGCGGTCGGCGATCTTGGGCGCCGCGAGCTCGTGCTCGTAGAAGACGTCGATCATCTGCGAGATGAGGTCGCCGACGTTGACGAGCTCGATGAAGGTGACGAGAGGCGCCACGCCGGCGCGGCTGTGGTTGCTAACTTCGCGGGGGTTGTAGTGCGAGAGGTGGTCGACGGCCATGTCGAAGCCTGTCTTGACGTGCTTCTGCCCGAGGATCCGGAGCAGCACGACGAACATGGTGGCGCACTGCTCTCGGGCCTCGCCGCCGGCCTGGCCGCCGAGCCGGATGAAGACGGCGGCGCGCCCGAGGCTCGTCTTGGCGGCGTGGACGAGGTTCAGCGCAACCTCGATGCTGAACAGGGACTTCATGCCCTCCAGCTTGGACGCCATGATGGCCGCCTTGGCTGCGAGTTCGTCCGTCGGCGCCTTCTCCGGCAGCGGCGTCCTCCGGCCCTCAAGTCCGCCCAGACTAGGCGTCTCCGGCCGTGCAGGTTGGGGAGCCAAACTGGCTGTGCCGTTCGCTTCCGGGGCAGCCGTGGTTGGTTTGGTCCCAAAGGGCGAGCCGATGAGGGACGTCGGGAGCACGGTGATGGGCATCATGACGACCTTTTTGAACGAGTTGAGAAAGTCCCTCTTCTCCGCTGACCGGTTGATGTTGGACATGTAGAACGATTCCAGGGTCGAGTCCTGCTCAGAAAGCTGTTTCTCCCAGGTCGCGACCTCGGTCTCGGCGTGGTCCGTAAAGAAGTCGAGTTCCGCCTGGAGATATAAATCGAGATGAGGTTCAAAGACTCTGAGCGCTAGCTCTTTGGCCATGTCCAGGATACTGCGCGTGGACCCCTTGGGCGGCGTGAGCGACCGGAGGAAGAGCATCGTCTGCTCAAAGATTCCCGAGACGGCCTTGAGATACGGCGCCATGCTGCGCGCGTGGGCCTCGTCGAACAGCGGTGTCGCATACTCCATGATGACGTCCTCCCTCACCTTGTCCACAAAGGCCCAGAAAACGTTGGCCGGGTCTGGAAAGATGCGTTCCATGACGTCGGCCTGTTCGTTGACCTTGGTCAGCAGCATCTCGAAGAACAGGCGCGACGGCTCAAGGGTGATTTCGTCGGCCGGCGCCTGGTTAAGACAGTCCATCGCATTGGCCATCAGCTCCTTGTCATTAAATATCGGGTGCTTCTGGATGAAAAGGTCGAGGCCAGGACCACCCGTCGCACCGCTCAGCGTGTGCAAGACATGGGCATACCGGCGCATCCTTCCGTCCACGTCCCAGAACTCGTATCCCTGCTCAAACTCGCGCAGCACGGCGCTCTCGAAGATGGATATCATGCTCGCCAGCTTCTCCTCTCGCTCGTAGCACCCGGGTGCCCAGTCGCTCTTTGCGAACCGCTGCAGGTTGGCGAGCATTTGGGCCTGCTTCTCGGGGTCACGAAATGCCTGGAACAGGATGGGGTCTGCGTGGCTCTTCGCCTGGACAAGGTCGGCGTAGAACGGTGCCAGGGCGCAGTATATCTTCCCGTATTCTTGTCTCGCGCCGCCTCTGATACTCCGCACCTTCTTGTAGACGTCGAGATACGCACTTGGGTCCTCGGCGGCGTTGGCCGGAGCTCCCAGGGCCATGGTCTCGAAGCCATCGCGGACCTCGGAGACGGCCTGGGCCCGTTTCGCCTCCTCCGCCGCCGCATCGAACAGCGTCGTGGTTGTGGGTTGTTTTGCATCGGGTTTCTTGGCCTGGGCGGCAGCTCTCTTTGCGCGGTCGGCTGCCTCGCGCCTCCGTCGGACGGCATCCTCCCAGCGGCGCCGTGCCTCGAGCTCGTCCCAGCAGCCCATGCTCTTTAACCGGGAGACCCATCGCGTGTCGTCGTAGACCATCTCTCGCAGGCGTTGGGAGGCGCGGGCGCAGCGCAGCTGGTCGGCGACGGGGAGGTAGTCGAGGATGGTGACGAGGATTTCTATAACACCGCCAGAGTCAGTCGGTGCTTGTCGTGGCATGGGGGATCTCTGGATGTCTCAGTGCCCAGGTTGCATGTTCGCAGAAACGTACCTGCTGGGAGACTCGACCTTGAGTCCATCATCTCAGTCGCCCGCAGCGTCTTGAGGATGCTACCGCGGTCGCCCGCCATGCTCTTGTTCCTGTACATGATGGCGACGGGGTGGAGGTCGTCTCGAGGTCAGGACAGTTCGTTTAGGGGCCGGACAAGCTCGTCTCCGGACTGAATATGCCGTCGACAGCCTGATTGACCCGTCGTGGTGTGGTCGTGTCTGGATTCTAGCGCAGACCGTCTAGACCATCAACATGTCGCCGTCGGTCTGTCTCCGCGTTTCAACAGCGGCATTGAGCAGAGCTGGCAAGTGGGAAGGTCGCCGGGAATGATGTACTGTGTATGTCGTGTTCGCGTTGGCCCCGGAAGCCGGAATGGGCAGGGTGGAGTGAGGATGTAAGTGGGAAGATTGTACGCCGAAGATGGAATTGCTGCGACGGTTGAATGCTGGCTGTATGTCATGTTAGCTCTAAGGAGAAGCTGGGCGGTAACTGGATAAGTTATCTAGTCTATCATGCCCCGCATTGAGGAGCTGGTACTCCTATACGAGCTACCCTGTAGCATCGCCCACATCCCGGTTCATTCATGGTTTTTTTGATACTCATATTCCATTGGCATTCATTTTAAGCAAAAGATCGATAACATTGCTCTGGATGTTCCGTTCTTTATCCAAGTGCCCATGCACCTTGTGTACTGACCCAAAGAGTTGACACCGATTCTATGCAGAATGATGGATGAAAAGACAAAATCTATATGATTTTACGCCAGTCCCACCCCTAAACTCCTAAGAAATGCATTATCCCTACGTCTATACGAACAGCATAGAGCCAGATTCTACTCTAGAAAAGTAAAGAGGTGCGTGTGTAGGATATTCATAGCTCTAGTGGAATCCCGAGCGTTTATCACACAAGAAATATTGATCTCGCTGGCACCTAGATGTTGTTGTTAGTATATTTCAAACCCGCAAACAACCCGCTCTCCAAGCAGACAAGGGTACCAGAACTTACCCTGGGAAATCATCTCGAGATTCACATTGTGCTCGCCGAGAGTGGAAAACATGCGCCCGGCGATACCCACCATGTTCTTCATCTCCGCGCCAACCAGACTCAAAATGGCCATGTCGGCCAAGATGCTCACCTCGCCGCACTCGGCAAGCTCCTCGATGGCGCGCTCGAAGGCGTCGATCTCGGTGCTGCCCGAGTGGATGGCCATGGACACGTGCACCTCGCTGGTGGAGATGAGGTCGACGGAGATGGAGTGCTTGTCGAGGATGGAGAAGACGCGGGCGAAGAAGCCGTGCGAGATGGACCGCTTGTTGGAGTGGACGTTGATGACGCTGATGTGGTCCTTGATGGTCACGGCCGTTGGCCGCTTGGGCTTCTTGGGCGTGTCGCCGTTGAGCTTGGGCGATGAGCGGTGCAGCTGGTGGCCGGCGGTCAGGACCGGGTCGGGAACCACGATGGTGCCGTTGCCGCGCGGGTTCTTGACGTTCTTGATGCGGATCGGGATCGGCGGTTGGGCGCGGATGACCTGGTCCATGGTGAGGTGGTGGATGACCTCGGAGCCGTAAAAGGTCAGCTCGGCGGCCTCGGACGGCGTGATGGACGACAGCAGCCGCGCCGTGGGCACCTTGGACGGATCGGCCGAGAAGATGCCGTCGACCTCCTTCCAGACCTGCAGTTCCTCGGCCTTGATGCCGACGGCGCAGAGCGCGGCGCACAGGTCCGTGTAGCCGCGGCCGATGTCACCGTCGATGAGGCTGCCGGGCACGTTGCCGAAGAAGCCCGTCATGACGGGGATGCGGCCCTCGCACGCGCCGATCTTGCGCGCGAAGGCCTCGGCCGCCGTCTGGTAGAAGTTGACGTCGAGCCGGGCGGATGCGTCGTAGTGGAACGAGTCGCACAGGTCGACATACTCGGCGTCGACGCCCTTGAGGTGAGATGGTTAGCTTACGAGTTCGTTGTGGAATGGACCTCGACTAAGACGCTATCCAGGAATGTGTCTGTCCGTCTGACTGTTCACTCACCTCATCCTGCAGTAGAGCGGCCATGAACCGACAGCTCAGCTTCTCGCCGAAGCTAACAACGCGGTCCTTGGCGCGGGAGTTGATCTCGAGGTTGAAGCGTTTGGCTGCGGCGATGTACTCGACGAGCTCCTGGCACTCGTCCTTGACGGTCTGGATGAGCGTATCGCGGAGCGTGGGATCCTTGATGAACGTATTCGCGGCGTTGACGTGGTCGTCGCAAATATCCTGCATCAGACCACGCGCCTGCTCAACCAGCTCACACTGCTCCTCATCCGCGCACACGGCCGCGCCGACGCCGCGTAGTTTGCCATAGACGCCGAGTAGACTGTCGCGGGGCAGTGAGCAAGATGGACAGGGGGAATGGCGCAAGGTGGGGGTTTTTGAAGCGAGGTGGTATCGTGAAAGAAACAGAGAGTGAGGGAGACCCCTCCATGAGCTGAATGAGGGAAATATCACAGCCCCAGACACTCTCGTGAGAGAAAATGAAGCAATTGACGGCTCAGACTTACCGACTCGTAGTTCCCTCGGCTTTCTTGCCCGTACTGCGCGCGGAGCAGACGACGATGACTCGGTTCTGAGACAGACTGGCCCTGTTGGAGGGAAAAAAAAAAAACGCGGGGTCAGATTCCAAAGCGATGCCATTGACGTATTTTCCTTTCTTTTTCCCCTTCATTGTCTCTTAGACGAGGACGTGTTTGAGATAATCATACCTGACAATATCACGAGCAATCTGAGACACGCGGGAAAGAAATTAAAGGTCAGTAATAGGACTATTTTTTCTGGGTGAAAGGAGCCATGACATGACATACCTTGTCCGGGAACTTGCCCACGCTGGTGCCGCCAAACTTCTGGACCACCCAGCCGAGATCGGAAGCGTTGTTGTACGTGAGGCTGGCCATAGCTGCGGCAGCTGTGATATATCCAGTCCTTTCTCCTTTTCGGCCCCAAACTTCCCCGGGAGTTATTGGATGAGCGAGTGAGTAAGTCGAGTAGTGAGGTTCGACAGAAAGGGTGAGTAATGTGGTTTGGCTCGAGTGTCGTTGGTGGTGGAGTTTTGAGCGGATGAGTAACGAAAACAGCCAGCCCAAAGTAGTACCTTACTTAGTCTGGAGGCTAAGTAGAGGGGGAGGCTAATAAAAGAACTGGGGGACAGATGGCCTAGGAAAAAAGAAGAATCCGATAAGATACGGAGCGAGAAAAGGGCAAAAAAAGAAAAAAAAAAGAAAAAATAACTAAGTCTAGTAGTAAGACGTTCAAGGAAGACAAGTCAGAAAAAATATCTGCCTCGCCACTTGGGAATAATCCTTTCTTTTTCCCCTCGACACAATTCGGTCCGAGACGAAAGAGGGAAGATGGGAGCCAAGGAAAAAAGAAAAAAGAAAAAAAAAGGGACAGGGATGCAATGCAATGAGAGCAGCTGAGTTCCGGGAACGGGAAAGCTAAGGTTTTTTCGGTCGGAAGGGGTTGGAGAATTGGATGCGACTGGATGACGGGAAGTGGCGAAGTAGGAGACTCCTTTGTTTGTTTGTTGTCTTCTCGGTTCGTTCTTTGTGTGTGTCAGACCTCCGTGATAGTTAGTTAATAAAGCTCGTGATGTTTCTGTCGGTGGCTGTGTGGTTGCTTGGTTCCCTTCTGACCCGTTTCCCATGTGATGAAGACAAAGGTAGAGAAGATGGAATTAACGAAGCGGCGGCTGGCCTTCGTCAATTTAGTAGACATTTGCCTCCTCCTTGTATCGACCCATCCAGTCACCTCAAGCCCCCCCAAATGCCCCGGTAATTTAGCATGCCACTCGTAGCCGTGTATGACTCGAATGCAGTCATCGTCCTGTTCCGTCTTCGGCTCTGCGTTTTTCCCAAGCTGGCGGGCGGCCCCACCTTTCGTCACCTCACCACGCCCACCAAGGAGCGTCACTCACACACACATACGCTGCACATCCCATTCTAATTCTCCAGCTTCATTGGTTCTTGTCGATCCGCGGCTGACAGTGTAGGACACTCTTCCTTCCCGTCATCACGTCACTCACCCAACTTAGTTCCTGCGTTGACATTGTTTTGATTTTGTGGAGTCATTATCACCGTGGTCCAACTTTCTATCTCGAACCAGCCCACCCCCACCCACCTATTCGGTTTTCCTTCACGTACGTACGTACCGAGTTCCGCCGAGTGGGTTGCATATTACACGCGATTCAAGTGGATTTCTATAGGTCTAGGGGCTTTGGCTATTCCGTATCTTTGGTTTGTTTACTTCCATTATCGTTACGAACCAATCTGCTTGGTTAACTTAACTTAACGCTTGTTGCTTTCAAATTGGCCACTTTGCTACACACTAACCAAGTCGATCCCTCGATCAGCCTCCAAAAGGACATCTCAGATAAAATGGTAAAACAGGCAGCTTGCCACTTGTCACTCACAAAAAATACATACATCGAATACACATAACCCCTTCTATTGCGTCTGCGGTTCATGCGCCCTCGCCTTTACCCTTTGTCTTGGCCCAGAACCAGACCCAGACCAGATCCCGTGGACAGCCATCATGTCTTCGTCCCATCGTCCCATCGTGATTTGATTAACCCTGTGGGAATGCCGTTGTATTAAAACCACCCATGTAGATAGATTTCCCGCCCCAGAACGCCAGGCCCTTCCCCACCATGCTTTTGCGGTGATTGCTTGGGACTTTGTCTCACAAGCCAGGCCCGGCCGAGAGCTCTGCGCCGGCCATGAGGCCCTGGTCTTGGGTTTCAGTCCCCGTGAAGCCGAACTTGTCCATCGGGAAGTCCTCCTCGGGCGTCCGGATGCCAATTCCGCTGTCGTCGTGCAAGTCTCCTCCGCTCACTCCCACCGAGTTTTGATTCGTTCGGCTGACCGGCGGAAACGGGGCTCGTCCAGCCTGCCCTTCTGACATGTTGCCTAGGTTGAGGTCGTCGCTGCCCGCGCTGTATCTCGATGGCTGCCGACTGGGCTCTTTTAATGACGCTTGCGGTTGCGTGCTCGCAGTCCCGCTCGTGCTCTGGCTCAGCTTTTGCTTCATGAATCCTCCTTGCTCCGCCAGGAAGCACACCATCTCGTCCACCCACGTCTTCGTCACCCACCATGACCCGAAGCTCTTACCCTGGGCCAATGTGAGGTCTCTCATCACCGCGGTTCCAACCCTCTCCACGCACCACACAATATCCGCATGTGACGCGTAGGGGAACTTGGCAGGTAGTCCTCGGAAGAAACTGACCCATCGGTCTAGAACGTTCTGACCGGATGCCTCTGCCGCGCTCTCTCCGTCCAACTGACGCCCGCTGCGAGACGCAACATCGCCGTAGATGGTGAGGCATTCCACTTCCCATGGTACCTTCACAGGGTTGAGGAGTTCTCGCATCTCAGTGAGCAGCAGGTTCACCACGTCATCCATTCCCCTAGTCGGGACACATTCTGCGATCTTTCGCGCCCGAATCATGGTGATCCAGTCCACATACATCTGGTCACGGTTCGCCGGATTCGAGAGCATGTTGGCAGCGGCGTGGGCCGTCAAGTTGACTCTTAATGCTCGATCTAAGAGACCGGCAAAGATGGTTGCTGGTGACTCTTTGGCTCGAATAACGTGGTGCGGTTGTCCTTGGAACGAGTCTCGAATATGTGGTACCAGCCTCTCCGAAATGTTCCTCAGGGTATCCAAAACGGGTTTGGGAACGACCTGCAGTGTCAATCCAGACACAATCCTCATCATCCGCTGATACAGGACAAAGTCACACTCTTCAATCCATGGTGCTAACGCTTGGTTTCCAAACAGCTTTTGTACAGGCATCGTCAAGGTTCCCTGAAATGACGTGTATAGGTGGAAAAAGGTCTTCTCCCTACAATATCGGATGCACTCAACTAGTGACGTGCAATGCGACCGGTACAGAGCCGACAATGATTTGGCGGCATCGGGGTCGGTTCCTTGTGGCAAATATGATTCTATGGCGGGGAGCGCGAGGGGATCCGATTGCTCAAACGATTCTTCACTTTCTGGTTGGAATGCGAGCTCAAGCATCGTTTTGGTGGAGGTGGTGTGTAGGTGATCGATGCTGGCCAAGTCAGGCTGGTTGTATAGGCTGTGTGACCTGCTTCCTAGTCGCCGTGGGGCGGGAGTGCTCTTCGTTTCGTTGCCAATGTGAGGGGAGGGTAGAGGATCGTGACCTAGGTTGCCACTGGATTGAGCTGGTGCGGTACTGGAGGCCGATTAGTACTGAGTAGTTTTACATCTGATGGGACTGAACCTACTTGAAGCTTTGAGAAAAGCTGCTGACCTCCGGCAGCGGTCGGGGAGGCTGAGATGAAGGTTCTCGGATGTCGGGCTGGTCATCGACCAGACAGAAGTTCACGTAGTGATACTTGGACTCGCCTCGAACACCAAGACGTCGGGTCTTGAGCCCAGGGAACAGGACACGCACCAGCTTACCGAAGCTGGCAGGGTTGAGGACGGTGATCCTCTCGGTTGCACATCGCGATGCATAGTTGGCGTAGACTCGGCCACGGGGGACAGACCCCTTTCCCTTTGTGCAGACAGAGTTGATCCTGAACGTGTTAGCAGGTGGTTACCGAGCCTCTCAAGTGCGTTGGCATACCAAAGCATGGCAAACACCTGGCGGGTCCGCTCAGAGTTGGGCCCCCTTTCATTGCCATGAAGTTCCCCAGCCACATCCTGGAGGTTGCGGTGCCTGTTGGCGCCAAAGAGCTGGCGCATCTCGAGCTCGTTGTTGGCACTGGACCGTGAAGAAGTGGGCTTGGGAGGCCCGACGATGCCAACCATGGAGTCGACCTCCTCGTTCTCGTCACGCTCCATCATCTGGCTCTCGCCCTCGGTGAAGCTCGTGTTGTTGGCGTACTGGTCAGAAGGGAGCGCGTGGCGGGACATGGGATGCTTCTGCTGAAACTGCATGGCATGGTTCATGGCAGCCCCCATGGACGCATCCATAGGGAACTCCTGGCCGGTGGCCTGCATGTGGGTTGCGGCCTGCAAGATCATGTCCTCGGGGGACATCTGAGGAGCGGAGGCCATGTCCTTGGGATGGCCATGGTCATTGGGGAGCCATTGCCCGGAATACATGTCGGAAGGATCAGCAAAGCCAGAATGGTCGAGATTTGGCTGAGCGGTGACGCTCTGGATGGAGGTGGTGGAGGCACGGGAGAGCGGACGCTTCCTGGACTTGATGGCGACACGGGCAGCTGGATTATCCACTGGGAAGCAATTGTCAGCAGGCGTGGCTTCGCATTGGGCGTGCGAGAAGGCTAAGTGGAGGTACGAGGGTGGTGTTGTGGTTGTGGTTGGAGTTTTGGGGGAGGAGAAGACGTACTTTGCTCCATGTTGTGAGGGACGCTGTGTGTTGATTAGACTCGAGGAATTTGTGGGTTACCGAACAACAAACATTGGCCGGGTCCGAATGCGACGACACAACAACAATGAGTCCGACAGGCCAAAAAAGGGACGACGACGGCGGCGACGTGAAAACGGGGAAAGTGAGATGAGAAAGAAATGCTGTGCTTTGAGAGATCTGGCGCAAAGGCGCTGCACTTTGCTGTCTGGCGGCGCGCTGGAGCGTTAAGGTGTCGTTGATTGAAAGACTGTTGTTGTTCCTGTTGCGAGGCCAACGAGTCGGGGGAGAAAAGCGTCTGTCTGGGGGGGAAGCGGGTTGGCGGGCAGGTACTGGGATGGGTCAGCAGCAGCGGGCGGACGCAGGGCCTTAGGTAAGCGCGTGTCTGGTCAAATTAGCCGAAATTCGAAATTCCTTGCAGCCTGGGGTGCCGCGGTGTGATAGGCTGGGGGCGCCGGGCAAGTTTGTTGTGCTCGGTGCGTCGAGGTACGTGCGGTGTGGTTCCTTGCAGTCATCCGTCCCGTCCTTCAGTGGATTCAGTGGAGGTTCATTCATTGCCTGGCAGTTACCGCTTTGTTGTTCTGGTGGCTGGTGGTCCAGATGGCTGGTCTCTAGAACAAGGAGGCCATGATATGATGCCTGCCCGTGGCATGGTATGCATGGTGCCTCCGCCGGACCTGGAACGAATCGTTGCCCTGTGCTATCCAAACCATTCCCACAAGACACATAATTACGGATCGTGTACGGAGGACCTGATATTTTTCCGAGCCCTCCTAAGATTCTTCGATGCGGCTGGCGGAAGAGGCTGGTTCAGTCTATCTTAGGCTCCGCAGCATGACGGTCGGTCTGACCTGGTGCTGTGAGAGAGAGACACGCGATCATATCCACGCTGCATGCGCTCGTGGACAGGACAGTGGCCCATCCACCCATCCATCGCTCAGTCCATGCTGCGAACTGCTGCTACCATTTGCCAAGTTGTCGCGGCTGATGCAGTAAAGTTCCCCCTACCAGGGCTATAATAATCTGCAGGGAGGACAGCGTTCGGACGAATTTATTTACACAGCATCACGTAGACGCCGATCCTGTATAAGAGACGGGAGGGCCATCTGTCTTGGAGCTTCAGCACAGAGCAGTTATTATGATGTAATCTACTGGGCACGGTAGCTGGCTCGAGAAAAATACATGTCAATGACGTGGGCGGCCCACAGTGACTCCAAGTATCCCCCGAGCCGTCGGCTACACAGTTTCTTAACACCTCCTTGCCTCAGCGGTGCAGTGTATCCGTCCTGCACTTCGTGCGACGATGGGCACGGCGCTGCGCGCTGCACAAACACGCATGACCCTGTCTCGGAGCTGATTAAGTCAGGTTGAACCCGCCCAAGTCATCTAGTAGTGAAGGCCATTTGCTCCTTTCGTCCTTGCCCTTCCATTGTCTCCCGTCCATCTTCCTCTTCTCCTTCTTCTCCCCGAGTCATCATCATCAGCTGCTCCCACTGCAACTCCTGCACCGCGCCTCCTGCACGTCCAGCACCTTCAGCACGCCCTCCACCCTCCTGCACACTTCCCAGATCAGCCAGCCACTGACGCCGCGTCAATTTTCTTCCCGCTTCCAAGATTCCGCTTCCAAGATTCCACTTCTCCTGCTAGCTGCTTAGCGCCGCGATAAAAGCTTCCTGCTACCGCGCCTTTTCCCTTTCCAACCGAACTACGTACTCTGCTACAGCACGCTCCCTGTCCCTCACTTCGATTTAGCTGTCCACGACGCACAATCGCCAACTCACTTCCAATTTTCGCCTCTCATCCGCAAATATGTCCGCCCAAGACAAGGCCCAGCACTACCTTGGTCAGCTTGATCGCGAGGTTCGTTTTGCTCCTTGATTGCGCCTGCTACGCGCGCATCCCGTCTCTGGCTGTGGCCGGTCGCTCCGCTTCATAACGCTGACTGCGACGCCATCGTATAGCTGTCTAAATACCCCGCCCTCAACAACCTCGAGAAGACGGCCGGTGTCCCCAAGGCCTACGCCGTTATTGGACTCGGCGCTCTCTACTTTTTCTTGATTATCTTCAACCTCGGCGGCCAGCTCCTGACCAACTTTGCTGGTTTCCTCATTCCTAGCTACTACTCGTTGGCCGCCCTCTTCAGCGCCAACAAGGAGGACGACACCCAGTGGTTGACCGTTCGTGGATTCCCCCCCCCCAAGAGCTTGCTGATTTTGAGCCGCATCACTAACGCTGTCACAGTACTGGGTCGTGTTCTCGCTCTTCACTGTGGTCGAGAGCTTCATCCAAGTCGTCTACTGGTTCCCCTTCTACTACGTCTTCAAGTTTGTCTTCCTTCTGTGGCTCTCGCTGCCCGCCTTCCGGTATGTCATGCCTTTTCTCTCCGTTCGCAACCAGTGGTCATCTAGGCGAGGACTAACCAAACATCAGTGGTGCCGAGCTCGTCTTCCGATCTTTCCTGGCCCCTACTCTTGGCCGATACTTCTCGTCTACTGGATCGACTGCCTCTGGCCTCCGCGCCAAGGCTGACGGCCTCGACAAGAACGAATAAATAGCCCTCAGGCTATTGTTTGGCCGCCAAATCTACGGCGCACGCTCAGTGTGCGCATCCCGGGGCTAAGCTTGGTTCGATCACGACGTATACGGGAAACGATATACCACTTCCTCGGTATCTTATGGGCAGTGTGTGAGACGCGATAAGAAGGTTTCGCCAAGATATGAACAGATGGAGACAAGGGTTAGAAGCAGTGACCGGCTGCTTTTTTCGGCGTGATCATCTAGTATGAGCTTGATTGTAATGGACGTTGCTTTTTTGTTGCGTTGGGATATTCGTTAGATGGCGGCTGCTGGAAGCTTGATAACACGTTTTGAGATCCATCCTACCTGCTGAGGCCCCACGTGCTCGTAAACTGGTTTGCGCCAGGCAGTGACTTTTTTTGGGATAATTTTTTTTGTTTTGAAACCGACCTCATGATTAATTGCGAGCTTTGAACCCAATCCTGCGTCATAGGCGACTTCTCGCCTGGCTCGCATCATGTCCCCTCTCCGTTCTCCCGCGGGCGACTGCGGGCGACGACGTAATCGTCCATTGCTTACTGGCGGCCAAGGCGCCTACTGACCTCAAAGCTAGCACCTCCAAAAGTCCTAGGGACGGATTACGTAGCCGTACGTAGTTTGCCACGGGCCGTTTTAGCTTATCTCCAGTCCATCTCCATGCTCTAGAAAAAGAGCCGAACTGTGGCGGTGCGCCCGAGCTGCTGCGCCTCACCCTGATCGGCGCCGGCTTGGCGTTTGGGAAAGCCCGTCAGCAATGCTTCGTATCGCGCGGCCTCGTACTAGGGAGTTCGTCAAACCCCCGTCCCTTTCGACTCCCTCAACGAGCCGATCCTCACACGCACACAATGCTGCTTTGCGACCGATGACAAGCCCAGTGTTCACCAAAGGCTCCGCGAGTTGCCCACCTCTTCCCCGATAAAACCGATCGCAGGCGATTGCCCCCCCTGGAGGGCATGCAGTCGTCATGCAACTCAGCCCTCTTCAATCTCGACTTGCAGCGTCGTTAGGTGCTTCGTTGATGATTTTCGCATTGTATCTGCTGCTCTTCTCACCGAGCTTCGCCTCCGCCACCGAATTGCCCGTCGAAAATGTCGTTCGCTCCGACCAGCCTCTCGCGCTGTCCGACGGATTGGATATCTCGTACGAACCCGATTTCGCAGCATTCGACCGCAGCATCATCGGCCGAGCACCACCGGTTGGAGTGCAGCCCATGACCAACAATGGCGCCGAGCGTACGAATTTGGACCCGGGAATCACTGTTTGTTATATGATCGAGAAGAGTACCATCTTTGGCCGCGACTTGCCGACGGAGGAACGTGACGATGAAAGCCCCGAGCTTTCACGCCGGGCAGAATCCAAAACGGTCTACATTTCTGCGAATACCTGCTTGCAACCCGGAGTGATCAAGAATGGGGAGGAGACTGAGGCGCCGCAACTGAATCTCTACATCTCAACCACAAACGACATTCAATGCCCTGGTCCGTCTAAGGATACGTCCAGGATGAAAGTAATCGAGTTCACCGAAGGTGCCGTTATGCACAGCCTCAACGCCACGGGGAACATCTACATCGGCGTATCAGCCCCCAACATCACGCAAAACTACACCAGTGTTTACAACTATGAAATTGCGGCTTCCTTGGACGAATACTATCATAAATACGACTCCCAGAACGGTTCCCAGCTGCTATGGATGGACAGTGATTCAAGTTCCGTCCTCCTTGTCACCCGGAACATCACCCAGAATGGCACCGATACTGATGAGATTATGAAGGCTGAGCTTCCTTACGACATTTTTATGCAAAATAATAACTCACGCTCTCTCGATGGCCTTCGACACTCAGTTTGTGGCTTGAAGAATAAAGCCCAGCTTTCGGCAGTTCAAGACGAGCCTGGCAAAGGCACCGACCGGATCACAACGGTAATGACGACTCGTGGTCCTGGAGGGCTTCCCAAGCAGCAATTCTATGTTGTGGGACTGGATTCAAGCTCTCACTACTCTGGCATTCTCGTGAAGAGGGCAAATGGCACTTCGTCTGACACTAAGCGTGCAGAGTCGAGTATAGGAGGCGGAGGCACCGTTTTCCGAGCCACCGACTTTCAGACGTCTTCTGGTAAGTTTTGTGAACAGCACCTTGGTAAGATAATGACTAATGTTGGTCTAGGGACAAATTGCAAGGTTGTGACAGACCTAGGCTTTTGCGACGAGATCCAATACGCCGTCCCCGGTAACGACAACAAGTACAACAACACAGAACTGGCCAATGTCTACGACAACTATGCCAAGAAAATGTACGCCAACTTTGAAAAGGTGCTCATGCAGATCTCTTGCGAAGCTCCCCCCCAGTCGCTCTACTCGCTCGCCCGCACATGCGACGACTGTAGGGCCGCTTACAAAAGGTGGCTCTGCACCGTAAGCATTCCGCGATGCGAGGACTTCATGAGCAACGGCAACTTTAGCATCGCACGAAACGTCGCACAAGCCTTCCCCAATGGCACCAAACTCCCCTCGGACCAGCGTAAGAAGCTTGCGGAGACGCCCGCGTTTCGCGCCTCGCGCAACAAGTTCATCGACGAGACCATCAAACCGGGACCTTACAAGGAACTGCTCCCCTGTGATGACCTCTGCTACGAGGTCGTGCAATCCTGCCCCGCCGCCATTGGCTTCACCTGTCCGCAGCCCGGCTTCCGCAGCTTCAACGTCAGTTACGGCCAGCGTTTCGAGCAGAGCGCCTCCGTGACTTGCAACTACCCGGGCGAGGCCCGTACCAAGATCAGCGTCGCGGCAGCAATGGTGCCTGGCGCCGTGTTTCTCAGTGCGTTGCCCCTGATGATGTGGCTGGGGCTATGAACAACCCAGTTCTGAATAGTTTGTGGCTTTTTTACCCTCCAGTGGGATGCAGGCGTCTCGTTCACGTTGACACTACGGCGTTCGCGGACCCGGTCGCAGAAGACCGACTTAAAGAGGATAGAGGACTTGACTTGCCGTCTTCGAGATTGCATGGGAAAATTAGGAGTTATATATCATGGATTTTAGTTGTCTAGTTGTACAATCGTTCCTTGCCGTAGCGTCCTTTCTAGGTCGACCCTTGGAGGCTGGGACTTGGACACTGGTTGTTGGAGGGACTCGGGATCATGATATCTCGTGCGATGTACGAAAATAGCATATCATTGTTTTGTTGTACATGGATGAGCCGTCTGGCAAACCTCACGCATTGTGTATGTTACAGAGCGACCTCTGACTTGGCATTAAGGCCTGGTCGCACCTTGTCATTCAGCCTTTGTCGCATTCCACTTCCCATCCAGACCCTCCCCTCTCTTAGCTTCCGTCATGAGGTCTTCTCGTCCACCGCACCCTTCGTCTTAGCCTCGTACTCCTTAACCGTAGCCTCCAGCCCGGCAATCGTCGCTGCGCCCACAACACCGTTAACAAGTCGGATTCCATAGAACTTTTCAAGATGTGGGGTGGGAACGGACCGTCCCGCTCGGCGCGAATCTCATCCGTCGCGGCCTTCGTCCACACCCAGTACGCGAGTTGGTACGTGAAGACGGCGATGAGCATGGTCTTGGCGATGGGCCGGGTGAATTGCTTGTAGAATAGGGACTGCGGAGCAGCGCTTCGTTAGGATTCGGAATGCCGGGCGGTCGGAGAGGTTTCGCGTACCGTTGGGCTGGGCTGCTTCTTGGTCGAGTAGGACCTCCTCGCGAGGGAATTCCTGCCCGTCGCCGTCGCCGCAGCCCGCAGCGCCGTCGCCGAGCGCAGTCTCGAAATGGCCGTCATCGGTTTCGTCGTTGCGCAATGGAGAGTCCGGTCGCTTGCAACGTTCGGGCGCGCGCAAAGGGTTTCAATTCGCAAAAGCTCCCTGCGGAAAGCGACTCGACAAGCCCCCGTTATCGAAGACGCACTAGCCACGATGCCTCGACAAGGCTGCGGTTCGGGTGGCGGTGCAGGACCCCTCGTTGTGGGGCCGAAGCTTCGGGTAGGCCGGGGGCGGGAGGCCAACGCTGCATGTGATAGGTGGCTTTTCCCTTTTGGCAGGGGGAATCTAAACACATGTCCCCAAAATTCCACACGGCTGAAATCTGTCCCCTTGATCATCACTCGGTTCGCAGCTCGGGCTACGTATTTAAACCACACCGCATTCGCACGCCCAAATCTATCAATCAATCGCGCTTCATTCCCCCGGGCGATACTCACCCGGATCCTACTTCTCTCGCACGCTTCGCCGTATCACTACTACTACAACAGACAAGATGGTGAGCTAACGCTTCCATCCCTACTACCTGCTGCTGGGATTCTCCACAGACCAGGACGACGATGAAGCTAACCGCAGCCTTTGTGCTTCCGCAGGCGCAAACTCCCGAGCAGCGACGCCGCAACGCAAAGTTCGCCAAGGACAACGAGTCCCGCATGGGCAAGTCCGAGGAGCAAGTAAAGAAGCGCATCGAGAAGGTGACCAAATCGCCCATCTCCATCTTCTGGCTGGGTATGTTCCACCTCCTCCCGCTCCCTCCCATCCCTTGGGCCACATACTCGTGGCTATCCCTGCTACAAGAGCGCATCGAACTGACACTTGCCCCTTCCAGTTCTCCTCGGCTTCATCATCTTCGGCGGTCTGGTCTTCGAGGTCATGGCCAAGTTCTTCAACTAAATTGACACCCTTAACTACTGTACCACAACCGCACTCGTATACGCTTCTTACCAACCTGGGAGCGTCGGAAGCTTGATTGAAGGGAACGGAGCCTGAGTTGTTGCTCATTGAGTACGAGCGAAATGCTGCTGCTGCTTACACGCGGACAGCGGGAGTGAGGGCGGAACTGTGCTCCAGCGTTGACTGGAGCTTTTCTAGATATCATGGAACTTGTGGAACACCGGCGCAAAAACGGCATGGACATAATCGGGCTCTTTTGAGAAAAAATAACCCCCAAATGACAAAAAAAATCAAACTAAGGGGGCTTTGTTACTTTTGGTCTACCTGACGCCGTGCCACAAACCGAGTGAGAGAAATGTCGATCCCGCTCAAAGCTTCCTTCCCTCGAGATACATTGCCATGCAGTCTCTATGCGCCGAGGCCGCGACGCTTGCTCCCTGCCTCATTCTTCATCTTCATGCCGAGCTCGAACTGTCGCTGGATCTCCGCCTCGGCCTTGATCGAATCAGTCTTGCCCTTGGAAGCGCTCGGCACCACGGGGGTTCCGGCTTTCTTGCCACCCAAGAGGCGCATGAACTTGGCTTGTCGTTCAGTTCCTCCTTCAAGATCGTCCACCTGCCATTTCTCCGCCTCAACAGGTTCAGAGTCGGTGGCTTTCTTCTTGTCTTTGCTCTTCTTATCCTTCTTCTCCTTCTTCGTAGAGGGCTCCTCGGTGGCGGGTGCCTCGGTCGCATCAACAGCACGCTTCCGCTTCTTCCCCGCCTTTTCGGCCTTGTTGGCCTTCTTGTCGGACACGTCAAGCTCGGGCTCGACCTTGGACACTTCCGTCTCCTTTTTCTGGTCTACCTTGGCCTTTTTCAACTTCTTCGACTTGGCTTTGGGCGCGGTCTCTTCATCGTCATCGGAAACGGGGGGCTTCTTGGCTTTCTTGGGCTTCTTGACATCAATAGTCCACAAGGCCTCAGTGTTGGATGCGTTGCTTCGTTCGGAGGCGGCGTTGCTCAAACGGCGCTGCTTCAGCAGGACCTCGTCGGCGGGAACATCGGCGGGGACCTCGTCCATGGTGGGCTTGGTCACTGGGGCATCGTCCTTGGTCACAGACTCGGCATCGGATTCGCTATCAGAGGAGCTGTCGGATGTGTCGCTGTCATTGTCATCGCTCAATTCCAACTCCGCGCTGACCTTGGCATCCCTCTGTTTCTGATCGATCAAAGTCAGTCATGAAATCGTCCACACAAGAGCCCACTCTGCACTGCTTTACCCACCTCGGCATCAAGCAATTGCTGGTACTGGAGAGCAGCCTTTTTTGATTCAGCCAGCATTTTATGGGCCTTCTTTTCAAGATTCTGAGATCGCTGTAGCATGCGTTTCTTTTGCCTAGCGAGCCTGGCGGGTTTATTGGCCATCTCCAGCTTATTGGCCTTCATTTCGGCCTTTCGCTCATCGCTGACCTTGCCCTTCGAGTTCGCCTTGCGAGCACGTTTGGCCTCGGCCTTGGCAGTGCGCTTCTTCTTGCGCTCCTCTTTGCGCTGGGCCTTGAGGTTCTTATCCCGCTTTGGTTTCGTCTGAGACTTCACCTGGTCAGGGTTCTTCGCATCACCTTCGGGAAGCGAAGCCGGGGACATGGCGCACGAGACTCAAGGCAGGCAGCCTTGAAGATGAAGACAATTAATGGAGGGAAAAGGGATAATTGGGTGGAGCTCGAGGTGCGCCTGTTGTGGAGGGCGTGAAGTTTCAATGGTGAAGCATTGCACGATGCAGTGATGGCATGGTGATGCTGGAAGGGACTGGACGACAATCGCATCTTTTTCTGCCGGGCGGTGAGTGTAGCCGTTGGACCGGGGCGTGTGTGTGGATTCACGGCGTGGGAACTGGGAAGGAGCGGGCAGCGGCAGCAGGGGTCTTGAAGTGGAGAAGGTGCGTTGCCTCTTTTGGCGTTGGTGGGGCTTCTCCACGTTCAGCCCAGGCGTTCTGCAATTCTGGTCGGTGGCGGCGGCAGTTGTAAAAACCCGCTGTCGTTTGCATCTGCTGGTGATGCTTTGATCATGGTATGTCTGCCTTATTAGAGATACGATGAAGACGTGGTTTCCGATGGAAAAGGGTTGAATGGTGAATCGGTACTTACAAGTATCGAGTTGCTTAAAGGACAATTCCAAACAGTCAACTCCATATGCGGTTGAAAGGTTCATGGCCTGGAAATTCTACATACATCCTAATGCATTTACAACATGAAGCGTGAAGCATCTAGTACCCCACGTGCCTTGCGTATCTCGTGTCCAGGACTTTAGTGTGCGAATCAACATTTCTCCGCTGCATTGCCCCTCCAGGATCGGCCGCCACCGTAGACATTCAGCTGGCACCAACCAGGCAGGCAGTTGTGTGTTTGGCATGAAGCGAGAGAGCGGAATAAGTGCAGTAGAGCGAGTGCACTGACGCTGGACTCAGCCGTGCGAATTAGTCCAGTCAGTGTTCGTAGGGCTGGTGGGTTCTTGTCAAATCTGCCTTGCCGCCAGGGACCTGTAGGCAGCCGGATATAGGACACACGTACTGAGGCGCGGGTGGAATTGAAGTATTCCCTGAATTCCTGCTATCTTCCCATTATGCTGTATCTTTGGTCCACTATGTGGAGAGTCACAGCGTGCTACGTCGCCATAATAAGGCTGGGCAGCTTAATATTGCGCTGTTGGGCCTTGGGAAAACTTACACTCGAGTACGGTATACGGGCCTGTCAATGTGGAGGCAATCCGACAATACCTGCGAGCCGTTAGGAGTGGTGGGTGACGTATGTGGAATGCAGGGCGTGCGAGCAAGATGTACCTGTACTATTTATACAGCAGAAACATGATACGTCTATTTCTTCAGCCCACCCATCAAGATATAAGGTACAATTGAGATACGACGAGCTGGGTTTTGTACTCGAGAGCATCACAACGCAATCAAGGTGAGTGAACGCTACCAATACAATCTCTTACAAATCTTCACTACCCTCCAATATCTCCCTATGTATGATCTGTTAATAAGAACCGGCAAGCTAAACTCACGGTTAGATGCCCACCAACTGCTTCACTTGCCGAGACACGTCCCCTCCACCAGCCCTCGCAGAGCATTCTGACACTCAATGATCAACGCCTTGGCAAAGCCTCACGGTCAAAATGGAGGGCACCGCCATCGCCAAGTTCCTAAGTCTCATCTTTACTCGTATCCTGAATGGAGTAGGTTGGGTGCATAGGGGTTTCCCAATTCCGCCAGATCTCCCAACGCCCTCTCCCAAAATACGAACAAAACGTAATCTCTCAGTTAGAATCAGAGAGGAGAAGCCCTAAGTCACCATATATTCCTTCAAAATGCTGCCTCTAATAGCAAAAATAAGGAGAAGAGAAAGCCTTGTAGTTATTGTGCACCATCACCATTTCTGACCACACGAAGGGAAAACAAAAGAAAAAAGAGAATTTCATCATCTCGTGGTGGAAAAACGTCAAATGTCCAAACTTCATGAGCGAGCGGGGTATAACAAAGTGACAAAGACTTAAAAATAGATGGAAAACCGTGATAAACATCACACGGGTACATCGTGACTACCGCATTCTTCTCGGAATAGCTGCATGTTGTCAGCAACAATGTATCATGTAATTGTTGTTTCTTTTGCAAGAAGGTGTCTCTTTGACTCACTCTCAGAGTTGCAGCCCTAGCATCATCGGCCTTGTCCGGTCGGGTCGTACAAAAATTGCTCGTCATAGTAAACTTCGTCACCGCCACTACTCCCGCCGTAGCTCGTCTGTGCCCATGGCGTCCCGTAAGACATCCCGTAAGGCACTGTGGCGGATGCTTCGTCCCCGACGTGGGTTCCCCGAGCACTGCTTTGCCGGCTCGTTGTCTCTTGGCCTCGCGTCACAACGTGGGCAAAGTTGACGCCTCCCCAAGGCAGACCATCGGGCTCTTCGGTACTGAAATCGCTGGGAGATGGGATTCGATAGCTGTTGCCGGCGTACTCTAGGTTCCGAGAGTCTCGTTCTGCCCGTTCCTTGGTCTCTCGGGCTTTTTCTCCTGGACGATCTGTGTTAGCCAGGGGATGTTGCTGTCTAGGAAAGAAAGGGAACCTACGGAACTTGCGCTGGGCAATCCGGTTTTGTATTCGTCGGCGTTCTTCCGGGTCTGTGATGTCTGCCCAGTCTAAGTCCTTGGGCCTGGACTTGGACTTTTTGGAGGACAAGGAACTGTGCTTGCGGGGGCTGTTGGAGCTGTGTCGTGAACTGCTGGAAGACATCTTAGGATGTAGTTCTGGAGTTTCCAGGAGTTCTGAGGATGCGGGTCGCTTTCTCTTGTGTCTTTGATGGCTGGAGCGGGCCCCTGACGGGAGGGATCTGGCGCGGCGTGGTGTAAGTCCGACCGACGGGGTTTGTTGTTTCTGGAGATTGAGTGGTTCCTCTTCTGGGATACCGGGGGACGCGCTTTGTATGCGTATCACTGGGGGAGATCTGTTGCTAGGAGACGCTTTGAGAGAGGACATCTACTGGCGAAAGGCGCTGCATAGGATCCCGGAGTGATGGCTCACTAAGATATGGTGTAGTAGATGGGTGAAAGGGGGAGTTTAAGTGCCGGTGGGGAGGATTCAGTCTTATATGCAGAACAATGGTGTTCTCTATTTTGGTGTGAGCGGTTGACCGAAGTGAAACGGAATTGAGGCTGAAGATACAGATGACCAGTTGAGAGATGTTGCTGATGCTCGAGTTCCCAATGGATCGAAGGGAGGGTAGTCGTTACGACTTGTACCCAACAAACAACCACAGCGGAGAGGGCGACGCCGCAAGGGATTGATGTGGTTTATGGCGGAGCAGGGCATATACATGAGAGGCCGAGTACGTACCCGCGCCCCGAGCCAGACGGAATCCAGAGGTTGGACAGCCATGCGGCAGTGGATCTGCAAAGTCCGTGTCAGTCGGCCGGGACCGGGGAGGAGGCTGTTCCTAAAAACGGGGAGGGGGGGAGGGCCTCTAGTAAAGACGCCCGGTAGGGCAGACTCGAGGGGGGAAGAACGGTGACCGAGACGAGAGACAGAGCGGGAGAGGGAGCGTGAAAAGAGGCTCGAATAGAAGGTGATGAATGGGGCGGTGGTTTAATTGGGGGGACGTGGTAATATGTTTGACTCACGCACCCCCCTCCCCTTGACGCTTCGTCTGGACTACGTATGGGCCTCGTCGTCCCCTGCACCGTGCTATGGCATAACATATGCCTGGTTGAAGGGGGCCCTCTCACTCTCAGCCCTGGGCACAATCTAGAAAGGAAGACGCTTGACGGAGCTATGGTGGACCCTACATGTAAATGTGGTTTGTTAGTGAGTTGGAGAATTACGAGGGAACGAGGCATGGGATTCTCGTCAACGATGGTAGACAGGGCGGGAATTGAGATGGAACAGAGGGTGAGAAATCGACAGTGAGTTTTGTCCCACAGTCACTGTAGCAAGTTGAGTGCAGAAGCACAAAGTACTCGTAGAGCAAATGAGTGATTGAATGAGTCGAGCGAGTAGGGGTGCAAACAAGTATCAGCCACCGCCATCTTCGACTAGAGAGCAGCTTCAGCCTGTCAACGCGCCGGAACCTCGCTGGGATGTGAGCGATCCTCGGCCAGCCTTGCGCACTGCGAGCGTGAAGCGTGGAATGGACTGCGTGCGGTTACATCGCGGCTGAACCGACGTGGACGGGAGACGCGGATGCGGAGGAGGAGTCAGTTCACCCAGGCATCAGTCAGCCGTCACCGGGCTCACGTGCACCTGAACATCATACTATCGATAGTCATCCCCAAGGGAAAAGGAGTCATAGCCTGGTCCTGTTGGACAAATTCAAGGGCGGTATACGTGTGCGCCCACGTCGAGAGTCAACGTCACAGGCGTCGCTCCCAGGCATCACTCTCAGGCATCACTCTCTCAGCTTTCGGGGAGGGAGGGAAGGGGCGTAAGTGTTGCGGCCTTTTGATTAGCTGGCGTGCGTCAACATCAACGAACGACCTTTTGCAGAGGCTAAGAAAAAAGTAAAGTATCCTTTGCACGTGTTATCCCAAGCCCAACGCAGAAGATTCCCGAGCGGTGACGGCGCCTGGATCGTGAAAGGGCAACCTCTCTCCTCTCGCTGACTTTGTCGTTGAGAAGTAGTCTACTCACTAAGAAACTGGAGGGGGGGGAAGTTCGCGCCAATCCTCCCCCCCGGCACTTACGAAAACGAACCTGACGCAATGCCCCGAAACCGAGATATACGACGAGCAAGACCCGCGCCAGGGCGACGCCAGTGAAACAAGCGGCGTTGTTTTGGGCTAGGTACTTGGTGGGCGGAGGATTGGTAGACTTCTGGCCGTACCCACGGATATGCTATGACGTTAATTCTGACTTTCTTTTTTCTTGTCTTGTTCGAGGGGACATCTAACTAAACACACACTCACACACTCGGACTCGCTGATCTGGACACGCACCAGACTTGTTTGTGCTGTACCTATTCACAGCGACTTGTCCCCACGACCACACCTCGACCGTTCTGGATATCCCCTCATAAGAACCCCTGGCGCCACCTGAGGCCATGGTGGTATCGCTGACTTTCTGTCTCGTGAATTAGTAAAGACGGTAAAGCACCATCCCCCTGTCCTTGCTCCTCCTTCCCCCTTGCGCAAATGGGCCCCGGATCGTCCGTGCCGGGCGGAGAGGGGAAACGGTGGTGGTGGGTTAACCTGAGCGCTGGGAGGGAAGAGATCCAGGCACTCGGTTGCGGATATTCGTACGCAGTACGAAGTACGCAAAGGTGCCTATTTCTGGCACATCCCGAGGGAGGTGTGGCTGGACGGGACTGCATCGCTGCGCTGCACTACGACACCACCACGACCTCTCTGTGAATAGGGAGGTCACTGTAATGTGCACCAGTCGCTGTTGTTCCCCGATTTTTTCTACGTCGGCGAGCCAGCACGGCTAGCAAATGTGGAGGGGAAGGATTGCTGTCTGGCTTAGACTTAACACCTTTTCTCCGCTAACCAAGCTGCAAGTGTAAGTTGCAGCAACGCCTCGCAAGCCAGATCTTCTGCGTGGCTCTGCTGGGAAGATTCTGGAACAAAAGGGTCCTTAATTAGTCTCGTTATCTCAGCGCAATGCCGTCTTCTTAGGTAGAGACCGGTCGGGTTATCAACACCGGCATTGAACAGCCCAAATTGAGGCTACCACTTACACAATACCACCATATATAACAAGTGGCAGGGTTTCCCGACGATCCCGTCGCAGATGTAACCCGTCCCGTGCATCCCCGGCCGTCACTCGCCCTGTGTTTCCGCCGTCCCGTCATCCGCTCTTGACCGACGAGAGATGCCAAAACAGGCAACACGGAGACGGAAGCCTGAGGCGCAGTTTATAATAGGAACCCACTCCGTCCACTTATTCTCAGCCCTACGATGGGGTTTCAAGCTCCAATTGGGCAGGTCCAGCAAGGGTTAATTTGGTGGGAACGAAGTAATTAATATGAAACGAGTAAGAGGTGCGACAAAAAAAGACTCAAAGATTCATATGAAATGTTTACTGGTACGACACCTAAGCAGATGATAGTACCCAAGTACGCCGACAACAGCAAACACATCTTGGCTGGAATGGTGACAAAAGCGACTAGGATAGAAACGTCTGTTCCCCCCTGCAAGGGATTTTCATAAATAAGGTTAATAGGTCCTCTCGCACGCTTCTTTGGACCCCAACCAAAAAGCAATCAAAATCGCAACACCACTCGCAGGTTCCATTCGCCCACGGTATGAACCCGCACGCGCACTACTTACCTCCGACTTTGCACCCGCCAACTAGTCCGACAAAGGGCGGCACGCTACCAAACTGGGTGTGTGTGTGCATGTGCTGTACTGTAGATCAGCGGATGGTGGGATGGTGAGCGTTGTGGTTGGATGCTGGATAGTGGACGCCGACTAACACCCAGGAATCCCCTCCAAGTTTCCAACAAAAGCTCTTGGTGCATTGTTTGTACATCGCTTTTGCTTCCGGGACAGCATCCCGTTTCTGCCTGCCCCCAGCAACCCTCTTCATCTCATCACCCGGGTCTGTTGACTGATCGTGTGATCGAGATCATCACCGCCATCTCATACACACACTTCCCATATCCCCTCTCCCCCCCATTCCTTTAAATGGACGGCGTTCTCGGTTGGCTGTCTTTACACCTTCCCACCGAATGGACGGGGAATGCAGAGGATGATGCCAATTATAGCCCGCATCGCTGTGTGATGGACGGCATGTCACCCTCAGACAGTCCCGCATTCCGTCTCCAACTTCCATCCCGCTGAATCCGTTTGTGGAAACCCGTGCATTGACTCGTCACACCTCGCCCTATCGTTTCTGATGTTTGCTTTTTATGCTTCAGAGATCTTCGTCCAAGGAGGGCTGGAAACTCTGTGTCACTAGAGGCCATCCATCCCTGGCGCCTCTTTCCATGCGTGGCACCGTTGCCCAAGTGATAACGGTACAAGTTGAGTTTATTTCCTAAAAATACCCACGGGCTAGTCCAAAGCATGGTGGAATCTATCTGGTGGCATTCCCAGACCATTGCCCTATTTCTCCCTCACTGTAACGTTTTACGTCCTTGAAAAGTCGGAGAGAATGTTTTATTTATGATAAGATGAGGGGAAGGAGGAGGATTGTGGAGGGAACAGATGTATTCGTACATGCTCTGCGCTTGTTATCAGTCCTGCAGGGTTCACGCCCGACTAGACGGATTGCGGGCTGGCAAGGCAGTTTTCTGCCAGCCGCATCTTGTTTCTCTGTCAGAACCGGTGCGACACGTCTGTCTGCCTGTCTGCAATGAGGGTGTCCTGGACGAATCAGCTCCAGGTGCCACGAAGGCGTAGGTAAAGTAACGACGCTGCGATTGTGCCAAAAGGTCAAATGGCGCTGCGGTCTCACCGAGATCCATCGAGTGCTTGCTACCCTCCATAACACCCTCCCTACAGTTCCCGTCAAATATCGCCACGCACAAGGACGTACGGCTGAGATTGGAGTTTCTATTTCCAACCCCGCCAACCCCGCGGGCCGTGGGCTAATTACAATCCCCCGGACCGAGCGAGATAGGTGGGGCGTTGGTGTAAATTTGGTGGCTTGTTGGATGCATCCCCCGTCGCCTTTCATCGGCGACTCAAGACCGAACTTGCATCGTCTTTCCTTGATCAAGCAGCTTCGGGTATTGGGAATCCAGACGGACACCAGTCCCACCACTAAAGTGTCAAGGATCGTCCAAGTTATGGAATGTTGCTGTCGAGGAGGCTGTCAACCATGCAACAGGTACAGAACCCGGCCAGTTACAGCGCCATTCCTTGCTTTCAGGGTCCCGCGGAGATGTCAAATCCACTGGTGGATGAAAATAGCCGCAACCCTGGCGATTCGGCCGCGCCAAGAAGATTGCAATCAACGGCTTGTAGGAACGGACCTCATTTTGACCGTAGCCAAGTGTGGTTCGGAACATTCGCAGAGCATGCTTTCTTTGGTTAAGGATGGTTGCTCTGGAGAGAAGAAGAACCAACGGGCTCTGCCAGCTGCGTATTACTAAAGACACCTGTAGACATGTTGGAACAGCGAAATACAAGGGTCTGTATTGGTGGAGATGGGACGGAGTTTTGCATGTTCGAAATGGGCTGGGGAGACTCTCCACCCGGCGCCGAGCTCCGCATGCCCGCACGTTTCCCGGTTAGGATACGCGGCATGTGTAACATGTGGATAGATGCTCTCTAATCAGAGGCGGCGTGTCTAGTGAGAATGGTCGATTCAGTTTTGTCGTCGGGTACAGCACCCATGAGCCTCGGCATCTGGAACCATGGCTTGACACCAACCGTTTTGTGGCGTTGGGAGCACTAGTTGCAACTCGACCGTGACGGCAGCATCACTCGTGTTTCTTTACCCTTTTCTTTTCAGAGAGAGAGAGAGCGTGGAAGCCAGTGTGTATTTTTGCATGGAGACGGGGGTGTTGGAGCTGTAGTAGCGAGACAGATGTAACAGTGATATTTAGGTTTGGGTACTTGTTTTGTCTGGTTTGTGAAGGGTGATAATGAAGAGCATGACATTTCGCCTAGTCATTTCCCTGGGGTTTGTTTACCCAGCACTTCCAGGTCAAGCGCCTGACATTTTAAGTCGTATGAAAGACGCCCTACAAAGTGACCTGGACTGGCTTATACCGTATCATATTACAGCAATTAGTCCATCATAACTTGTAAATCATGCTGCTTTCTAGGGCCAAGTCTACCAAAGTATTTACAGCGAATTTCCAATGGATCACTGCATGGGGTAATAGTCAATGTATTTCCGTCATTCTATCTACATGTGGCATTTTGCATCGGAAATCCACTACGGAGTACACATGTCTAACTACTTCGCAGCCGTGACATAACATCATATCCACCCCTTTTCCTCCTTCCTCCTCTGCCCTACGAACCGAAACATCGATGCAGGACTTAGTCCCACGGTCCACGACGGAGCCTTTTAACCGCAGGGGACTCGGAGCCGTGCGGAAATGAAAAAGAGCCACCCCATATGCGTAGTCATACGCGTCTTCATACGTACCTTGTCATCGCTTACAAACAGGATCTCCGCGGCACATTTGCAACCAGAGCCCTGTTCGCGACGTTCAATTATGCTTCTTCGCATTCAATTCTTGGATTAGGGGCAGTTTGTTGATCCTAGCTTGCATGGTGAAGATTGTTTGTCTGTACTCTGTGCTAATTAACTTGTTGTTGTGAGTGCAGGCGCTGGCGCTGCTCGCTTGAGTGTCGTAGGACTACTTTGGTTGCGCTTATCCTTTGAAACTGTGACTGCTTGCATCACTTGCAGAAAGATTTGCAGTAAAATCACCTATACAGTTTAGTCAATGCTTGACTGCTTGTGTGTTGGCTATAGCTGGGGCGCATCAAGACCAACTGGAAACGATCATTCCGCCAAGTCAAAAACCAACACCAAGCAAAAACATTCACAATCTCAAATGAGGCAAACCCACATCTTTATCCCAGTACGAGTATCCGATGAAAGTCAAAGTGATAGGCCATCAAATCCGAGCGAATTTGCGTTCATATCATTATCCAGCAAGGAATTTTCCTCTTACCTCCAAACCCCGTCGATAGTCGAACAGGCCACAGCACAAGTCGACAACTTTCGGGGCCTCATCACTCTCATCCAAATACTAATGGTAGGAGGGAGCTTGGGACCTCGAAAGATATGCTCCAGGTGGTTGTCACCCTGTTCATATTGGTGAAAAATGCGACAGGGGACACTATGAGATCGTTCACAAGCTTGGCCACGGAAGTTACTCAACTGTTTGGCTTGCCCAGGACCACCTACAGTCCAAATTTGTAGCGCCGAATTTCCTTGTGACTGATGTGTTTGGGTTGAGCTCAGAAGCAAGATTCTGTCTCGTTTGGCTTCCGGCAAATCCAACCACCCTGGCCGCTCCTGTGTGGCATCGCTGCTGGACGAGTTTGCCATTTCCGGACCCAATGGCCGCCATAGATGTGTTGTGAGCGAGGCTTCTGGGTGCAGCATTGCGCAGTCAAAGGAAAACAGCACCACTTGGAAATTCCCTGTTAATGTGGCGAGGGCTATTGGTGCCCAGCTCACACGAGGGCTCGCCTACATGCACTCGTGCGGCGTGGTACACGGAGGTCAGTTGCTTAGGCCCTGACATCAAAGCTGCTGTCAAGGAGACGGAAGTTTCTGACTTCTACGGCAGACCTGCACTCCAACAATCTCCTATTCGGATCACTGGGCTTTGGGGCTGGGTCGATCGAAGAGCTGTACCGCCGAATTAGAGAGCCCGAGAGACTTCCAGTGCAAAGACTTGACCAAAACCCCAATGGTCCGGAAGTCCCTAAGTAGTGCGTACCTCCTTCTAGCCTCGTCCAGTCCTGTGAAGACGTGTTGGACGCGGGCATCATTATCGCAGACTTCGGCGAGGCGTTCTTCCGTGACAATAATCGGAGCGTTCGTGCAGAACTACGCACGCCGGTTCTACTGCTTCCGCCTGAGGCAAATATTCATGGACTACGAGATGTCAGTGACTTCCACAGAGTTCCCTGCTCAAATATGCGAGACATGAGCGGGCTGAGTGGCTCAGTCTCTGGCTTTTGCTGTTGTTTTGTTGCTTTAGTCGTTTATTGCGTTTCTCTCGTTGGTTTGATCTTTGTTGCCTTGCTCTCGTTGCTCGATGCCCATTGCCATGCCCTTAATACAACACATAGGATCCATTGCGCGCTTGAATGACACAGTATTCTGAGTGACAAGCGCTCACGTACTCTTTCCAAATGATAAATTCTCGGAAAAGCCTCTCGTTGAAACAATAACTTGGGGACGTCTTTGTCAAGCTGATAACAGTTGAACAACATCCAGGCCCTGGTTGACTCGAGCAAGAATCTGACCGTAACATACCTATGAGGCGGGGGGGTCCCTGAACGTCGTGAGGTTCCCTCTCTGATCTCGGCCCTGCCCACAAGTTAAGATATGGAGGCTGTAACTTGAGCAATAGTAGCTCTTAAGCTGGTCAGGGCCTTAGTGGTGAACCTAAGCAGCCATTCTAAACGCATTATTTGCGTGGAATCGCCGCTGGGATGTCGAGTAGGTATGCCCAAGTTGCCGTCAGACTAGCCACATCGCCCCCCTGCCAAATTCCATAACGTGGTCAACTCTATTACAAGTGACTGCCAGAAAATTTGATTCAGAGTTGAGAGGGCAGGTACTCTCATCATTCTCAGCACCATCCTCATCCTGGGGGTCTAACTGGTCGCCTTGCTAATCGGCCTCACTTTTGCAAAAACGATCCGTTGTCTTTTTTTTTTTTGCCGACAGAACTCTCACCGGTCCCATTTCCATTCATTTGCTCATTGTTGGCTAGAGAAACTTGATGGTATTCACGATTGGAGCCGTTCACAGCGTTCAGAACTGGGCTCAAGTGGTATTTGGCATTGTCGAGAAGCACTTGGAGCTTGTCCTACAAGCAACCACATTTTTTTCCCTGACAAAATTCGGGTGGTTCTTGTTCAGAACAGCGCGAGCAAAGTCCTCAAGAGACACCCCTGGATCCTAATTCGATACCTCATATTAGGCCATGGCAACAGGAGCGTTCTTAAAGGGGATCTTCACTGTTGGATTCTTCTACCAGTTTTGACGATTGTTTCATTGTGCTGTGAGCGTGTCCGCCCTCCTCTGTGATCCGGGTTGCGGCCACCTCTGATACCTACGACCATAGCTCTTATAAAATACAGCATCTCGTCAAATTCTTGCCCCCCCCCCTTTTTTTTCTTTTGAGGTCCTTCACCCTTCACGACCACGGCCTCCAAAATCGGAAACCTGGGCCGTCATTTTTCAATGCCCACGAACAAGACAGCTAGACAATAAAGAGACATAGAAAGATTGATAAGTTGAGTCCGCATCCTCCAAACAGTGGATAGTACGCATTAAGATTCTGAACCCAGCATGAAGTTCCCATTGCCATGGTTCGCGTTTATCTTGACATCAGGGTATGTTGCGGCCTCCCAACAAACCAATGTCCACCCTGAAGAACGTGGTCTTGAGGGCTGAAAATTCTCTACCTGATGTCACAAAGCATTGCAAAAGTTTTAATGTGCACCATTTTGAGTCGCCTTCCCGCCGCCCACCTGGAAACCTTTACCAAGGTACTAAGCAGGCCATGGCGGTTCGACCTTGGAGAAGGAAAAGGT
This sequence comes from Neonectria magnoliae, assembly GCA_037954305.1. NCBI lineage: Eukaryota > Fungi > Ascomycota > Sordariomycetes > Hypocreales > Nectriaceae > Neonectria > Neonectria magnoliae. The sequence continues at coordinate 24,634 of JAZAVK010000081.1, read as the reverse complement.
ACCTCTACGACGCAAACCTTCGACCATACATACAGAGGTATGTCGCAAAGCTTCTTCATTTGGCGCGCAATATAAAAGCAGTCGATTTCCGTACGGCGTGTTGTTCAGACAGGTGGCCCATGGCCCTAGGTTGTCGCTACTATATTATTTATCATAGGGCACCCGAGGAAAGCTAGCAGCCGTGGACAGAACAGTGATGATGATCTAACACTTTGACTAGAGAGACTTCTTTGTATCTCATGAGAGTGTTGCAAAGACTGAGTTGGTATGTCTTGGCGGCCCGTATGGCTACTCTTTGTACGCCTGCAGAATCGGGAATCTGGGTAGGTAGTTACCACTCAAAGGTACTAGTTTAGGAAGATCTTGGATGAGGCTGTTAACTCAATGTGAAAGAAAATTATTAGGGACGGGCGATCCTCTTTCCAACGAGGAGAGAAAAGATGGCTTTCATGGCTGGAAAGTATCGAGACAAGTTTTGTTATGAGTGTGTCTGCTTGCTTGCTCTTTATAACCTGGATTATCGCCATTACCGGTACATACGACCATAGCTCTTAGAAAATACGGGATCCCGTCCGCTCTCCCTTAGTCAAGCTGAGAAGCGGTGAATTAGTACTCGGGTCGGTGACGACCGGGGAATCCTCACTGTTGTATGTTGATTTTTGCCTGTCGCATCTATTTTTGATGTTTTTAGTTCCACTTGTGGGCGAAGGCCGTGTTGCGGAGCCGGCTGGTGGAGATGCTCGGAGTGGGGCCGGGTTCGGAAATTTCAACGGCCATGGGACTCGGCCCCACCCAGATCGGGGAGGTTGCTTGAGATTCCAGGAGTCAACTCCATATCTGAGTCAATCAACAACACTTCCGTCCGCATGTTATATCATATATTCAGTAGTCTACTAAGATACCTCTTAATTCCATAGCTTGTATGAGCAAGTACGGCCCGCGCGGTTGTTTTGGTCGTCTGCATACTCATGAGAAAGCCGCCATTGGTTAAAATGTCAAGAAGTGTTGGGGTACTCTAAGAGCATATTACCATTAATGCAGGTAGCTCTATAGTGTCTACTACACCCTGTCGTATGTATTAATTCTTTTATTATCATGTTGTCTAACCATCGCTAAAGTCACTCAGCTAACAAAACCAGTCAAGATTCCGTTCATTGTTTCTCATATTCCCGTTGCCTCTGCTCTTCCACTCGCCTCGCCGTCTCCTGCTTTTTCTCTTGCAACTCAATGCAAAACTTGGACCCGGCCCTAATTCATTCACCCTTCCAGATGAAAACGAAGGGAACCACGCACATGATGGTGCTCAGGCCGCCAAGGAGACTACACGCACCTGCGATAACGAGTTGCTCAAACGTGAGCGTCGTGGCAAGTGGCAAGATGACGGCGAGCAACGATCTTGCCATGGACGACGCGGCGTTTGCGCTCGCGGCGTAGGTCTCATACGCATCCGCCAGATAGTTGAGCAAAGTCATGAAGATGAGAATATAGCCTGCGCAGAAGGGGAAGCCAGGTCAGAAGAGGGATGCTACGAAGAGGGGACCTCCAAGGCAGACGAGGGGGAGGCGACGGATCTCCTCGCGATGGAAGAGGACGGAGATGCAGCCACCACGGGCCGGACAGAGACTGACGATTAGACGATCGAGAAGGTGGTACCGGCTAATTAACAATCACGACGAAAATTAAACCGGCAGAAAAGGTAGCATTTGGGCGGAATAAATAGATTAGTAGTGATAGTAGTAGCATGATACAGCAAATACTTCTATTACGAGGGATGGCGTTGGAGATCGTCGTCACCCAGTTGGCATATAATCCACGCCCTTTGGAACCACCCCATTTTTATCAGGGCCACCTCCTTATAAGGTCAGTACAGTATAACCATTCTAGCCTGCAACCGGATGCAAGAAACCCGAGAAGAGCGTTATGCCCGTCATCCGTCTAATCAGGCCCACAATTATGCTGCATCCTGGCTTGGCTTCGGGGAGGATCTTGTCCGGTGTCGGATCATTCGCTTGACAAGAGGTAACTGAAGAGGTAGACATAACATATGAAAGTAAGTTCAAGGATTACTATGAAAAGTCAGCCAAAGCGTAGGAAATTTCTCAATAGGACTTCCATCGCCTCGTTGCAAGAATCACCGTCAACATGCTGCAAACTCCCGTTCAGTAAAGAGGAGAGAGTGTCCCCGGCTGGGCAATGGAAGTCGAAGTCTTCATTGTCGTCAGAGTAACTTGTGTGTCGCGGGGCAGTTGGGAAACGGGGAGGGAGACTGTTTCTCGTAATAAGTGACTGATAGCCTGAAGAGAGATATGTTACAGCCCGAACAGCCAGCTTCCCGGCTCATATTATGACGCCCTAAGAGGCATGTATGTTATGCAACCTCTCATGATTTGCCGCCATCTTAGTTGATGGTCTTTCTAGATGAAGGCTTTCCTAATTAGTCAACGGTGATTAGGATACTAGCGTAGTTGCAAACTGTGAGTGTACTGTTATGCTAGAATTAAGGTGCCGTGTCTTGAGCAAGTCATTGTCGTGTATAATCCAGTGAGTATCGTGGGTTCCCACTAATATATCAGCATGCTCAATGACGAACCGATGGAGAAAACATTGCCTAAATGGTTGGCTTGACTCTACCTTCATTCCTCTGTTTATTTATCTCCTTCTTATTAAGCAACTCACCTTGGTGTTTCTTCTAGTTCACCATGGGGACCTCGCAGCTGACATGGGCAAAGGTGCAACTGATTTCATGCAGGCAGGTCTGATTACAGTCCAGCACGACAAGTTACAGTTAATTGAAGGTACACCATGAACGTACTGGATACTAATAATTGAAAATTGACGGGTTTTACAGCCGTGGTTATCAATCATCTAGATTAACTTATGGTCTTTCGTTTCTCTTTCGTCCGCAACCTCCTCCAACAGACTGTGAGGGAGCGACGCATGGGGTCTGATGTCACGATTACAGTATGCTATTGATTCTGAAGTGTGTGACCCCGTGTAAACTGGCGAAGCATACTGTACACTCGTCATGGTATGCGCATGGCCGTTCAGTAATTCGGAATACGTAGACTTTGATTCGCTGTCAAATACACCCTGGTCTGCTGCGACTCAGTGCTGTGGACGCCGCTGAATGAAGAATGTGCTTCTAGATAGCCGTCACCACAACACGGTGCCAGTCCGATGCGGCATCACCATTGTTTCATGGACGTCATCAATATCAACCCTAAAAAAACAAGCCAATACGTGCCTCGCCAATTTATTGCCCGCCCATGCAAGCGGAATAAATGGTCCGGTGATTAGGCTTCAAGCACGCGGCGCATGTTCCATGATGGTGATGACTGCTTGTCCCTCCATTCAGCAGCAACCCGACTTTGGGCCATCTAGGGTAACGACATGGTGACGTCCCCGCCGCTTCATCAGATGCCGCTTTTTTGTAATTGTTTGATGCCCATTGGATGCTCCAGATATTCTGGACTGTACATGTACACTATATAGACAAAGGGTAGCAGGCAAGCATTTGGCATCTTGGCATCATGACCTATATCAAGCACCGTTTGATCTCGTAGCTAAGGCACCTGCTCGAGACTCTCCTGTAAACATGCTCGCACTGCGATCCGCTGTCGTCAAGACGCCTAGATTTTACGCTATACGCCCTCTTTCCCAGACACTCTTCAGATCCAACATTGCAGCCATATCGACCATCTCGGACGCCGTCAAGAAGGACCACCGAGAGCTGGAGCAGTACTACAATGAGGTGATCAACAACGCCAACAATCACGACCATATGTAGCGCTATGGAAACCAGTTCACCTGGGAGCTGGCCCGGCATTCTGTCGGCGAGGAGCTTGTCGTCTACCCTGCCATGGAGAAGCACCTCGGCGCCGAGGGTAAAGAGATGGCTGAGGGTGACCGCAAGGAGCACCACCATGTAAGTTGCTGGCAATATCTAGGTTGAGAACTTACCTTTTTAACAAACTACAGGTCAAGGAGCTGCTAAAGATCTTCCAGGGCATGAGCTCTACGGATCCCAACTACATTACAAAACTCAAAGAGCTCTGGGTCCCGCTGTCTGAGCACATCAAGGAGGAAGAGAGCAGAGACTTACCTACGCTGGAGGCCGAGCTCCAGTCGGCTCAAGGCGAATCCGAAGCCCTGTCTACGTCTTTCGGCCGGACCAAAGCCTTTGTACCAACCCGAAACCACCCGAGCGCCGGCGAACATCCTCCCTTCGAGACCGTCATGGGCTTGCTGACAGCTCCCATCGACCACGTCGCTGACATCTTTAGGAAGTTCCCGGATAAGCCCACCTCACCTAACCCGTCAACGAAGTAGGGATGGATGAGTAGTAGTAAGGCCTTGGGGGGATTTTGTGGGCGTTTGTAGTATTTTGGAGTGCATGAGGTTTCTGTATTATCAGGTTTGGACTTGGTTGTACTGCATCTCTTCCTGCGGTTATGTGTCAATGATAACTCAATGACACATCGATCTACATGTGCCCTATTTTGACGTCGGGGATGCTCCAACGCCAGCCTCATTCATCGACCAGTCACAATGAAATTGTACATTGCTGCGTCGTCAAAACTTGTTTAAATTAAGTCCATGAGCCCATGATAGGTCCTGATATAACTACAGTGTTAATGCACATGGGACGTTCCCTTCGCTTTCCAATGGACTTTACATGCGCGAGTGCATTTCAGTCTCCCGCTCGGCTCTTCGCTCCACTGATCTCTTCTTGAATCGGACCTCAGCCCTCCTTCGCTCACCACCGTCAATCTTGCGTCCCTGTCGGTGTTCCCACATGCCTTCCGTGACTTTGACAACCGCTCCAGACAGTCCGGGTAGTGGTCTTGCGTAGGGCCCCACAATTGACTTGAGGCCTTCCACCCGGTAGCCCACCGGCCGGGTCAGAGTTCCGACCTTGGCGTCAGAAACGCCATTAGGGACGTTGACAGCCCATTTCGAATCGCGGAGTGTTGAGGCAGGTGGCGTGGCAACCTTGAGTATCGCTTCTCCGTTCTCGACGTACTGAAAATCTCCGCCAGGACCCAGCGCGCCCTTACGGTATCGTTGCATCCAGTGTAGCAGGTATCGTCGGTTGCGGGCAGGCTCGATGCCGAGCTCTTTGAGTTGGGGCGACGTGAGGGAGAAGAGGGCGTCCCAGGACGGGAACTTGTTGGCGTACTTGTGGAGTCCGCGGCCGATCAGTGTTAGGAAGGTCGGTACGTCGGGCACGAAGGGAACGGGCTTGGGAATCGGGGGCGCCGGCCTCGTCTTGTGCAGGAATCGGATCTGGCCAGCTTGGGAAAAGGTGCTGCTGGTCTGCAGGAGCAGTTCCAGAGACGCTCGTAGTCGTTCGCCTTTCATTGTGACTGGACAGAGAGTTAGATTGAGCCTCTCGGAGAAATATAACAGCAAGTTGAGAGCTGGTGGACACACTCACATCGTTCAATGGATCGATTGGGCGAGCAGGGCGTCCACCTAAAGGTTCGTCATCAAGATTCGTGAGGTCTCACAAGCCTCGGAAACATCCATCTCGAAATTTGTCATTTGGGTCAAAGTTATGTAAGCGAGGCTGTTCTGTGGCTTGACCCGACTCGAAGTCGCTGTGGCGCTGGATCGTAACTTGGCGATTGGCTGCGCATTGGTGGGGCAGCAGGCTGACATCCATGCCACTTCAGACGAGCAACCCCCGGCCCTCCTCTGCTCTCTCTTCCCTCCTACATCTCATTCACTCTGTCTTTTACAAAAAAGGCCGTGGAAGAGTCCCCGGACAGCAGGACGTCGCCATCGTCGACCCAAATTGACAGGCTCCAAAAAAAAAAAAGAGCACTCGAGGGAACATGGGTCGAGCAAGAAATGGTCGCGGCGGTCCTATCAAGGCCGTGAACCTCGATATTGGCTTAGATGGTTGGTCGACCCAGTTCATCCTTCATCGTGTTCCGACTAATTTGAACCATCGCAGACATGTTTCCATCACATTTCATCGAGTATTTATGTTCACTGCCATCTACAGATACGTCCGGAATTATAGATGAGGCTTCATCATCCGTTGAGAGACCTATTAAGCGTCTCAAGACAACGCCGGTGCCTGATGTGCCCTCTATTCATGTCGCCAAGGGCGAGGTGACTCTTGCGCGCCGATGCATCGACTCTGCGCCCACAAGCATCAGCTTATCGCGTTATGGCGTTGACCGGGATCTTATGTTCTCTATACGACAGAACCGCATCAGTATCTCTTCACGACCCGGCTCGCCAGTGGGTCGAATGTCAGCATGTATTTCGCTCAGGCCTCAAGATGTGACTGCACATGTCGAAGCTATCCTTTCTGCAACTGATTTTCCGTCAAAAAAGGCCTTGCCCGGTGCCCTGTGGTCAAAAGTTGATGTGATGGTTGAGAGGCGGGAGAGGTTCGTAGAGGTCAAACTCTTCTTCGAGCTTTATTGGAACGAAACATCAGCACCTATCGATCTACAGAGAACAAATCAGGAACGAGAGCGAAGCCAGCGATTGATTGATTCTGCTTTTCCAGCTACCGGATCAACCAACCGGTCGGAACGGGTCCAGTCGACGTGGTCTCCAATGGACTTTTACGACGCCGCTTTCGTTCCCCCCAAGGATGACAAAAGTGCGGGTTCAATCGAAATTCCTGGACTTGACGCGACACTATTTCCATTTCAGAAGCGAACGCTGCAATGGTTGCTACGGAGGGAAGGTGTTCAGTGGTCCGAAGCTAAGAGCGGCGTAGAAGCCTATGAGACTAATGAACCAGATTCCCGTGTCGATGCGTTTCGAAAAGTCCAAGATGTTGCTGGTCAAGACTTCTACTTGAGTGATATCTTCCAGGCGGTAACTCGGGATGTTACCCCCTTTCGAAGGGCAGATATGGCAATTCGGGGTGGCATTCTAGCGGAGGAGATGGGCCTGGGGAAGACATTGGAGATTCTCGGTCTCATTCTTCTCCATCCTAGGCCTAGTCCCTTGGTACCGACAGAAGCTGAAATCCAGGACAACATTATTCCGACTGGTGCGACACTGATTGTCGCTCCCGAGTCACTCCGAGCCCAGTGGATGTCAGAAATCGCACGCCATGCGCCCGAGCTGAGCATAAAGTTTTACGAAGGATGCAAAAAGCTCACTGATGGTGACGAGGACAAGGAAATCAACGAGCTCAGTGGCCACGACGTCATCGTCACGACTTACAGCATCTTGTCTGCCGAGCTGCATTTTACGACGACCCCCCCGGAACGACCTCGACGGTATGAGAGGGCCTATCCTCGCACAAAATCTCCACTCGTGCAAATATCCTGGTGGAGAGTATGTCTTGATGAGGCGCAGATGATTGAGAATGGCTTTTCTCAGGCAGCTACAGTGGCACGGGTCATTCCCCGCACGAATGCATGGGGAATCACCGGAACCCCTGTCAAGGACGACGTTAGCGATCTCTCAGGCTTGCTTCTCTTCCTCCGGTATCAGCCGTACTGTTCATCTTCTCCGATTTGGCAGGCTCTCATCAAAAGCCACAAGTCAATCTTTACGCAAATCTTCAATAGGATCTCACTGCGTCATACGAAATCGATGGTCCGAGATGAGCTGCTGTTACCGTCTCAGAAGCGGTTTGTAATCAGCATGCCATTCACTGCCATCGAAGAGCAACATTACCAATCCCTCTATCGGGAGATGGCGGAGGCCTGTGAGCTCTCAAAGGACGGTGCGCCTGCGATTGACGACTGGCGACCTGAAGACCATGAGGAGGATATGAGAACTTGGCTGAATAGGCTGAGACAGACAGCTCTGCACCCTGAAGTTGCCGTATATAATCGCCGGGCCTTGGGCCATGGCAAGGGGCGACCAATGAGAACGGTAGACGAGGTGCTCGATGCTATGCTCGAGCAAAGCGAAAACGCCATCCGAAGTGACGAGAGAACATACCTTTCGAGCAAGTTGACACGAGGTCAAATGTACGAGAACGGCCCCCGGGTGAAGGAGGCACTGGATATTTGGAAAGGCGTCAGCCACGAAGCATCCAGGCTTGTCTCTGATGCTCGAGAGGGACTAAAAAAGTTTGTGCAAGAGCGAGGAGGGAGCGAAGTGATCGCGAAGTTGAAACTCGTCGACTCCGAAGATTCCGAGGGTTCCGAGGATTCTGAGGATTCCGAGGATGAACCTATGGAGGGAGAAAGCAAAGCACGATTGGGCGAGTGCCAACGCAGGCTCCGTGGAGCGCTGGAGATGCAACACAAAGCTGTCTTCTTCTGCGCCAATGCTTACTTCCAAATTCGAGATCAACCGGAGATGACAGAGCCAGACTCTGAAGAATTTGAACAGCTCAAAAAGTTGGAGGATGACGTGTACGAGGAAGCAAAGGTCATTCGAAGAGAGATTTTGCGTGAAAGCCACCGCAAAGCGACACGGCTGATGAAAAAGATTGCACAAAAAGCAACGGATCAGACTTTCGTCGAAGTCCCTGAACTCGTGGCCCGTCCTGAGAGAGGAATTGAGAGCGGCCGCATTGTCGACGGCTTGGATGCATTGTTTGAGGAATTAAACGAGCAGGCGAATCTCATCGATGAGCTGAGAGAGTACATCATACAGCTTCTTTTGAAAACTCTTATTGATGAGGAGGATGAGGTCGAAACAACCGGTGAAGAACTTGGGCAGTCAGCTAAGACTCAGGATGAGTTGATGGTTTACGTGCAGGTCCTTCGCGCTGTCATCGCGGACCGTCAAGATGCCATGTCTGGACAGACGAATGAGTTGATCAAGCACGAAACTGAGACCTCTTTGCGGCTGGCGCGTGATGGCGATGGCCCGGCACCGGCGAAACTCGTTGAGTTGATGGCAATACGAGCTAAGATCAAACCCAAATCTACGTCCATGCGAGCGGCCATCAGCGAGTTCCGGGGCTTGATCTCAAAACTTACGAGAGACACAACGCGGGGGGAGATGGAAGGACAAATCGCAGACAGACAGCTCAAGGCAACCCAAGCGCTTCTTAGCAAACAGAACAAGACGGCGGCTGCACTTGAGGCGGAAGTTGAGAGCTTCAGGGCGGCTATGAATGCTCGATTGGAGTACTACCGCCAGCTCCAAGTCGTGTCGGACAGCGTGCTGCCGTACGAGGGGCCTCGTTCGGAAACCACCATTCAGAAGCTTCACGAGACTGAGGAAATTTTGCGAAAGAAGCTTTCCTCAGCCCAGGCCAAGCATAGATATTGTAGGTCCCATCCCATGTCCCTGAAAGTGGTACATCTACTAACTGGCATCCAGTGCTGAATCTCAAGGAGGCGGGATCAAAATCCAGCGAGCCCAGAATGTGTGTCATTTGCCAGACGCCCTTCACGACTGGAGTCTTGACGGTATGCGGTCATCAGTTCTGCAAAGAGTGTATGATGTTGTGGTTCAACGCACATCACAACTGCCCTGTCTGCAAGAAGAAACTGAAATCGTCCAATTTGCACGACATAACGATCAACCCTCAGCAGCTGAAGGTGCATAACGACACTCCTGGTAATGATGATAATGACATCATAGATGATTCTCAGCCGAGACTCAACTCAATGCCCAAGAAAACGATGATCTACTCAGAGTTTAACTCTGAGAAGCTGGCGGAAATTCAAAATGTTGAGCTCGAAGGCCCTTCCTTTACCACAAAGGTCGACACACTTGTAAAGCATCTCATCTGGCTTCGAGAATCAGACCCCGGGGCAAAGTCGATTGTATTTTCACAGTAAGAATCACACAGAGTCGCCACTTGGCAACAAACACTAACATTGATCTAGATACAAGGGATTCCTTAACATTCTGCGGAATGCATTTTCCCGGTTTCGGATCGGCTATGCATCGATAGACGACCCTTCTGGCATCACCAGGTTCAAGGAGGACCCATCAGTCGAGTGTTTCCTCCTTCACGCTAGGGCTCACTCAAGCGGCCTCAATCTTGTCAATGCGAGCCATGTGTTCCTCTGTGAGCCACTTCTGAACACGGCGCTGGAGCTCCAGGCGATTGCGCGTGTCGATCGAATCGGCCAGCAGCATGAGACGACGGTTTGGTTGTACATCGTCTCAGGCACCATCGAGGAGTCCATCTACAACTTGTCTGTTCAGCGCCGCATGGAACACATGGGACGGAACACCAAAGGTAAATCGTTGGAATCAACGCCGGAGTTGCTCGATGCCAACATCGAAGCGGCCAACACGCTCGAGCTCGAGCAGGCGGCCCTGTCGCGCCTGATGAGTAAGGACAAGACCGCGGGCGAGATGGTCGATAGGAGCGACCTGTGGGAGTGTCTTTTCGGCCACATCGCTCGACAGTCCAAGACTCCGGGACGAGATACCCGCTTACAGGAGCAGGCCGTCATGGGGTATCTGGCTGCTGAGGCAACGGAACAGCGGATGGAAGGGATGACAGAGTGAATGATGATACGAGCGTGATGTGTTGGAGTTTCATGAGTGATGATAACGGATTTGTTCGGGTGGTCTTATGCACGTAAACTAGACGCCGAGGACATGGGAAAGCGCTTCAAGTAGATCGAGACTGCAGTCATCATCTTGTCTTAGCTGAGCGAAACACATAGGATTCGAGATACCCAATTGCTGGAACTAGCATCATGGATTGATTGACCTTGTCACAGAATACATCCTCGCGGTCACTGCTGGGAATTTTGATGTTATTCATTGTTGGTTGCTGAAATTTTGGCACAGGTAACAATGTACAACAGCTTTTGGTGTTTTTTCGTGGCGCATCCATCCAGGGTACATAAAGTCAATTCCACGTCTCGCGTGGCTTTTTTCTTCCCCGGTTTACCCAAAAATAATAAAGAGTAAAGACGAGGCACCAAAACGGCTGATCGCGTTCCCCGCCTGATCAGCTCGATGCAAGGGTCCGTCACACCGGAATGCGACAGAACGCGGAGCAATTGCTGCTGCAGCTTCGAGGCTTCATGAAGTCGAGGGCATTTTGCTTACTCGAACTTCTTGGAAGATTTGGAGGCGCTGGACTTGACGCGCTTGGCGACGGGGCGGTTGATGTGGTGCTCAGGGATCCAGCTCTCGTCGTAGTCCTTGCCGGTGCTAGTAGCGAGGCCAGCGGACTCGGGTCCGGAGACGGGCTCGGCCTCGACGACCTTCTGGGCCTTCTTAGTGGAACGGGTACGCTTGGCCTGGGGGAACAGGGCCTCGATCCAGGTCTTGTAGACGAAGTACAGGGTGCCGGCAAAAGCACTGGTCAGGAACAGGTAGAGGAAGATGCTGGGAAACAGTGTTAGTTCATCGTTATGGATTCGGGGAGGCAGAGAAGCGGACATACATCTGGGGGTCGAGGAAGCTGGTAGGAGGCTCGACGATGGAGGCGGTGGAGTTGTAGGCCTGGACCTGGTGGACGGTACCCTTGGAGTCGGTGATGACGGCAACGAGCTGGACGAGGACATCCTGGGGGTTCATGTCGAGGGCGAAGGCGAAGGGGAGCTCCTTCTTCTCGCCACCTTCAATGTCGAGGTTGTAGGTGACCGAGGTGAGGTTGCGGACAATCTTCTCGTAGGAGGGAGCGTCATCTGGGAGCTCCTTGGTGGTAGCGAGAACACCGGCGACCAAGGCGACCTGGATAGGGCTGGAGTCGCGGTTGGTGACCTCAACGACGGCCTTGATGGGACGGCCGTTGACGAGCTTGACACCGAAGATGTCGGCCTCGGGGAAGCTAGCGGTGACATCGGCGAGGAGCACGGGGGGAGTGGCGTTGGAGGAACCAGGGTCAGCGTCGGCCTAGGAGAGAGAAAGATGCCATGTCAGCGACGAGTTGCACGCGACAATGGATTGATGTTGTGGCGGTCATGTCGCGTGTTGCAGTGACGGTGGATGGGGCGAGGTTAAACGTACCTGGGCGACGGCGCCGAAGACCTGGGTGGCCAGCAGGGCAATGAGGGAAGCCTTGAAGAACATGGCGACAGTGACACTGGGAAAGGGACGACTAGACGAGAAGGCGAGAAGGGGGGGATGAAAGGGGGAAGAAAAAGAAGCGAGGGACCCTGAAGTTGGCGATGAAATGGAGATGGGGAGGCAAAGTTGGTGTGGAGGTATGTGGACGTGACAATCTGGCCTCAGCCGATGCGATGCGACGAACCAGCTTCCATTTACAGGGGGTGGGGTACTCGCTGGAGGTACTCCGCACACTGTAACTCCAGAGAAGGTTCCAGCGGTTCTAGGCGGTCCGGGCCTCTGGTTAGGTGCTGAGGTGGGGACGTCTGCCACTTTACATAGTAGGGTGCTACAGTGAGCGGAAGTGGAGGTGGAGCTTGGGCCAATCGCCAATCGCCAATCGCCAATCGCGTGATTGCATTTCTTCGTCTCATGTCTGGGGAAGGAAGCTCGGGGAGGTCTTTCAACGCCCTTTTTCTCAGTCGTGTCTTAAACTCATACTCATTACCATCACCATTCAGTATCTCAAGCAGGTCGACGACAACATCTGATCCAGTTCAGCCGGAGTTAACCTTGAAATTCGCCTCATAACATCTTTAGAACGGCTTCGCTGCCGAGATGAACCCTGTGCACTCGCCAAACCCAACCCCGTCGCCCGCATACGCCGTCAACCGCACTCCGTCCTCGTCCTCAAGATACCGCCTCTTCTTCCCCGTCGACAGCTCCCACTCCACCTTTCCACCCTTGCTCATCTCGAGCAGGCACCCGTACTCGTCCTCTCCAGCCCCGGAAATAGTCCCCGTCGCCAGAAGGTTTCCCACGTTGATGTTGCATCCGATGACGGTCTGCTATGCAACCAATTCGCGGAATGTCCAATACATCCACTACAGCTTCGCCAGACACACTTTCGTCGCCGAACCCGCGGAGAGCATTTCGGCTTTCAGCAAAATGTTGTAGCTCGACTTGGCCTTCTCGTCCCGCAAGTATTCTTTTACGGGGATTTGCTTGGGAGGTGGCTCCGTCGCAAACGGTTCCAGAGCCTCGAGCGTCACCACCCATGGTGATATGGACGTCCCGAAGCTCTTGCCATTGATGGGGCCAAGTGGCTGCATCTCAAACCCTTGAATGTCTCGTGTTGTCCCCTGCCGTTCCTGTGTAAAGAACTTCCTTGTGGATTGAAGAAGAACAAAGAGCTGAGTGTCCATGAGAGAAGAGAAGCAAAGGAATTAGTATGTTGTTCTAGATATTACTCAATGCAGAAGTACATCTTGGCACCTCGAAAGTATTACAGCGGAAGTAAGAGCCTAGTTTAAACCAGCCTTAACAAGCACTGGCACGTTTTCGCAGTCTCGTCCTAGGGCCGCTGCGACAGATCGAGTCCGCGGTTGGCGGGTCGGTAGGGAGGTGTCTGGCGGTAATCGTTTGTCCAGTTCGGGGGGTTCTCGACCTGGACGCGTGGTGCATCTCGGCTTTGGGGGAGTGACGGGTTCGAGTTCTGGCCTGCTCATCGAGAGGTGGATGTCGTAGTCGTGCAGGAGTTCCTGCGTCTCGACGGCTGTGGCAGACATTTTGGTCTAGGAAAAGTTGTAAAAAGGATACAGAAGATGGTGGAGAGGGAAGTCGAGTGAGGACAAGTGTTCCGGTTCTCGGGGATGAAGAACACTATGTCGTCCAGCCCGGATCGGCTGGTGATACTGCGACACCAGGGATCGTCTCACGCTTCAACGGCACACGAGTCAACCACTTGGACACGAACGGAAACAGCTGGCCAGTCCGGAATGTTTCCCAATCGACTCCAAAATGTGTCGAGTAGGCAAACGCGTACGTTACATGTCAAATGTGTCGGAACTTGATTAGTCGTCACCCACTTTCCGGACCGGGCGGCGACCCTCCCCCGGATGGGCCGTGTAAGCCAACGTCCCGGAGGTCAGAGGACAAATCGTCAGACGTCGTCGAATTGCGATCTGGAAAAATTGGAGACTTTGTTGACAGCGGCGAATTCTCATTTCAAGGACATCGCGGCTGGTCTTGCGCAAGATCAGTTCTCATCCATTTGTTCGTCGATCCGCAGGCTGAGGGCTTTCTGAGGGTTGAGCAGCTGCTGGACGGCGGGCGTCACTGCGCAGTCGGTGCGCCCGCTGGCGACGACGCCGCTGAAGCCGACGGGTCAGCCGCGTAACGACTACATGGGGTTCTTCGAGGTGGGTTTCTTTACGGGCTTTGGCATCGCGCTCTCGGTGGTGTTGCCGCTGGTAGGGTGTATTTCCTAGGGAGAGGGGGGGTTGCAGTATGCGATGAGAATGAGGGCTTGAGAGGGGGGAATACAGACGTTTATGTCTGTTCTCCCGTTTGTATTTATCAATATCTATTTATTGTCTCGAAACAGCGAGGATTGCCAAGCTTTGGTGATGAATAAAAATTGCCTAAATAGGAAGTCGAAGACTCAGCAATCTACTAGCCGCTTAGCTGGGAATATCTCTCGTCGCAGTCACTTCACCTTCTCTAAACCTCTAAATATGCTTAAGGAAATAAATCACCAATTCTGAATGATCCAGATGCATGCCGAGTTCTGCTACGTACCCACGCACAACGCCCAGCTTCCACACTTGCACCCCGTCCGGACCAGACTGCGTGGGTCGGGAAGTGGAGGGCCGTGCCGAGCCGGCCCCGCCCAAGCCGAGCTTCCCCGGGTTCTGTTCTGTTAGACTCCCGGCGAATGGCGATTTATTTCCCCCACATGCGGCAACGGGAGGGGATGGATGAACGAGTAGAGCGAGAATGAGAAAGCAAGTTCCATAATTATACCTGTGGTTGAATCGTAAGGTTGCGAACCCATCGTAACTCAACATCAACTTCAGCCCTCATATCAAAATGGCAGTCGGCAGCAAAGACGAGCCCATGAACCCCGTGCACCTCTACGCCCATGGCAGCACCATGATGCTGAGCGAGGAGCACGCGTCGGGCGACTACTGGATCCACGACACGTACCTCATCCTCATCCGCATGTTCCCCGACGCCTGCCCGCCGACGACGCTGCTCAGCATGAACCACACGTACGACCCGCACTTCCACGTGGCCGTCGGCGCCGCCCTCCGGCCGCTCCGGGCCCGATCCCGCCGCACCCTTCGTCATCGGCTCCGGCGGCTCCGTCCACAACCTCTACCGCAACGTCTAAGGACCCATGATCCGCCACCACAACAACCTCGCCCAGCCCACGCCCCCGGGACCCTAGGCCCTCGACTTCCGTCAGCAGGTCATCGACCTGCTGTGCTGCGCCTACGAGGACGACGTGCCCGCCGACCGCGCCCTGGACGGCAAGGTCATCAGGGGTAAGAAGCCCCGCGGCGGCCCGTTGCTGCGCCGCAAGGCCACCAGCCTGATGAAGCATCCGCGCTATCGCGATGCCCACGCCACCGACGACCACTTCATGACCACCATGTTTGTGGCCGGCTTGTGTGGAGGCCGTAGCGACGAGGGCATGAAGGGCGTCATGGAAGCCGAGGACTGGGAGCTGACCAACATGTGCAATTCACAGTCTACGCTGGGAAACTGGGTCCAGGTAAAGTAGAGGAAATGTGAAACAAAAAGGTTGCCTGAAGTCGAGGGACCCAAATCTAGATTGAACCTTGTTGATAGTCGTCGTCTTGTAAGACTACATCTTTGTTGATACTCCATCGTGCACAAAAATAGCAACGCCCTCGTGCTGCCTTGTCGCCGAAAATCCCACCAAATAAACCAGGTCCCATCATCTTTTCTGCTCCATGCCACCCACATACGCCATGAATAATAATGACTTCCATCGCCGCCAAAGACGCCCCCAACAACCTGTCTCCCTAGAGTACGACTAAGTCAGGTCCATACCTTCCCACTGGAAATCCAGTTCTCCAAACATGGCGTCGTCGTTGGACGTATCCAAACCACCCGCGCTGACAACTGATCCGCCGAGGCCCAGGTCCGATGGCACTCCTGTCATGCTCATATCCAAGCCCATGTTGTCTACCGACATGTTGTCGCCCGGGACACCAGCCGCCGCAGCCATCACATCCCCGAGGGCCGCCGTCTCGCCGTTCAAATTGAGCGACATGTCTGCCGCTTGGAGCAACACCTGAGTCTCCGGGATCACCATCTGTGCCTCGACTTGTCGGTGGAGGCGCACAATAACCTCTGCCAATTCCGGGTCCTTCTTCTGAATCTTCTTGCAGTCTTCGGCTGCCGACTTGAGAAGCTCTCGAAGGGTCCGCGGTCGCTGCACGGGCGGGGGCATGTTGCCGTTCGCGTCAAGAATGCCAATGTTTCCAAGGCTCTCCTTGATTGCGTCCGGGGCACAAATAATCGCAGTGGCCACGTCGTAGACGAAACTAGCACTGCCGTTCTCCGATTGCTGTCTCACCTCTTCCAGTATCACGTAGAGCAACCTCTTCGGGCCTAGGATTTGGAGCCCGACCAGCACCTGCCGATGAGTGTAGGAAGTCGGCATGTTCATTTCTGGGTGCAAACTCCACTGCGTGAGCCCCTGGACCGTGTGTTTGATTGCACTGGCCAGCCCGCTGCTGGGCGTCGTGGTCCAGGATGCCAGCTCGTTGTGGTCTGCACCGCCTGTACGTCGCGAGAGTGGTATACTGTCCTTGAGCACCCTCAGGAGCGGCTCAATGTCCTGGTTTTTGGGGTCTCGGCGCTGGTACATGCGAAGGGCATGCTCCAACGGCTTCGCGATCAGGTTCTTAACTGACGAGAGCATTGTGCTTGCTTCGCCCGAAATCGAGCTGGGCAGAAGAATCAGCTGCAGGATCTTTATGATGGACTTTTGCTCCTTTTGGTCGACCCAGAGATAATCCCCCAAGAATCGGATCGCTGGTACCAGAGACGGCAACAAGAAGGTATCAACCAAGTCTGTCTCGTATTAGCCGGAACGTCTACTATGAGCCAGAAAAAAACTCACATTCGATGCCTCCCTTAAGGCTTTCGTCATTGAGGTACCCATGTGTGTAGGCCACCACGATGTTTTGGAACAATGGCGCCACGAGTAAGTAAAAGTCCTGTGGCGGACAAGACGACATTAGCTGGTCGCTGAGACCGCCACCTTCGGTGTCAAAGAGGCCATGGATCCATCCGTTCATATGTCCATTCTCCTGCTCCGTCAGTTCGTCTTGTTGCCGGCTGATATGTCCTCGAGCCAGAATCTTGGCCACACACGAATCCCGAGATTGGATTCCCATATCCGCCGCCGTCAGGTTGTAGCGGTATGCGAAAGCCAACACCAGAAGAAGAATGGATCCAAACTCTTCGTACACGGGCTGGTACTCGCCTTGGTCCTCCTCGTCCGACCAATTGTCCAGAAGGGTGCACAGTGGTTCCAAGATTGTCGGCAGCTTCTCAAACAACAGAATCACATCTAGTGACAGGGGCTTTTGTGCTAGCTGCCCGCAAAGAAGCTTAAGGGACATGGTCTCCTTATTGTTACACAGTTGTCTCAAAACCTGTCGATATTAGCACCATCGCTTGATACCCGCAAGGCAACGCGAAACTCACTTCAATGAGAGCCTGGCAGACTGCACCGACATTACCGTCCATCTTGTCGAGCTCACGAACTAGCCCCTGAATCTTCTCGGTATCTGAGAGACAGTTTTGTACCAACTTGTCCTTGGAGTATTTCTCTAATGACGGCTCATAAGACATAGACATCTCTCCAAGGATTCTCTCCACATGTTCTCGCTGGACGAGGCCATGAAGAACGCATGCAGCGCAGAATTCCTCTCTGACACTCTCGGTGTAGGGGTTATTGTTACGAGATTCATCAAACATCAGCGAAGCCGTGGGGAAGATACTAGTGTCCACATGGCTGAGTGCTTGGGTGATGCAGAACTCGGCGGATGTTCTGGAGAATTCAGGAGGACAAAGCTGACACAGGAGCAGGGGAACTTTGTTGATCAAATATGACCGAAGGAGATGAGCGTCTTTCTGGCCCTCGTTGCGAAATACAGCATTGGCCAAAATGTCAAAGGATGCCAGGATCAGATCAATAGCGCTAGATTGAATGTCCCCCTACATGTACGGTTAAAGCGGTCCTAAGAGAAGCTCGTACAAACATACCTGATATCTGTTGTTCATGTATGAGAAAAGCGCATTGTCGTCTACCAAAGGCCGTGCCGAAAGCTACAAATGTGTTAGTAAGTTAGGTCGAATAATACATGATCTACACCCACAGAAGCGTTCAAGTAGATGTATAGTCCTGCCCGAGTATTACTTATGGGGATATCAGACACCACAAAGTTGTCCAGGCCAACAGCGGACTCGAGAAGGTCATCCATAGCAGTGTTAGCGACCCTCTTCTTCTTGTCCACAGGATCGAGATTAGCTAGGGTGTCTGTCCTAAAGAGCTCCAGCTTCTCAATAAGTTCGGGGACAAGCTGCAAAGTTGGCACAAAACTGGCTAGACTTGTAGACAGCTCCTTTCGGATATCTATGGCCAGAAGGACTAATCAGCGGCTGCCCAGTTGTTTGTGGAGGCTAGGTTGCAATCACCTTTGGCGAAGGGCTTGCTAACAGCCTTGACGAGGATTTCGTTTTCGCAAAGGCGCAGAAGTAGAGCCACCAGGGCCGCGCGCGCAGATTCCATATCCTCTCGGGCCTTGGAGGTCTGGACGTGTTCCATGACATCGGCCGCAAAGGCCGTCGACGCAGACGTAAAGAGAGCCATCCACTTGGATATTATCTTGACCACATCCAAGGCTGTCCGTGAGTCCGGGATGGCCCTGCCCTGGACAACAGACTTGGTCAGACTGTAGAAGATGACCTCCTCAGCCCAGTACGAGCTTTCCCATCGCGTGATGGGTGGCTTGGCCGGCTTGTTCTTGTCGGGTCCGTCTGTTTGCGCTGTGTTCTGTGGCTGGGCTTGCGCCTGTGCGTGAGACGAGGAGTATTTGAAAAGGGCCTTGAGGATTGAGGGGGTGTCGATGTAGCCCAGCTGGGCGAGGACCTGGAGGTAGGGGGGGATTCGGGGGTCAAGGCTGTCGTGGTTGGAGGGCTGAGGCCGGAGGAAGAAGTCGGCGACGGCGACAGGTGGCAGTGGATGTTTAGAGTGGACGAGGGTAACATAGGCCTCGAAGCGATCCGTCTCGAGACGTCGGGCGATGCAGCGAGCGACAAAGTCGGCCCAGTAGCTGAGGGCCGCCTGCAATGCGCCACCGGCGTTGACACGTCCGTCCATGACTCGGGGGGCTGAAATCGACTAACACGGGTATCTGTAGGGTACTGGGAATCTATGCTCGCTAGAAGCGCGGGTTGTGGAGCGAGAGGGAGGAAGAAAAGTCGGTCGTGTGTCGTGGCGGCGGTAATGGCAATGGTCGGTCGTGCCTGAAACCCGGCAGGAGAGGCCCAGCTCAGACCATACGGCAGGCCGTGATCTAGTGATGTCGCGATGTCAATCCAGACACCAGAGAACGTGAGACTCTGCAGCAGGTGAATCGCTGCTCGGGAGAGCGAGAGAGAGGACGTTGTTGAAGCTTCTTTGAGCCGCGTCGCAGAAGCTCGGATCCAGCCTTGCAGATGGGAAGACCTTCTTTCTTGTACCTTCCCTGAGCATACCTCCCAGGGTGTAGGGTGTGTGCGGAGCGGTTGAATTCCGGGAAGAGTGGGGATTTCCAAAGAAGGTTGCGTTGTGGACGGACTCTTAATGGTTGATTGACCATGTAACTATTGAACAATAGAAAAAGGTTAATTATTAGAGACGGAACAACATAAGTGCATGTTGTTTTTTGTTTTGTTTTTAAATGAATAATTACCTAAATGGTGAAACAAACGGGTGGCTTGAGTCCGACCAATCCGAATCGACGGCTCAGATGATGTTCCTCACAGTGGACTCAACACCTAGAATCCCCTTCAACTCCTCCCAAACCCGACTTGTCAACTTCTCTCCTTCTTCGCCCTTCATACTCCCAGGCCGAACGTGCAACCGGCAGTCAGACATCCAGTTCGCGTGCGTCTCCTCGCCCGCCACCGCCACCGCCGGCGCCACAAGTGTGCGCGAGCCCATGTCCGCTGTCCGCCCCAGCAGCACATTGACCAACTTGACGGCCATGTTAAACGGAAAAGACCAACTTGACGGCCATGTTAAACGGAAAAGACCAGTTGCGGTACAGCTCCGTGCGACAGAGACCCGGGTTCAGCGCGTTGACGAGGATGTGGCTCTTTCCCGACTCGTCCACGGCCTCGCCCAGGCGCTTCATGGCCATTAGATGGAGAAGCTTGGTAAGGCTGTATCGCTGCACCGTCAGGGGCCACAAAGCTGAGATGAGACGTGACATTAAACTTGGCTGTGGTTCGGCCCAAGCCTGGCAGTACCAGGATAGAGAGGAAAATGGCATAGATTGCATTGACGAGCAATTGAAGTTTATGTCCTTTAACCACTTTCTTCTGGAAAGTGAGCACGCTAGCATCGTTTAGTAGCACACTAACGCGGTCCAGCTTGTCCACACTAGAAGCAAAGTCGCGAACGCTAGCAGACGATAAAAGATCCAGTGGCCAAACCTCAATTACGCCCTGTCGCTTGGTTGTGTCTTCAATGTCCTGACGCGCCTTCTCACCACTCTCAATGCCGCAACATGCAATAATTACCTTTGTGGCTCCCAATCGCACGAAGTGCCGTGCTGCCTCGCGGCCAAGAGCATGAATTAGCCACGGAACCATCCTAATACCGACATAACCGATGAGATCGCTAGTAATGCTAAGCTCAGTAAACACCTGTTGTAGATGCCTCAGGCATCTATACCTGCAGCCTCGAGCCCTACTTGCCACACACCCTAATGTATGTAGGCTCTAGCTAGCTTTTTACATATATATATCTTTACTTTCGAGACCTTATGCCCCCTTTAACGTAAGACCATAATAGGTTATAAGCTCCTAGCGCTTATCGTACATTACTTCCTATATTATATAGGCCTAAGCTGTTAGCGGGTACCTTCCCTAACCGGTAGAGACTAACCCTTTAAGGTAGTTAGAGTTATAATTACCTTCCTTAATTAGTAGAGGCTAACCTATTAAGGTAGTTAGAGTTGCGATTACCCTAATTAGTAGAGGCTGATTTATTAAGGTAGTTAGAGTTATGTTTTTTCTATAAAAATTATATACTAAAACCCTAGCTTAAAAAGCCCTTTAAAGTAATAAGAAGAAAAAAACTATTGGAATATTATGATAGATCCTACCTATAATAATACTATAGTTATCTAGTCCCTAGCTAGAGCTATTAGTTAGCTTAAGGGAGTTAATAATTATAATAACTAAGCGATAAGGGTTATAATTACCCTAAATACCTAGAATCTAATAGAATATATTAAACTAAGCATTATACTACTACTAAATATAGATAAAGTCTAATAATAAAGATATTTAATAGAGGGAAAGAAGGTAAAGATAGTTTTTATAAACCTACTATTACGAATAGTTACTAAGAAGCTTTAGATAACTAACTAGAAGATCTCTAATGGTCTAAAAAAAACCTAGGAAGTAATTAAGGCTATAGTCTAGACTAGGCCTTAAGATAATATATATTACTTACTTAAAGACCTTTTTAAAATTAATAGAAGAGACTTCTCTTCCCTTAAAGCCTTTATAATCTAACTTAACTATCTATAGTAATAAATCCTTTATAAAGAACTTAAGATACTAGAGTTAGTTATACTTAATATAGCTTTTTTAGGTATTAAATATTCTAACTTAGTTTAGTATAAAGACTAGGTCTATAATATAAACTAAGGTAATAAGTAGATTATAAAGATTATATTCCTAGACTTCTTAATATAGTAGTATAACTAAAGTTAATAGAAAGCTAATATATCTATAGTTATAACTAAAGACTAGAAAAATATATTATAATCTTAAGGTAATAAAGCCTTATAGAGCTAATAGTCTTAACCTAATAGGGATAACCCTTAGTATAAGAAATACCTTTAGAATGCAAAAGGTATATATAGCTATAGAAAATCTAAATACTAGGTTAATTACCTAGAACTTTAACCCCCTAGACTATAGGCTCCTAGCTAAAACTTAAATAGAGGAAATAAGGATATTACTAATATAGGAAATATAGGTCTAACCTTTATAAGTATAACCTTCCTTATAGAAGATCTAGTAAGCTAAGATTTTAAACCTTTTAATTATAATAATATATTTAGGGATAACTTTATCCCTAGCCTTTCCCCTAGTATTACTAAGGATAAATCCTACCTTATATTTATAACTATAGAAAGTAGAGAAATTAGTTATAATAATATAATTATTAATTTAGGCTGCTTAGTTTATTACTTTAATAATAAGAAATAGTTTATATACCTTATTAAGGTAGATAAGCTAGACTTAATAAAGACCTTAAATAGCTCTATAATAAATACTAAAGGGTAAGGAAATATTAGTATTATAATTAACTTTAGTAACCTAGCTCTAGAATCTATAGTCTTTATACCCTAGGTAATAGTAAATATAATTAGCCTAAGGATAATATAAAAGAAAGGTATTATAATTAATAGATCTTATAATATTCTTATTATTAAAAGAATTAAATAGCCTATAGGTAATATCCTTTAGAAAAGAAATATTACTATACTTAAATATATTAAGAAAGAGCTATTCTATAACTTTACTACCCTTCTAAAGAATATAACTACTAATAGGGTTAAGTATAGCCTTATATATTAATACCTTACTTATACTAACCCTAATAGAGTTATTTAAGTATATAAAGAAGCTAGAATTAAACTTAATCTTATAAGACTAAAAACCTTCTTCTATAAGACCTATTACCTAGCTAAGGCTAATATAATAGTTAACTATATAATAATAATATAATTATAATAGTTTCTAGCTTATATCTATTAGGATATTATTTCTTATATACCTATAGATTATAGTAACTTTAAGTATAGTCTTTATAGTATTAATATATATATATCCTATTACTAGATTATTATTATACACTAAAGTATTATTAGTACTAAAATACTAGAAGTAGAGTAGTAGAAGTACTATAATCTTAGAGTAACTATACTAATTAAACGCTGCTAGTATATTACCCTACTCTAGATAACCGAATAGCTAAGCTAAGGCCTAGAGGGCTAAGGACTAAGATAGTAAGGGCTATTATAATAAAATAAAAATAAAAGGAGCTTATATAACTAGAAAGAATAGGGAGGTTAGAGATTAATTTATATTATAGTACTATTATACCTTTCCCACTATACCTTAGTAGCGATCTAGTAGTCTATCTTACCTCTTTACTCCTTACTATAAATACTATCTCTAATAAGTTAATCTCTCTAAATCTATAGGTATAGTAAACTATTAAGGAAGATAATTACTACTAATAACCCTCTTAGTATACTACTTACCTCTTTAAGTTTATAGCTAATAAGTAGCGAAGATCCTATAATATTATAGACTTAAGATAGATAACCTAGGAGTTAGATATTACTATTAAACCTTTCTTTCTACTATAATTTTAACCCTCCCTCTAAACCTATTAATATTCTTATAGAAGAGGTAAAGCTAAACCTTTATATTAAAACCCTATAAACCTTATAGTGAATTAGCTATAAGAAATACTAGCTTAAGCTAACTACTATTAAGATTACCCCTAACTTTAACCCTAATATTAAGCTATAACCTATAAAGTAAACTTACTATACCTATAATACGAATATATAGTAGAGCCCTAACTATAATATTAGTAAGCTTATCTTAAAGACTTCTTATTATAGCGGAAAGTTTTAGACTAAATTAAGGATCTATCTTACTAATCTTAATAGCTAATTCCTTTTATATCCCTTAAGCTTTTATATAGACCTACTAAAGGTCCTACTTACTAGTAGCTATCTTAAAGGATTAGTTAAGCTATATTAAACTAGCTTCCTTAATAATAATTAAAGAAGCTAAATTAATAAAATTATATAGAATAATTACCTTACTTAGGTTAAAGGGACTATTAATAATAACCCTACCTAATACCTTAAGATAACTAGAAAGCTAGTATACTACTATATAAAGCTAACCTAGACTATTAGGAACTTCCTTAACTACTATAAAGCTCTTAAAGCTAAGCTCCTGGAATAGCTACCTAAGTCCTATTAAGTTTACTTAGTAATTTATTAACTTATACCTATACTATAAACCTAGGTAATTAGCTATAAGATCTCTTTAACTTAGTAGAAGTTTATTAGCTTAGTTACTTAAGTAAAGATTATTCTTAGAAGATCTAACCCTAGCTATAATAATATAAACTTAGTACCTACTTTAAGTATTACCCTAAATACTAACCCTATTAATACCCTAGTAACTCTATAGATACCTAGCTAGCCCTATAGAGGCTTTATTATATACTATAAGTATAGAGAAGAGGGTTATATCTTAATAAAATACTTTAAACCTAATTATAAAATATATAAGAGTAACTATTATACTATAAATTAGTATTAAGCTAGCTACGACCCTACTATACCTACGATAGCTCCTAATAACATTCGATTTACTAGTATAGTGTTAGGGACAGTATTCACAGTAGGGAGTGAAGAGGTAAGATAGACTACTAGATCGCTGCTAGGGCGCAGCGGGAAAGGTGCGATGGTGCTATGATGTGAATTGATCTCTGACCTCCCTATTCTTTCTAGTTATGCAAGCTCCTTTTATCTTCATTCCGTCGCAACAGCCCCCGCCATCGTAGTCCTCGGCCCTCCGGGCCTCG
>JAZAVK010000080.1:0-196519 GCA_037954305.1 Neonectria magnoliae | reverse complement strand
CTCCGAAGGATCCGGAGCCTCTCGGCTGTCCGAGGTCATCCGAGGTCATCATCAGTCTCTTCGTCTATAAGACTGACCCAAAGACCCTCATTAGATAGAAAGAATATCAAGAGCTTCTCGCACACATAATCACATCCATCTGCTAGATGCAACACAGGTTGATGCACCATCATGCAAGTTGTCATTCGTGAAGTCTGCTTCCGTCCATTCATCTGGGCATCGGCAGAAATCACATGCGCCCCGACCTCGAGCTCCAGGGTCTCGCGGCCCGCACCTGGTGATATAGTGCGGATGATGGAGATATGGATTGTGTCTTAAAATAAGGCCGTGAGCTCTGATGATGTGGGTGACGATTTGAGACATCTCGGCTCTCGGCCTACGACATTTCCATTTCGATGTGTGGTCGTATGGATCGTGAAGGAAAAAGGGACACCACTCGCAAGAATTTTCAAAATCCTCATCTGTAAGGGTTCTTGTTTCTCCAGGGATAAGCTTCAGGTATGCGTACTCATCTGGCAATTGAGGATATGTTAGGTTCAATACCAAGTTCGATTGTGTCGCGGACAACGCATCCGTGACATTGTTAGAGGGCTGCTCATTTGCGACAATGTCACCATCATCCTCATGTTTCTGCAATGGCTCGGAAAGACGTTGGCGCAAGTGCTCGTAGCCGGTTTTCAGGGGTTCTGTAGGTATGAAGTGCAAGTCTTCAGATGGGGGAGGCTCCTCTGTGAAGCGATTGCCTTCAACCTGACGGGTCTCGTTTCCTCGTACCTCTCCACCGGGACGTCCGCCGATTCATCATCCATCGACTGTCTAGATGATCGAGATGAGAGTTCGCTATCCGGACCAGCGGTTAAGGGTTCGTCCGTGCTCTCACTGGATGTGATAGGTTTATCGAGGTAGGACAGAGATAGAAATGATAATGACTTGAGACGCTACCCAACGTGTTTTGATAGCGATGTACATGGCGCCTCTGCGAGACTATCTTTCAGGTCACCTGAGACACAATCGCAGAGAGGACAGACGAACGGGTCTCTAGTGGCGACTGTTTTATTCCGTCGTGTTCGTCCCAGCAGCTGGGATCCTGTGAGTTGCTCCCTGTGTTCTCCTTTCAGATGCGAGAGAAACTCGCTCTTGTCGTGATACTCTCGAGGTTCGTTGTGCTTGAAGTCACAATACCACGATTCTGTATGAATTCGCTGCGCCCCTTCTATCGCACGTCGAGATTGCATATGATCAATCCAGTCTCTCATACGGGGAAAAACCCGTATTGGATCTTGGCATTCCTCGGAGAGACAGACACGCGGTTCTAGATCTTGAATGACATGTCGAATTGCTTACTTCCAATGGTCTTGTGTCATTGTGCGAAATTCGAGAGGCTCACAGCAAATGGAGCATGGGCTGTACTTGGCTGTACTCCTCGGCGTCCGGGGATACTGTAGCTCATTTCCGTCTCTGTCTATGACAGTCGATCCTACACTTACTAAGGACCGAGATGGCCTCGGTTTGATCACCGCAGGTGAGTGCCAAGTAAGTATTTTCGAGGGCGAGATGGCGGATGCTGTGGTATCTGGATTGGTAACAGGGGGTTGAATGACCGTGCTTCCTCTTGTTAGCTGGATTTGTCGTGTGTGTCTCTCTCGACCACGCTGTGGTCATCTCGTTGATATGCCAGCTTTCCATTGTGCTTCTTCAGGTAACGAAGAGATGTTCCTCGGCTATCAATGGAACGAGCCAGTTGATCAAGAAGACTCTTCCTGGCGTTTGGGTATCGCTTTCGCAACAACATCAAGCACAATGAACTGGGTTGGTCGATGAAACGGAACCCGCTCAAACAGGCATCAAACTCCCTTATCAGTTCCGAATAAGAGTGTCTCACAGTGGGCATTGGAAAGAAGTTATCTTCTAGAGAGAAAGCCACCCTCGTCTTTGTTCATGCTGATTTCGGATACAAGGAGGGCCTGGCCACATAAGGTCTCCGGGAGGAGGCCCTGGTCATGAACTTGCTTTGGAGCGTCAAGTCAGGACGACCTCTTGAGCTTTGTTTCCTGCGCCGACTTGGTCGTGGGTATCTATGAGCGGAGGCGTCGAGACACAGATGCGACTGGTTGAATCGAGGCGAGGTGAAATAGACATACGGCCTTCGATAGCCGTCGCGTCAAGGCTACCCTTGAATACGATGGGTGGAATATTGAGAAGATACCTATGTGTAGAGTCAACAGGGTCTTCCAAGTGAACTAGCTTGCTGATCCTTGACACAGATGCCGAAGTAAGCTTTGTTAGGCCTAGGGCAGAAGAGGAACGGACCGTGAACGTTAGCGCAAGAGAACCCATTCCCCTGAGAACACTGATCATCGCGACCTTCTCCACCAGTCCGCTCCTCTGTCCTCTTTCGCCAACTACCCCGCTGCGAACGCGGGCAACTTTTCGCTTGTCGATACGGACCCGGACGCACGAGTTGATGTAGGAGCGTCGGTGGACCTCGATGCCAGCGAGCGACTCCATCAACAGGCCGAGAAGCGGAACCTGGTGGGTCAGCGGCCCGAGTGGTTAATTCCCCGGCGGTACAGGCCCTGGTGCTGGTGCGATGTTTCCCGCGTCGACATGTTGTGCTGCAACAGAACGCGGGACGGAGGCGGGGACTCTCGAGCGGTGAGGGGAGAGCGGTATATCCTCTGTTATAGTCCCGGATGAAACGACTTGGGATAACTTTCTTTTCCTGTCTAGACGGGACGCTTAGTGGGGGATATTAAACTCCCCGTCAACATAGGCGATTCCGCTGCACGGAGTCCCAAATCTCCCAAGAGTCCCACCGACGCCCCGGCAACGGCGACTACCGAAGGCCAGGATGTGGAGACGGCCAGGCTACAGCAGACAATGCTAGATCCGTCGCATTGGGAAGTGAGTATTCGTCTTCCTGTTGACGAGAAGAACCCAAACTAATACGGAAACCCAGAACGATGCTGCTGCCGACGACATCTCCGACGATGACGCCGATTCCACCCTAGGCGACGACGCCGCGAGCTCGACTGCGAGCATCAGCTCCAGCATCCTCGAATACCGCGTCGTTCACGGACGAACCTACCACGCGTCCACCCTCACCACCGACGGAAAGCTATACCTCGCGCCGATAGACAAGACAACCCTGGGAAAGGTCCTCGGTGTCGGCACGGGAACTGGCATCTGGCCATGGACTTCGGCGCCGAGGCCGAAGTCATCGGCACTGACATCTCGCCCATCCAGCCGCCGTGGGTACCCCCCCAACGTCAAGTTTGAGATTGAGAACCTCACGCTGGGCTGGACCTTTGCCGACAGCTCGTTCGACTACATGCACATGCGCTATCTCTACGGAAGCGTGCCCAACTGGTTTGATCTGTACCGTCGGGCGTACCAGGTGCTGAAGCCCGGCGGCTGGATCGAGAGCTAAGAGGGCGATCCCATGTGCCACAACGACGACGGCTCGCTGAAGGAGGGCAGCGCCATTGCGGATGGGGCAAGTTCTTCTACGAGGGCGGGAATAAGCTAGGACGCATCTTTACGCCGCTGCTGGATAGTCTGCAGGAGAAGGGCATGAAGGAGGCTAGCTTGTGGATATCCAGTCTAACACGGTCAAGGTGCCTGTTGGTGACTGGCCCAAGGATCCCAAGATGAAGGAG
The DNA here is from genome assembly GCA_037954305.1 of Neonectria magnoliae. Classification (NCBI taxonomy): domain Eukaryota; kingdom Fungi; phylum Ascomycota; class Sordariomycetes; order Hypocreales; family Nectriaceae; genus Neonectria; species Neonectria magnoliae. Next base: position 192,860 of record JAZAVK010000080.1, on the reverse strand, counting down.
ATTGGGCGGTTCATGCAGCTGGGCGTCGAGACTGACGTCGAAGGCCACGTGTCGTTTATGGCTAACCTTCTTGATGGATGAATACATGATCAAGTCATGCTTTACTGTGCTCAACTACAACGGGAGTTGAAGGGAAAAAAGTCGCACCCGTACTACTACCAACGTATTGTATGGGCACAGAAGCCCCTGGCTGCGTGAGAACATCATGATTCGACCCTCGTAATCTATGTCTAATTAAAATAGAGTGGATAACAAACTAACGACTCGCCTCAACAAGCCATAGAGTAATTAAGCAGGATATATCCTTTGCGAGAAAACAAACCCAAGAATGAAACTATTAAAATAACCCTCTGATCAAGATGACCGACCTCTAATGCCCGTCTCGCCCAGATAAATCAATGCGCGATGTTCCAACTCTTTCAATACCTGAACCCTGGTTGCTGCTTCTATATTTTACGAGATGAAGGTGGCCTCGGCGTACATTTTGCCCTTCTCGACAACCTCTTCGTCTCCGATCTTCAGCTTGAGGGTGAGCTCGGGGCGGAACTGGCATATGGTTAGTTCACGAAACGTGTATCCGGGGGTAGAGAGTTGGCAAACCTGATAGAGATATGGTCTTGTGCCCACAGCCCCGGCGATAATGGTCTTGACAAAGCCCGGGACCTCTTCCATGATGTCGACGCAGTCGATTTTATCGCCCAGGGAACCCTCAATCACGCCCTCGACAGTTTTCCCGTCCTTGTCGGTTCCAGACCAAGTGTACCGGGCCTCGGTAGGTTCCTGCCATCCCGTGACAGGGTCATCCTTGGAATCCGTGTGCGTGGCTGTGCCGTTGCAGCCTGCCACAACAATTCCGTCGTCCGTGGTGATGCAGCCGACATTAACGACTGTCGATCCGTACGACGCTGGTGTGGTGAATTCCATCATGATGGCTGAGTATTTATCGCCATGGAAGTTGAGAAAGTTCCATTTCGCGGCAGCGTGGTGAGGCTTCATGCCTTGGAGTGCGTGGATGAAAGATGCATGGCCATCCTTGAAATCGATCTCCTTCTCCTTAGTAGTAATACTACCTTCCGAAACACAACGAGGCCAAAAGGCGTGGCGCATAAATCCCCAGGGGTTCTTTAGGTCAGTGCCAAAGTAAGTGCTCCCTGAGGTGCCAGCACGAAAGCCAGGACCGACACGAGACACCTTCAGGTCAACGATGGCGCGTTCGTCGCTGCTACTCTTTATTGTGTAGAATGAGCTATCCTCCGACAACTCTACCTCACACTCTCCGGCAAAGAAGCTCGTGTTATCATCATTGAGTTCAACATTGCTCAGGGGCGTTGATGTCCAAAGATGAGATTTTGGCTTTCCGACTTTCGGGTAAAACAGCTTGCAAACAAACTGGCAAGTGGTCCGGAGGCCACTGTGGTGCAATCTATAGTCAGCATGGTCTCTCTTCCAATCCAGGGGCAAAGCCAAACTCGTACGCTACGTTGCTATAGATGACCTCGACGAAGGCGACATGGCCAGCTTGGCTATACGCGTAGAAGATTTGAGTCTCGACACATGTCGACTGCATAGCTAGCCATGCGAGATTCTCACGTTGAAGTTCCGTGAATGGGGTTTCCTCTGCCTCCTCCGCCACCGACTTGACGGCGGAGGGGCCGTAGACGGGCTCCTGAGTGCCAGCGACATACGCAATCCTACGAAAGTCAGTCGTCTCGAAAACAACATCAAGGAAGGTTATGGGACGCTATCTTACTGTTGTTTGGCCCAGTTGAACATGATGGCCTCACAATAATGGGTCGCTGACTCCTTTTATGGGTGCGGTGAGGGCGCAGACGGTTGCAGGTCAAATGTAGAATACTAGTAATTATCCAAGTGGGAAACGAGGTCGGGATTCTCTACTGTGTGCCACGGTCCATGGATCGATGGCTGGGTTGTCAAGAAGTGGGTGGGTTGTTAAGGAGGCTGAGCTTTGCAAACACAAACATAGGAGACAATTTTATTCCGCACTTCCGGTGAAGTCAGCGCATCTAAGGCTGAAATGACCATGGCCTGATGATCTCGCCCCCTGCTAGGTTGCGGACAGATGAATAGTCCGGCCCGCGAGACAGGGGTCGTTTCGAAGAGTAGGCTAGAATCCACGGCGTGAGCGTGATTATAGCGGTTGAGTGGGATATAATGGTGTCTCACTATCAGCCCATAAGTCAGTCGAGTAAAGGAGATGAGACAATGCCTTGGCAATCACGGATTTAATACGAGAAGAAACTTTAATACAGCCCTAAACAAAGACATGCTTGAAGCCACTACGGCCCAATTGGGAAGCTAAGATAAAGAAAAGGTGGATCTGAACCAGTCACGTGGATTTGTACGAAGAAGTTAACGTTAGTTCTCCTTATATTGCTGACCAAGCTGAAGGAGATCTGGAAGGAAGCATTTCATCTAGTTATAAAATCACTATTGTCGAAACACTCCATAAATGGGACGAGGCAGACCAAGAAACGTTGTTGCGCCGTGCCAACACTGCGGGAAGCAGTTCAAACGGCAAGAGCATTTACTGAGACATGAACGAACTCGTAAGAAGCAGCTTGGCTACTGTATGAATAGGTTTACTGAAGATGCGCAGATACCCGTGAGAAGCCTTTTGCCTGCGATTGCGGACAAAGCTTTACTCGACAGTAAGACCACTTTTGTACTTACGCCAGCAATCACTTGGAACTGACCGATTATATAGAGACCTTCTCTCGCGTCATGCTCGTTTGTCACATCCTTTCCGTCAACAAACATCACCACCATGTATAGAAGTCGTACAGGCTTCAACCACTTCTAATGATATTCCGGCTGGGGCGAGGGACGTTGAATTCATGTGGGATACCGACCTCTTGACCCACGACATGCTACCAAATTCGCTTTTCGATGACTGTCTCTTCACCAATATACGGCCGAGCATGCAACCGCCACAGAAGAGCAGCTTTTCTCGGTTTAGCTCTCGGTTGCCCAATTTCGATGACGAAGAGGATGTTGCGGAAGACGAGGATGACGCCGAGGATAATGCTGAGGATAACACCGAGAACATTACCGAGGACAGCCATCCGGTTGAGGATGCTGGTACTGCTATGCCATGGTCTATCACGGGGTCTGCCTACGAAAGATTCTGTCTCAGGGTCCAGTTGTATTCGGAAATTCTTCCACCCGGGTGCTCCTTGCCATCGAGAAACGCCTTGACCCGCAATCTAGAAGGATACTTCCGATGCCTTCAGGAACATCTCCCATTCATCCATCCAGCCACCTTCTCAATTGAGCAAAGGGACGTTGAGCTTCTGTTAGCTATTTCTGCCCTTGGCTCATTGTACAGATTCGAGCCCAAATCCTACGAGCTGTACTTCATGACAAAGGCAATTTTGCTAGAGAAGGCACGGCAGGACAACCTCCGGTTGACGACAGAGCTCCTTTCCGGACAGAACCTTGTTGTTCTAGAAAAAAGAGACGGTCTGAGTCGAATCCAAACGCTTATTTTTCTCATATCTTTTGCTTCATGGACGGACAAAAGAATTCTGCCAGACGCGCTATGCATGGCCAACCAGTTGGTCTCACTAATGAGGCAGAACGGAATCGAAGAATCCGACAAGATGTCACAGAACCTTGGTTGGCGATCGTGGGTTGCCGCTGAGGAGAGACGAAGGACACTGTTTTCTGCGTATGTGGTATTAAACATGCACAGTATTGCATTTGATACTCCACCACCACTCCTGAATCACGAAATTGGCCTGTACTTGCCAAGCGGTACCGCACAATGGAAGTCGACGAATGCAACGGAATGGCTCAAAGGCACCGGCCAAGTTGAGCGCCGATTTCAAGACGCGCTCCGTGCTCTTTCTGATGGCACTGGAATACCAAAGGATGAAAGGGTGTCCTCCTTCTCCAACTATCTGCTCATTCATGGACTGCTTCAGCAAATATACGTGGCAAGCCATGGCTGTACAGCATCTTTGCGACCAGACACCATAAAGACTTTTGAAACGGCCCTTCGTACATGGCAACTATCTTGGGAGCTCACTTATGAATCCACCCTTGACCCGTTATCCTCCAAGGGGCCACTTGGCCTAAACTCGACTGCCCTATTCCGACTGGCTTATATTCGGTTGGATTCGAACCCTGACCTATACCGTGGCCTGTTTTCAAGAGATCTCGAACGCATAACACGGAAGGCGTCTCACCTCACCCGATCATCACATGTCGAAAGAGCCGTCCTACATGCTGCCCATGCTCTCAGCATACCGGTGCGTCTTGGAATCAAGTTGGTTGCTCGTACTAGAATACCGATATGGAGTATTGAGCATTCGATTTGCAGTCTCGAATGCGCCTTGCTGCTCAAAGACTGGCTTGAGATGATTTCATCGACAGTCAGGTCCAAGGGTGCTGAAGAACTGCGCAAGATCGAGAGAAGGATTTTGACAATTATCACTGGGATCATCAAGGAGACGTCTTTAGCTGAAAGCCTGGATACCTTTGAGGACGAGGCGTCGCACATTCAACGCATGGCTGCGACGGTGGTTAAACTGTGGGCTCAGATATTCCAAGGCGTTCATGTGCTTGAGATTGACGATGTCATCAAGGAAGGTTTAGAGCTTATCGCGGGTGCTACTCCAGATTGATGCAAACTTTGCCAATGAAATCGCCAGATGCGAGGCATTCCAAAGCTGCGATGATTCCTTCCCGATTGAAGCCAAAGGTCTTGTCAACTGGCATTTGCAGTTCACGACTTGCCATAAATCTCACTGCCTCTTCGAGCTGCTGCTTCGACCCAGCCAAGATACCACGAAACACCACGCCCTTCACCAGAGTTAGCCAAGCAATGTTAGGCAACTTGTCTGGAGGAACATCCGTCAGGTATCCGATGAGAGAAACGGTGCCTCCCCATGCAACGGACTGAAAGCTCCGTTGAATAGTCCCGAGTCCGCCGACTTCAATCACGTTGTCGACGCCGTGGCCGTTGGTGATCCGCTGCACCTCGACATCCCAATCGGGATGAGTGTTGTAGTTGATGGTGTAGTCGGCGCCGTACGTGGCCTTGACATATTCGAGTTTTTCATCACTGGACGACGTGACGATGGTAGTTGCACCAGCAGCTTTGGCAAAGATGAGGGCTGCGAGGGACACCCCTCCAGTTCCTAGAGATCGTAAGCTACTGTCTCTTTGCAGAATACTGATGGATTATACCAAGAACGAGCACAGTTTGACCTGGCCTCAGTGGCGCGTAGCCATAGAGAGCATTCCAAGCTGTCGAACCAATGGTCACCAGAGCAGCCCACTGAGTGAAGTTGTGGGACGACTTGGGCAGCTTGATGACAGCATGCGCTGGAAGGGCCAGATACTCCTGAAGAACCCCATCCTTGGGTCCACCAAGAGTGTTGGCGTGATCCTTCACGCAACCATACAGCAAGGCCAAACTGACAGGAGCAATCACCGAGTCACCGACGGCAAACCCGTCCACACCACCGCCCACTTCGACGATCTCGCCAGCCATGTCTGAACAGGGAACGACCTGATCCTTCACAGGAATAGGGTACGTAGACCTTGCGATGGTCACGTCTCGATTGTTCAGAGCGACGCTGCGTACTTTGACGAGGACGTCTTCTTTCCCAACCATGGGGATGGGTTCCTCGAATGCCTTGAGCCCTTCGAAACCATCCCTAGAACTCCATCGGAAAACAGTGTGAGACGACATTTTGCAATATGGCAGGTCGCTTAAAGGTGTCGAGGTATGGTTGAAGCTGCTGGATGATTCGGAGAGGTGATAGTCTAGTATGAGAAGCTTGAAGATGAAATGATTTTTGGAAAGAATCCGAAACTGGAGATGGGTCGTTCATTATATACTTTTTCTTCCATTACCACTCCATCGCTTGCGAAGGCATTATGACTGGGATGTCTGCTAAAAACGGGTGGCCCGAGGTTGGAGCTGTTGGGGTTTGATTTAACAAAAATCAACCGATTGCGGCGTTTTAGCGGTCGCCAGTCAAATTGGGAGGTCTTGGTGCTTGCAGAGCTGAAGGTCCAGCCGTGGGGCTAGGTAAGTCGGAGTAACTAGGGGTTGACAGTTTCGAGTGTGTAAGACGTAGAGGATCTCAGCGAGTCAGCAGGGCGACATCAATATATTGATTGAAGCATTTTGATCAGCAATATAACCAGAGGACTAATGTATAAGGACTCGAATATACTAATTATGTTTCACACATTCAGGCCATGTCACATGGGACCATCGGAGCTGTTAATACTTACCCTAACTACCCCAACTCGACCAAAGGGTCTTCAAGTGCTCCCCGAAATCGGTGGGTGAGTAAAAAGGAATGAAGACCGCAAATCATTGGAGAAAAATGACGAGATTCCATTTGAAGCACCGAATCATGTCATGCCAGACTGTAAGAAAGTGAAAAGCGCACCGAGCTATAGCTTTACTACAGCTTTGTGGCGATGAATATGTACTTGCTCTGAAAGTATAAACACTAACTAGCTAGTATGAATGTAATTTCTTCGCCATATGCTCTTCATTCAGGCCGTCGCCTCCCTTCTTGCGGCACTCTGAGCACACATCAAAGGATGCCTTGCAAGTATGACACCTACGACTCCCTGACGTCTTACTATTAAACACGCAGATGCTACACAGGCTATCACTGTTGCTGAACTGTGTTCTCACGACATCACATATATCCGTCTCCGTTTCCAGTACGCCTGTCCTCTTTGCATACTCAACGAGCACTCGCTCAATCTCAGTGTTTCCAGCTCTTCTTGCCCACCACAGTGGACTTTGCCCGAAGGAGTCCTTGGAGTTACACGTTACTCGTCCGCTGGCGAGCAATACTTCGACCACGTCTATTTGACATCTTCGTACAGCCATTGACAATGGGGTGGAACCAAGCCGGTCCGCCTTGTCAGGATCCACAGACTCATTGGCAAGTAATGCCCGCACTATAGCAACATGTCCATGGAAGGCGGCGTGGAGAAGCGGTGTTCTACCAAGGCAATCGCCTATATTTCCATCTGCTTTTGAAAGAAACAACTTGACAACTGCTTCGCGCCCGTTCATGGCAGCTAATATGAATGGCGTGCGGTGATATTTATCCCTAAAGTTTATGTCGACGCCTTTCGTAGCGAGTAGTAACTCAACGACAGACTCATGTCCAACCGCAGAAGCCACAGATAACGGAGAATAGCCGTGAATGACTTCTTTCTGATTTAGATTGACGCCCTGGCTAGCTGCACCAAAGTTTCTCACAGTGATGAGCGACTTGGCAGCAGTGGCGTGCCCAGCTTCAGCGGCCTTATACAGCGGCGTCTCCGAAAACCTCTCACTTTTGTTTATATCGACATGACTCACATCGACCAGTAGCTTGACAACGGCGTCGTGTCCATTCGTAGCAGCCAACCAGAGAGGCGTGCTCTCGTTCACATCGACTGCGTCCGTAGAGAGCAATAGCTTGACAATGGCATCGTGTCCGTTCTGAGCAGCCTCCGATAGGGGAGTGAACTTTTTTATATCGACCAAGTTCACGTCAACGCCTTTGGTATCGAGTAAAAACTTGACAACATCCTCGTTCCCTTCCATAGCTGCAATCGATAATGGTGTTTGGCGGCCACCACCCTTCGCGTTAGGGTCGGCCTGACTCTTGAGCAATAGCTGCATTACACTTATTTGGCCTTGCTGGGCTGCCAGGACAAACCAAGGGTCCCGTAGTTTCTGTGCCTTCGCTGGGTCGATTTTGAGGTCTGTTAACACGGCAGGATAACTGGCTGCCGCGTGGTCTTTCCACGATGAAAGTGCATATCGGAAGAATGCAAATGGCGGATTGATGGTCTTGATCCATACAATTTCGTCAATCAGAGTGGGCCATCCGAAATTCACGCCAGAATCACTGAACTCATCGTTGCTCAAATAGCGCCAGCACATCTGGAACATGAAGGAGTTTGCGCCATCGAGTGAAGTACGAAACCACGCGGCACTTGAATCGCCTGGGTTCTGCAACAGAAAGTCCTTGACCGACTGGTGGCAGAAATTGAGAGTAATCTCACCGCTGTGGGTTTCAACGAGGTAGATGATGGAGCTGCATGATGAGCAGATGTCGGTGTAATCGTCAAGATATTCAGTCTGCACCATAGCATTATCTCTCCAGAGGGCGAAGGAGGCTGCCATCTCTTTGTCCTTCAGAGGACGTACCGCAGCAACCATAGTGAGCAAGAGAAATCGGGCATCCTCTTGTCTCTCTTCGGGAATGTTGTCGTCTAAAATCCGAGTGTAGGTCGCGTCGAGGCCCTGCGGTAAATGCTTGAGGCGACGAGAGACGTCGTATTTCAGGGTGTTTTTCAGCTCGGCGAGCATTAGAGATACCCAGAGAAAGGTACCTCCAGCTTTACCCCGTAGCGCGTTCTTAACCTCCTCTTTCAAAGCAGAGCTGTACCTCTTTCTTCGAGCCAGGTCATCAACGTTGACTTCGATGTAGTCAGAGAGGTCGGCATTGACGCTGCTAGAGTCTATTCTCAAAGTGACTCCAATCTCGTCCAGCAGCTCTGACTCGATCCCACTCAAATCAGGTCGAGAAGTTATGAGAAACTTAAACTTCCCCCTTAACTCTGAAGCCTTCAAAAAGAGATCATTGAGACCAACGATCAGGGCCTCCCGCGTCGACTTGTCGCACTCGTCCAGAGCATCAATGAGAATGTAGACTTCGCCAGCACGCTCGTCTTGGACCATCGCTTCGAATATCCGCCAGAGAGCAGAAACATTATCCAAGAGGTCATTAAAAACACGACTTCTATCGTGCTTCTCAAAGTCGGGTTGAACGTGCTGGAAGAGCCCGTTATTTTGAAGCAAGAGCTGCCAGATGAGGCTTCGGAGCAAAGCGGTGGGCGTCCTCCGCTCCTGGTTCTTATCATCGCAGAAAAAGTACGCAAAAGCCCTCCTGGAGGTCCTTTCAACTTTGGTCTTGATGACTTCTGTGAGATAGGTGGACATCATCGTCTTTCCGATGCCCGGGGGACCAACAAGACGAAGAAGCTGCGAGTTCTCCTGAGCTCCGCCCCAAGCGGCGAACTCTTCTCGCTTCAGGATCCATTCACAAGTGTGTCCTGTCCGTTTTCCCCTTTGCCTATAGATGTCCGATAGAACGTCCCGGGGGTCTGTGACACGCATCTGCTGGAGGCATTGTTTAAGAAGACCAGAGGCAGCGCGTTGGTCCGATGGGATGGTTTTCGGACATCGACGGCGTTTCAGTAATTGCTCAGCGTTTCGGGCCATCCGTTCAATCTCGGGATAGACAAAGTTAAAGGAGGGATCATCCGGTCCGTAAAACTTGTTGATCTTGAAATGGTCGGCGGGAAGAGATATTTTGTGATGGCCGTCAATACAAGCACTTTCCTCCGGGACAACCTAGAAACATCATCAGATCTCAAAATCTTCCCAGACGGGCGCAGATACATACAAGAAACTTGGGAGAAGGAAGAAACTTTCCAAGTAGTCCCATTCTTGCCGAATAGTCCGTGACGAGGCTTTCAAAGAAGCAAACGACAGGCACAGACTCGACGAAGAGCCATTGGGAAAAATTGTGCAGACGATCGACTAAAGAACTGGACTGCTTCTCCAGGCCTTCTAGAATCCGTTTCTCAAGGGCAAGTTGAGACGGTGCGAGCGATGCAATGACAGCACCCCATGTTGCAGCGGCGCTACCTCGATGCGGTGTGCCCAGGAAGATGACGCCGACAGTGGACTCGGCGATGTCGTTGTATCTAGATCCATGTTGGGAGGCAGATACAATGGCCTGCAAGAGGATGTTAATCAGATAAGAAGAAAGCCAGCGGATGGACTACAAACCTGTTGGATGAGGTTGCCCCCAAAGCTGTGACCGACGAAGATGACTGGTCTTCCGGTGGCCTCCTGGAACATGGTTAGTCAACTATTACCTAACGCTGGTAAAGCAACTTTTACATGCATTCTCGCGCCAATTCCGTAAACTGTCCAGCAACTTGTCTGAAATATTAGAGAGCCGCTGTTGAGGCGCATTCATCAACCACGTCGAGTCATAGTTGAACGTCATGACCCGGCAAGGCAACTTCGTAGATGACAGCCTGGTGGGAAGCAAGTCCTTTAACCAGTTGAAGTGCTCGGTTGGATAGCCAGTGCAGTCGGGAGGGTTGTTCTTTGGCTGCCAAACCCACGCGTAGTCTGGATTTGCGGCAAGTCCATGAACAGCCACGATGCTGCACAACGTCAGAGATTGCAGATTTATCCAGGGGTAAGACGTACTCGATGGCTGCGTTGCTGGACTCGTACAGAACCTGTATCGGATATTCAGCCCGTGGTGGAGCGTTCTTGTATGACAGACGATAAGTCAACTTCCGAGGCAGATCGCCGGTCCCTGGCGTACGTCCCGCAGTGGTCGCAACATCTTCACCCTTTGAGAATCTGACTTGGCGGTTTGGTCTAGTCTCGTAGGTGGATTCTGGCCGTGATTTGGACCTGAAAAGCCATTTCGTACAAGTAGGTATGCTGACAGAGGCAATGAGGACGCAGAAAATGACAAAAGCACTCCACACCGCCTCGCGAGGTTCGTTGAGTACCTCGGTGAGAGTCCTTGAAAAGGTGAATGAGGACATGACGCACTCGTTGTGTAGTGCCCGCTCGTTATCGGAGGCGGCCCGGGTTAGACAGAATGATACATGACGTGGAATTAGAAATACGAAGACAAGCAAAGATGAGGAAGCAGAATTGCAGCAGGCTCGGGAGAGTCAGGCGACAGTGTTGGACGATCATCGTTTCTATTTTTAAGACGCGGCGCCTAAACCGGCCGACAAGCATTCTTCCCCAATCAACTTGTGTCTAAGCCCACCAACAAGCATACGCGACATGGGGCAATGCATTTTCGGTAACCAATCCAAGCTGGAATGAAGGCTGTTGTTTCAGCGGCTACAGGCAGCCATGCGTAATGTGTAAAAATGTGAGGGGTTGTACGCTTGGTCTATTATGATTCCGGGTTGGTGCCTGATGTTGATCTTGGCGCACCCAACAGCGATGAGAGCTGTAAGCCTAACCCTACACGCCAGACGACGATTACTTGTCCCCCCTTGAAACGCGTAGAATGATCAAATACACACTCGGATCACCTGTGACATATCTACAAGCGAAATTAATGCGTACTCTTCTTAGCTTACTCCCTCCTGACGTCTGAGTAAACCTGACAAGACCTGCACTGGTTGACATCTTGTTAAATCAGTACTTAAATATGCTGCATCTCGTTGAATGCAGTGTTCTGTTCCCGATCTATCTCTCTCAAATATCTCCAACTCGTCTTTTAGCCCACTGCACCCCTGCAATTTAACCTCCAGAACGTGGCTACTTGCACACCCTCCTGGTACTTGCCTTTCGACGACATCATGCATCTTACAAAGACCACTACTCTCGTCACAATTGCGTGCCTATCCCTTGCGGCTGCCATGCATACTAAGCGGGAGTCCATGGAAGATGGCGCCATCCTCAAGTTCCTCAATGACCTCGAAGTTCGTGGCGAAGGTCTCAGTTCGCACTAAGCAAACTGATCCAGTAAGCATAAGTTATAGTCTTGCCGACTATCTAGTATTCCAATTCTGACAAATTTGTCTCCAGCCGTTCAATACCAAACTACAACGAGAACTGTGCGGGCGGTCAAGTCTGGCATTGCTGTGTCTGTCGCCCGTATCGTTGCCTGAAATGGTGTCTGCAATAATCTAGCTTTGAATAAGTCTACTCCAAATAAAGGAGTTGACCATATACCCTTCGAAGTCTCTTTCGATTCCTTCAGACTGTGGCATGACGAGAGGCAGGTGTGGACTTTTGAAATTGTCCTAGTTTGCGAAAACTGTCTCTATAATACAGTTGAATCGAAAAGAATAAACAACACACTTTACCGCCAACATCCCCGAGATGGGTCTCTCTCATGTGGCACATGATTGGTGGTGCAAATCCCGCTCTGACGGACCGAGGCGAATAGCTAACCCCCTCCACTTATGTCCAAATGCATCCCCTCAGCCCCGAGCCTGACATGTTGTACTGTTTAGCTCGATGGCGACACAACAACATTATCCCGCACTACCGCCGTACCATCCGCCAGCGCCTCCAATTGCTCATCCGAGCATGTCAAAGCTGCTTGTCTTAAGAAACACGTCGGCTTAGGACTCTCCGGCAGCTTGTTCTTGACATTAAAGCTGCTCAACGGTCCATTACTGCTGTAGTTTCCTCTGGCACCAATCTCGACTCGGCCGGTGGCAACGTCTCGACCGAAGATGGCTCGCTTGAAGATCTGGTACACAGTTTCCGGCTGGTACGCTGCAACTGAGTGTCCGGAATCAAAGACGCGGGAGAAGGAGACGTTGCCGTGCTGTCGTACGAGGCCGCCTACGTAGCTGGAGTTCGTTTCGATGTGGGTGTATCCAGAGGATCGGAAGGCAGGGGCTTCAGGATATGACATGCTCAGGCTGACTTTCTCGACAGCAAGCCCTAGTAAAGTGTAAGTGAATTGTCGTGCTAGATTAAAGAATGATGTACTTACAGTTGCAGCGGTAATCGCGGTCTCCGTAAACGAGAGCGAGGTTCACTCCGGCGGAGAGGATGTACTCGACGTTGGACACGCTGTGAATCATCTCATCGCCCGTGAGGTACAACAGGTTCGTGGCGATGGTCGATCCACTCAGCGTGAAATTAACCGGCACTCCAAGCGCCTCTTGAACCCAGCGTTGGTTGTAAAAGGGCGTCGCGTAGTCTCCTGGAAAGATGCCGGGAAGCTTGAGAGCGATGTCGAAGGCACTCATTGGCGATACGGCAGTGTACGCTCCCTGGATGGTATCGAAGCAGAATTGGGAAGCGGCCACACAGGCCTCATTGACTTGAACGTTGTTTCCCATTTGCTTCGGGTCTTTCTTTGCTTGCAGAGTTCGACATTTGTCGATCAGATCATAGCATCCGCCTGGTTTAGTGGCGTTGTGCTTGGCCATCTCATAGGTTTCTTCGGAAATAGCCTCAACGCCATAGGTGTTGTTGTATGCATATTCTGGATATGAGAGGACCTCGGTCTTCGCGTCGATGCAACCATTGTTGATGCCTAGCGTGCCGAGGCGGAACTTCTTTGCGTGGCAGTCGTCTATCGTGCCGTCGTCGATTTCTTCGTTCTTTTGCTGAAAATAGGCCACGGTAGCAGGACCGAAAAAGCCAGCATACTAGCAAGCTGATGTTAGTGCACGTGAAGCGCAGCTTGGAAACGCATAACGTACCGAGTATGCCCAAAAGTTTATCTCGTCATTTGTAGTCTTGTGTTCGGGGAATTCCTGGAACCATACTTGGGAAATCTGCCAGACCTGCTGGGCGACCTGCGCGGTAGTGTTCACCGTGTCGCGCGAATCCGTGCTGGAAAGTGTCCCTGCAATGGATGTCAAGTTCGTGGGTACGCTGGTGGATCCCTCTGGCGCAGGCGTGAAGACGTTTGACAGCAAATCGAGAGTCCCGTTCTGGGCATTCGTAAACGAGTATCCGGTCTGAACTGGCACATCAAGATACAGCATGTTGACATCGTTGTTCCAGGACCATGGGTTCAGAGTAGTGCTGTTAGAGTCACTGTTGATGTTGCATGGAAAACCGCTGGCGCCATCTAGAAAGCTTTCGCCGGGACCTCCGGGGAGGTAGATAGTTGTAGGAGCATGGGCGGCGTTGTTCCTAGATTCTGAAATATCTTAGCACGGCTTCTCTAGAAAGAAGCATGACGAAACTAACCAAAGTACCAGAAGAAGATGCTGGCGTCGTACGTCTTGTCGATACTAGGCAGAGTGACGAACCCACTGTATCCTTTTACACTGGGAGTTGTTTCGCAGATAGTGGTCTGGAAGGCTTTAGTCACGTTCACCTTGAGTATTGGAACAACAAACCTCTTTGTATGAGATTGAAATGTCAGGATAGTTGCGTGATTGAATATTCGTCACACCCTTAGGCAAGGGCACGAAGGTTCCATTTCCGGCGAAAGCCAGTGCTGGGAATAGCAGCAACGTAGATGCTAGAATGGAAAACATCGAGCGGTGGTTTGAGGTTTTGAATGGTGCAAAGGGAAGTAGTCTGCTTTGACAGCTTCTGAATGTCGTGTTGTTCATCCGAATGATAGCACGGCGGAGAGCGAGACACTTATAAGCATCTGGCTTGTCATGCTGCACGCCCATTGCATTGCCAAAAAGACACAATAACGAGGCTCATTTGACCCCAACCAAGAGCACTATACCGTCAAGATGCCAAAATTGCTGGTGCTCACAGGGGCGAAGGCGGCACAGCCACGAGACGTCAGCCCCTTGTCGAGATGCATTTACGTGGAAAACTCCCCGTATGGCGAGCCAGCCAATGGGAGCCCGTTTCGCGAAGCGGCGTCATTGCGCTCGCCAAAGCTATGACGAGTGAGAACTAGACCCGTCGACGAAAACGGGGCGCATTTATTCGGGTTCGTATTCTGGCTGGGGGCTGTAACTGATTTTACCTTACAAACAAGGCATTGTGTCTTATTCATAACCTATATCTAGGCGCTGTGTCCATTGCGTTTTGAAGCTTACACGCACTCTAATCCACAGCGGGCTCGGGTCTTACTCGCATTTTATCGTCAAGCATCAATCGAAACTTGCTTCCTTTTCGCAACGATACCCTCCGCTGTTGTTTCCTGGCCGAGCTGGGAGCATATCAAAGAGCGAGAATATTGACTTTTGGCCAAGAACTGATCTGAAATTGACATGAGACTTCATTCTGAGTGCTATACTCGCTCACAGAGAACTACAATCGTCGGAAGATATTTTATTTGGTGTTTGCACAGAACCACATCAGACGCCAATTCACAACTCAAATGTCTGCCTTTTCCTCGCTGCGCGCGGAGTTGGTCCCGCGCGGAGGACCAAGACGACGCGTAACCGTACGAGCTAAATCACTCCTCATCCAGCCAGTGGAGCAGACGATGGGCCAATTGCATTCACATAACTTGACAGTTTGTGCGTATTGAAAAGCGCCCGTGGATTTGAGCAGGCGTTAGCACTGCCCAAGCCAAGATGTATGATTCAGACGCTGCGCCATGGCATCCATCAGTCGGTGCAAGGAAACCAATCTGGGACATCCAACAACTGTTACAAGCAAAAGGGCGAATTTCTGCTTTATATTAGCGAGCAACTGCACTAGCGCTTGTACTTTCCCTGGATTCTAAATAATCTGCGATAACAAGCTGCTCGCTGAATGTTGGAGTGAAGTCTGCAAGAGTAGGGTAAGAAAAGCATCATAAATACCAGCCTCCTCCAGTTTTGAACAGGATACTACCCAGTTAATTTCAATCAATGCAATTATCAGCCAAGAGAATGGGATCTTTAAGGGTCAGACGGCGTTTATTGTGAGAACCCAATCCATTCCTTGGCCTTTGACTAAATGTTGACTCTCCAGACTGGTGCTTGCATAGGCATCGGCGAGGCAATTGCTATCAAAGTAGACGAACATGGCGTCAACATCGCATTGGTATCGAGAAGCAAGGTAAATCTACTCCAGTCAAGATCAAATCTGTACCTAATGAGCCGTAATAGGACAAGATAGAAACAGTGCGTGACAAGACCACAGTAAACGCTTCTGCGGCCAAGGTTAGGGTTTACCCAGTAGACATTCAAAACCACATCGACGTCCAAAAGACAGTCACTGGGCTAGACTGCCCCCCCGTTCGACGAAGAGGCCGTCTACCATGCTACAAAAGCCTTCCTGGAGGGATTTGCCCACAGTTTGCGAATGGAGACTTCCGGGTCAGACATCAGGGTATTGACCCTACAGCCAGGGTGCACAACAACAAATTTCCATTTGCAGCGGGTCAAATACGACGAGGCCATGGATGAGTTCTTCTACGGCTGCGTCGTGTCGATCGTGCTTCCTCGTTATCGCGATGAGTGACTAAAGAGGCACGCGTCAACGCCCAACGCGCTCATTCTTTCTAGAAGCCTCAATCGACTTCAGCATAGATCCAAGTGATGCAAGACCAATGGCCGATTAGTTTGAAACGCTTGCTGTGTTTGGCCGTTTCAAATCATCTGGCCTGAAACGCATGAATGTTTCCTCCATCCGTCCTCGTGAATGACACGTGCCTCGTATAAACGACTAGGAGTCCTTCCTGTGACCGCGTCTTCCGTTTGCGTAAAAGCCCCGGGGAATGCAGTCTATTAAACATCACGGCTATTTACCACAAGTTACACTCTTAGTAACCCACGTGGGATATCGGCCTCCGGCAAGCCACCATCCCACCATCCCACGTGGCGACCGAAACCCGACGCTATTCACAGCACAGCCTCCAACCGCGTCATCAGATAACCAAGTCTCGGCGCGTAAAACCAATTTATTGCTTACAAAACCGTTGCACTACCTGGCACTTAGCACAGCATTAACGCCTCTTTGGGGTTTCACCTTCTCTAGGCCCGGGGTTTGTGCCACTTTGGGCAGCTCGCTCCTTAAGGTTTCCCCCGTAATGTCGGCTACGGAGCTTAAGCTTTTGTTTATGGGTCGGTCGCGGAGCTTAGGCTTTTATTATGGATCGGGCACTTTGGAGCGGCAGTGTCACTTGCACAGCAAATCTTGGAGCCCGTAGCCCGCGACGAGCGCATGAAAGTCGTCAGGAATGAGGCGCAATCTTGTTGTGTTTTAAGAAAAGAGACAGTCAGGCATATATATCCTTCTGGCACCCGCGCTGGTTACCGCTTTGGCAGCATCACATTCCCCCACCTTTGAGATACCGCCTTCACCATGAGTACCTCTAAAGTGGCTGCCATTGCGGCACTCTTGTCGATACAGGGGGCCCTGGCCTCTCCTTATTTCCCTGGCCAGTACAAGAAAAGTGCGCAGCAACTACTCACTTCGTACGATTATGTCGTGGTTGGCGGTGGTGCCTCTGGTCTTACAGTGGCCAACCGATTGTCTGAGAATTCCGGTAGGATAATCTATGCACAACAGTATTATATGAGTCTTCCACTAACATCTACGACTAGCTGTCACTGTTCTGGTAGTCGAAGCCGGAGACTTGTAAGTCAACATCCAGCCACTCACTCCAGCTCAGCTAAGCTGACCTACCCAGTGACGCAAACGAAGCTTCCGTCACCATCCCAGGCCTTGCCGGCGGCGCTATCGGAACAAAGTACGATTGGAACCTCACCTACACCGCAAGCGAATCACTCGGCGGTCGAAATGTGTCCATTCCTCAGGGAAAAGTCGTTGGAGGATCTACCAAGCTCAACCGTATGGTCTTTGACCGCGGGTCCAAGTCGGATTATGATCGCTGGGCCACGCTTGGGAATGAGGGTTGGAACTGGGACGCTCTGTTGCCCTACTTCAAGAAGGTATATACACCATTGGCTTTCCAGCACATGAGACTAACGTGGGCTTGCACAGAATGAAAAGTTCACTCCTCCCAGCGACGCCCTTGTGGCCGAGTACAACATAACGTATGACGCCGCCGCTCATGGCACTTCGGGCAACATGCACTCTAGCTATTCGCCATTCTTCTGGCCCACAACAAGTAAGAGCCCCGAATTGCTGAATACATCCAACGACGGTCCAGTTTCTAACAATCGATTCACCAAACTGTAGAGAACATAGTTCGCGCTCTCAAGGAACTCAAGATCCCAATCTCCAAGGACCAAGCCAACGGAAGCGCAATTGGCGGATACTTTTGCCCTCACAACCAGGATCCCGTGGCTATTACTCGCTCCTCCGCCCGGGAAGCGTACTACAACAACGTCGCCAAGCGCCAAAACCTCCACTTGATCAGCGGTCACCAGGTGACGCGCATCGTTACCAAGAAGACCTCGAGCGCCGTCAAGGTTACGGGAGTAGAGGTA
Source organism: Neonectria magnoliae (assembly GCA_037954305.1). Classification (NCBI taxonomy): domain Eukaryota; kingdom Fungi; phylum Ascomycota; class Sordariomycetes; order Hypocreales; family Nectriaceae; genus Neonectria; species Neonectria magnoliae. The sequence continues at coordinate 174,974 of JAZAVK010000080.1, read as the reverse complement.
AGATTAACTAATCTTGTTCCCGCATCACAACGGAGTCGCTAATTAGCCACAACTCAGTTTGCTACGTCTAAAAACGCCGCTCGCGCAACAGTTGAGGTCAAGAAGGAAGCCATCCTGGCAGCCGGCGCGATCCACACACCTCAGATTCTGCAAGTCTCCGGCATCGGCAATTCGAAAACACTGTCTAGCATCAACGTCAAGACCGTTGTAGACCTTCCAGGAGTCGGCCAAAATTTCCATGACCATGTTCTGCTCGCTGTGGTCAACACCAGTACGTGATCAAACCTCCCTCCGAGCCGTTGCCAGGTCTTTGCTAACCCACACCAGTCACTGCACCCGTGACAAACGGCTTGTTGACCAGCAACGCCACCTTCGCTGCTGAGGCACGAGCTCAGTACGACCAGAAGAAGCAAGGTCCCTTGACTTCGCCGACAGGAGACTTCTTGACCTTTCTACCATTGACTACCTACTCCAAAGCCAGTTCTAGCATCAACGCCCAAGCTGCTAGTCAAGACGGAACAAAGTACTTGCCTTCAGGCACCTCTGCCGAGGTTGCAAAGGGTTACAAAGCCCAGCAAAAGGTTCTCAACAGCAAGCTGCTCAGCAAGGACTCGGCCATCCTCGAGATCATCTGGTCCGATGGCGTCATGGTCCTTGGTCTCCAACATCCTTACTCTCGAGGCAGCGTGAAAGCTTCGTCCGCCTGTACTTTCGATGCCCCCATTGCCGATGCAGGTCTCCTCCGCAACCCCCTGGACGTGGCTGTCCTCGCCGAAGGTGTCAGGTTCACCCGAACCCTTGCCGCTACATCTGCAATTGCACCCCTGCAGCCGCTCGAAGTTGTCCCGGGAGTAAACGTGACCAGCGATGCGGATCTGGAGCAGTTCATTCGATCAAGCGCTTCAACTCTCTTCCATCCCGGTGGCTCTAGCAAGATGGGCAAGAGAGAAGAGGGCGGTGTTGTTGACGGACAGCTCAAGGTCTATGGAGTGCAGGGACTTCGAGTTGTTGATGCCAGTGTGATTCCTTTGTTGCCAGCTTCGCATACCATGACGACTGTGTATGCCGTTGCCGAAAAGGTAAGTTTGCGTCCTTATCTCACCTCTGAACCATGGCTAATTTGCACTTTCACACAGGCTGCGGACATCATCAAGCGCGCGCAGAAGTAAACGATAGTGGAGGCCCTAGCCGTATATAACTGCATTTCAGAGTGTATATTAGTTTATTCCATTTTTCCGCAGTCAGATTTGCGCCTATCTCTTGTACACCCTATGAAGCTTCATTGATGGCGAAGATAGACGATGAAAGTGATGAGTGTATCCGGATGGGGATGAACCAAGATATTGAATATAGGCACCTTGATTCATCTCAAGCACCCGATAAAAGCGCAGATTTACCAAACGTGATCGCCACCTTTAGCTTTGCATCTTAAATCCGAAAATATGGCGTCCGGAACCCTGATTATTCACGGAGTGCGGCTCCCGTGGCCCCGGTGGCGTCTTACCTCCCGTCCTATACGCGTTCGCCGAGGTTTCCCTTGCATGTTTGCCCTTACACGAATGGGAACTCCATGTAGGCGCCCCTGACCTTGCCCTGGCGGCTATTCACACGACTACACAGGCTCTTTTTAGTATCCTCTTTGAGTTACTGACACATCCTGAGTACATCGAATTTCTCCGAGAGCAAAATTCGCTCGGTTCTCGGCGAGGGAGGAGAGCATGCTATATTTCAATTTGTAGTGTGTATGTGGTTGAGCAAACCGCATATGAGTCCAATACAGTTCTGGTGGTGTTCTCAGCGTATATTTCAATAGATATTGTCAGCTAGACCCTTCGAATTACGCTCTGTTGCTAAGGTCATTGGTCTCTAATGCTCCAGTGTAACAAATAATATTTACGTTTCTTGGGAATTATCTACCGAAGTCTTTCCGGAGTTGATAAAATGGTTGTGCTGTAGAGTAATTGAAGCTGAACGACTGACTGGAGAAGAAGAGTTGAAGGTCTAAGCTTGCGATAGCCCTAGATTTACAAACTGTGTTCGTACACTAGACTATCGCATCTTCCTAGCACTCGATATCACCCCTGGGAATTCACCGATAATGACATATTCTAGGTGTTCACGGGCCGCATAGCTGGGCTTGGACTTGACTACCAAAGCGGCTATGATTGGCGGCATTTCGCTGTGAGACCCTGGATGTTACCTCGTTTGATATCGCGGGACTGGGGTGGGGGAAAACAAGGAACTCTAAACCTCAACACAGTCAAGATCTACAATCAGTCTTCCCTACGAGGCTGCGACGCTCGGAATCCGTGCCCCGGACTCGCCGACGATGCGAAATTTGCGTCATTTACAGCTGAACACCAAGTCGCGCGTCCTCTCTTCATCGATATTGTGCAATCCCCACATTGCCCAGGAACCTCTCTGATAGACATCATAATCAGCATAAGAGCCCTTGTCTTTTGCCTCGAAAGAGACGGAGAGTTTCTGCTTCTCGCCCGGCTTCGCACCCGCTAACTCCTTTCCGCGGATCAGTTGTCCGGATCAAGCCTAGGAAGTGTTGAAAGCAAATGCCGCTCCACTGCAGTCCGAGACAGTGAGCGCTAAGGATTCCTCGTAATCAGGTATCGGCTCTGTGAATGACCGGTGAGGAAATTTGCCGGAAAACCTGGTCAGTGGAGAATTGACCTTGGGATTCTTGATTCGAATTGACGCAGGAATAGTGTAGATAAACGTGAGCCTCGCTGTGTCGTCACTGTCCGCGTCGCTAGTCTATCGTGATCCGTCGACCTCTTCTACTTCCACCATGAGGACAAACATCCAGACCATCGCGACGGCGCTCTGCCTGTTCGCATCGTACCCCATTTCCGATGCCGCGCCCACCAAGCATCTCGCCGGGCCGCAGCTCAAGCACTGGCCCGCAAAGGCCGCCCGCGCGCTGAACAGGATGATCGCGCGCAACGCCCACAGCGGCCGTTACGCCGTCTTCGACATGGACAACACCAGCTACCAATTCGACCTCGAGGAGTCGCTGCTGCCGTACCTCGAGAACAAGGACATTCTGACGCGCGAGACCATGGACCCGACGCTCAAGCTCATTCCCTTCAAGGACACGGCCAACCATACCGAGAGTCTGTATAGCTACTACCTTCGCCTGTGCGAGCTCGACGACGCCGTGTGCTATCCGTGGGCTGCGGAGATCTTCAGCGGGTTTCAGTTGAGTGAGCTCAAGGTCTACGTTGACGAGCTCATGGCGCTCAACGTCACCATCCCGACGACGTACTACGAGGAGGACGTGGTGACCGCGACCGAAGTCAGTCCGCCCAAGGTCTTCGAAGGCCAGGTCGAGCTGTACAACCGCCTCATGGCCAACGGAATCGAAGTCTACGTCGTCAGCGCTGCGTCCGAGGAGCTTGTCCGGATGGTGGCATCCGATCCCAAGTACGGCTACAACGTCAAGCCCGAGAACGTCATTGGTGTGACGGTGTTGATGAAGGACAAGGCTGGAGACCTCACCACGGCCAGGAAGCAGATCGAGGAAGGGGACTACGACGAGAAGGCCAACCTGGACCTCGTCATGACGCCGTTCCTGTGGACGCCTGCGACTTGGAAGGCGGGCAAGTGGGCCGCGATCCTCACCTTCATCGACGAGTGGAAGAAGCCCATTCTTGTTGGTGGAGATACCCCTGACAGCGACGGCCCGATGCTTTTCCACGGTGTGGACGTTTCGCGCGGGGGTGTTCACTTGTGGATCAACCGTAAGGATTCCTCCATGGTGCAGATTGAGGGAATGATGAAGGACTTTTCGAAGGCGCAGAAGAAGGAGCGTCTTCCTGTTACGGCGGATAAGAACTGGGTTATTGTCAAGCCAGCTGACATCCACGCTTGAACGGTTAGTTGCGCTAGGTTCTGTGACTAGGACGATAATTGATGACTGGCTCCCAATTAAGAACTGCCCGCTACCACCGATGAGAAGCTTAACAAGTGATGTGCTGTGTAAGGATGTGAAGAATGGGAGAGACATCATGGGAGGGAGTGCATACCGTGACGTGGTTGAAGTGACGGGCATGAGACTAATCGACAGACACGGGAGCAACTTGTGTGAACATTTCTTTACACTGTCCTGGTAGATGATACCTCGCAGTCCGAATTGGGGTGGATGCCTCCAGCTGTCCCGAGTCAACAGCTCCAAACTTGACTACCGTGGATCGAAGCTTTATCTCACATTTCACGATCGACGTCCTAAACGTGACATGATCTCGCCAGCTGAACCAACCGCGCACCTCGGTACATCCACCCATAGACGCCAAGGACTAACTCTGTCCGCGAGACGTAGGTTCTGCTTGTAATGTACCATCTTCGACACGCCACAGCCGACTCCTAAGCGGATCGACCGCCCACAAGCCAGCCCAGTACCCCGATCACAGCATCTGCGAGAAACGCTCTGCGATCGCCACCAGGGCTGCTAACTTGTGCTCCCTCTTGGTTAGTGTCTTCTCCGCGTAGAGCGTGACGAGGGTGTGCCATTCATCTGTCGCACCTGATCTACTTTCGGGACTAAAACCAAGGCTACGTTCTAGGATGGTGGCGTCGAGTGTCGCTACACTCGGAAGGAGTGAGAGAGTTCTTGAAGCTTGCGGTTCTAGTGCTGCATATAAAGTTGACAGAGACGTGGGCGTATCAAGATGCGTTGGAGAGCTTGAGCTTTGAAGAGTCCACGCCCTGTCATGCAGCAGCAAACACTCCATGTCTAGGTCAGCCTCTTTGTCTTGGTCTAGAAAATGGGTTGCAATGCTAAAGCACCGCTTGGGCAGGGAAATGTCAGAGAGTAGCAACTCCCGACTACTCTATTTTACAAGAAACCGTTTGAGACGCGGTCGGAACTCTCGAGGGTGACAAGGACATTCTCATAGGCTTCTCGGATATGCCCAAGTTCATCGTTCTTATTTTGATGGCCATCTTGGATGATATATGCGTCGACCCAGCGGTATTTGGATCCCAGATTTCTGGCACAATGGATTGCATCTTGTGTCGTCTGTGAGAGCTCATTTAGCTGGATGGGCTCATCGATTGGTGATATCAAGACGGATGGTGATGCCTGATTGTTGCTCGTCCCAGCAGTACGAGAGCGCGGTGTCCTATCCATTAAGGCTTTTGTCTCGGCCAACCTCACATCGCGACTATCTCCAGCTAGAGGAATCTCAAGACTATTCAGGCGTCCGCCCTCGGCTGGGACTACAGAACCTTGAGAAGCATCTTGGACACATCGGCTAGCTTGGATATGCTACGGTCGCTAAGGCCTAGAGGAATAATCTAGATTCTAGAGAGGCTAGTAAGGTCGACGCCCCCGAATAGTTGCAAGATTGGTTCGCTACCTGGAGAGTGGTTAGGAAAATAACCCGTCATATAAACTATGAGAGCCAGCAATGAATGTACTTTCAGACAAATCGTGTCTCGTGCTTACCTATTACCAGTCTCCGGGGCGAGTTCAAGAGAGGATGTGTTAGCCGATGAACCTGGCCAAAACCCAGGCGGTAGTTGGGCGGAAGCCATATCGCCGAAGCGAACGCATGTCCTAGGAGGCTCGAGACGGCTGAGTCTAAATTGAATAGTATAGTGCTGCTTTGTTTTAGATGTCGGATATAATACATAAAAGTCCAGCCCTTATTTGCTACCTTATCATCATGTTGATATGTCCAAGCCTAATAGCTCAAGCCCAATAGCTCTTGGGTGTCAATCAGGATTCTGCCGCTTTTGACCGCTCGATCTTACTCCAGGTCAGCCAGCCGCTCAAAAGTGCTCTCCTCCTCCGCCTTAAGTCACATCGTCTCTATCAGTTCCTCCTTGCTTGACTCCGGGTGAACCTTGTGTAAAATGACGAATGAAACCGCCGAGACTGTCATCCCACAGAAAGAGCAACCTCCGTTGCGAGATCTCCAACGAGCCTTGGCTGTGAGCGTGTTTGACATCACCAAGAGCGACGGGGCAGTTTTCCAGGGCTGCGCTGAGCTGTCTCAAGAGTCCGTCCTCCGGAGTGGACTGCCTCCGCTCCAACCATCCACCACGCGTATTTTGATCCTCGAGGCCCCGTTCTCGCCCAAGAATCCCGGCGTCAGTACGACCATGCCGGATTGGTTTACACAGTTCGACGATGCCAGGCTGTCGTCCATCAATTCCTTCAACGTATGGTCTTTGAGGCACTTTTGGACCAGCCCCAGCGCGTCCAATCTGTCTGAAAGACTCTGGACATCAGAATATGTCATCCGGAAAAAGAAGACGTCTCGCCCAGGGAAATCGCTGCTGAAGACGAGTCCGCATCTTCAAGGCGGATGGCTGCAATTTGGTCGCAGTCCATCATCGAGAGTTCATCTCTGGAGATGTGTCTCCTCGTTCTATGCCGAGTTTCTCGAGGACGGCGCTGTTCAGGGTGTGTGACAGTGATAGCAATGCTATGATCGCGAGACTAATTATGTTGCAAGTGACATGCCGGTTTCCACTCTTGCCCAAGAATTACGATGCAAGAACCATCCAACGGAATTCCTATACGGTATACGCGGACCCTAAAACTGTGGTGTCCAGTCCACTCAAAGGTCGCTTTTTGGAACTTCTTCTTTCGAAGGACTCGACCACACGGATTCATCTTCCTACCCCAGAAGCATCCCAAATGGCAGTAACGCTGGATATTCTAAGAGCAAACGTTGAGTGCTGGGCAGTAAATACGAGCGACCTCATCCGCGACATGCCTTCGGAATGGAGCCTGTATGAAGGCTCGCGGTCGAACCAGAGTCTTCATATTACCAAGATACATACTGCCGCACACCACCTGGAAAATGTCCTTCAGTACACTTATTCATCCCTACTCGCAGCGGTTGAAGGCAAAGAAGACGTTGATATCCAAAGACTGAAGGCGATTGGTTTAGAGATCGATGCGAAACTCGAAGTGGTCAAGATCAGACTGCAACATTGGCGAAGCCAGATTGACAGAATGGTGAACATCAGTTCTGCTCGGACTGATGAAATGCAAGCTGAGAGCGTAAAGCGACTGACATTACTTGCAGCAATATTCCTACCCATCAGTCTCGCCTCAAGCCTCCTCAGTATGAGTGTCCGAGCCACTGACCTTGGGGACCTCTGGTATGACTACTTTGGACTGGCCTCTATTTCCATGTTCCTTGTAGCTTTGATATACCTCTGCTTACGAGTCTGGGACGAGGCCCGAGTGATCGAGCTGAGAGCTCTTGCCCTTATTGGAGTCACTATCCGTATAGTCCGTCGAATAAAAAGGTCCAAGTGGAAGGTCGCTCGAGTTTCCCTGGTCTATGTTTTCGGCGCTGCGGTCGTTGGTTCTTTCTGCGTTGGAATGGTGAAGGATATGTCCCTTGGTTTGCGTATACTTGGCTATAGTACGGCCAGTTTCCTTGGAGTCTTTTTCATATTGACTGTTTCAGAGGTGGCGTCATTAGTAGCAGTCAAGTACAGAGAGTCTAAAGAAGGTAGTCAAATAGCTGAGTGAGCTTAATGAGAGTGTAGATTAGGTTTAAGAAAGATGAACGGTTGGGGCTGACAATCTGCAAGACCCATTAGAGATAAATTCAGAGTAAAGAGCGCTGTTACAAGTTTGCCTATTACTATAGCTATAATGATCCAGGTTTTATCCTTCACCCTACAAGCTAGAAGATTGCTATGCATCCCAAATTACATTACATACAGTTTGAGAAAGCGATAGTAGTATCTCATCAGCTAAGAAGGAAATACTGATCACGAGTTCGTGCTTGGCTTTGATGATTAGACTGAGCCAGGGCCAGAGCTTAAACTGACCCAAAGTGTGCTTCAGCTCGCCGGTTATCGAGTTCCAAACTTGAAAGTCCCATCATCTGAACCCAAAGCCACAACGTTGTCACTGCAGTCTGGCGGACTCGATGGAGCATAGACGCATGCAGTACTATTTCACGGCGGTGAATTCTAGTTACGTCACACGTGAGAACCGACCAAATGAAAAGTCGCCAGTTTGTGTGCGATAATATGATTGCATCGTTGGAATCTGGCGTCAAAAGGTGTGAGCTAACAAATTCCCATCGATCAAAACACTAATCTGCAGTCATGTTACACCCAATCTAATTACGTGTTGCCATAGGAAGTTTAATCTAATTGTTGAATACATGTCTTCACACGCTCTCTAAAATAAACCTCTCCAGAACGATACCCCCTCAAAGCTTTCCCTTATGCCTTTGGGGGACTGGCGTTAGTGGTTCATACGCAGCCGTAGACAACCCGTCCACATAGGGTGCCGAATGGTCTGAGATGCCACGGACTGTAACAAAGCTGGGATTCAGCTCTTCAAGGCGATTACAACCAAGAAGCCGCATGTCCATTTCCAACTCATCCTTCAGCAAATGCATAGCTCGCTCAACACCTGGCTGGCCATATGCCCCGAGAGCATAGAGAAATGGACGTCCAATTCCAACGCCACGGGCACCCAGGCACAGCGCTTTTAGGATATCGGTACCGCGGCGAACACCACCATCGACGTACACCTCAATCTTGTCCTGAAGTCCGCGCTCTCTGAGAACGGGCATGGTTTCTGCGAGAACTTCGATAGGTGATCGGGCAAATTCCAGCTGGCGACCGCCGTGGTTAGAAAGGATAACGCCTTGACAGCCATACTCGACAGCTTTCAGAACATCTTCAACCCGCTGCACACCCTTGAGGACAATGGGCATGCTGGTAATGCTCTGGAACCAGGGGATATCCGCCCAGGAGAGCGTCGAGCCAAGAAGATTGGACGTTGCGCGCATCGTGCCCAGGCTTTTCGTATCCTCGCCGTCGGCAGGCTCGGTATACTCACTCCGAAGATGTCTCTCACGACGACCAACTTGAGGATTGTCGACAGTGATACAAAGACCCTTGCAGCCACGCTTGTCGGCAGCCTGGACAATCCTCTTGGTGGACTCCCGGTCTTTGCTGACGTAGAGCTGCAGCCATTGGACCTGGCCCTCTCCTCGCGCGTCGATGATCTCGTCGAAGGAACATGATGAGAGGGTCGGGATCATTTGAATGATGTTGTGCTTGTATGATGCGCGGGTGAAGACAACCTCTCCCTCTGGATCCCCAAGTTTGTTACGAGCGGAGGCGCTCACGTAGATGGGCATGGAGGTCTTGGTACCAAGCATGGACGTAGAAATGTCGACGTGCTCGACATCAACGAGGACCTTGGGACGGAACCAGATTCGCTGGTAAACTCGCTGGTTCTCTTGAGCAGTCTACACAGAAGATTAGCCGCCTTGCGTTGAGATGGGATAGATGGTTCACCGCACAATCTCATTGTCCGCTGCACTCGCATAGTACGCCCAAGACGTCTTTTTCATCACACGATGAGCTACCACCTCAAAGTCGAAAAGGTTATAACACTGCGACAACAGCGGCTTGTGGGCAATGCGGTCCTGCCGCTCAGCCTCCTCTGGATCCTCATCATCCTTTTGCGCGGCGGCACTCAAGACAACGGGGCCGAGGTGCTTAGATTGGTCGAGATATTTGTCGAGAGCATCTGACGGATGGATGGGGTCGTACACGGCTGTTGCGTCTTTGCCCTAATTTGTCTGTGAGCGTAGTACCTGGGTGTTGTGGGTGAATGCGTACGGCGTGTCGAAGAATAGTCTCTGCGCCTCCAGGATGGTCTATCAGGAAGAAAAAGCTCAGCATCTCATCTCATGAGTTCTCATTCATAGGCATACCTGGGAGGAAATCTGTCACATCATACGCTTTGCCCTATTTCAACGCGGTCAGTTACGCTCCGACGGTAGGTTTCGGAGTGTTCCCACATGAATAATGACCCAGCACGACTCGGCGCTGTTGTGCTCTGCAACCTCGGTGTCCTTCAGCGCCATTTTGATGTTTTGATTGCGAGAGAGAAAGTCGGTAAGGCTGGGAGTTGTTATCAACTGTATCGTACGGCATGTTGCTAATAAGCAAAAGCTGGTTCGCGCAGTAGCAAGGGTCTATCCACACTAGGCGAGATCAACGCACATTTCTCGGTGAGCTGCTAGTGGGGATGAATTGCGTCAATCTCGGATGCTACGCGGAGGTAGTGAGAAAGTCGGTCTCCCACCCACTTGACCTTTTCCAGTCAAGTCTCTTCTCTATTCCCATCGTTGCGAGACATCACCGGTAGTATATTAATCTGTCACAAACCAACTCGAGTCACATAACGACCCCCCCAGCGTAAGATATAAATAAATACGCGTATCGGAAGGGCTGTGGAGTGTGGACCCATGCAAACGGCCCCATCTCGGCAGGCCAATGCCTAGCTTCGCTTGTCACCATACCAGATCACTTGCATCAAATTTAACCGTGAAAGAGAAAGCCAGAAATACCCACAGTTGGCTCGACAGCCTTACTCCGGCAACTCTGTTCTTTGGTTCTCTAACGGACGCAATGGTATCGGTGACGAAGAGTTTATGTCGTCTTTCCTAGCTGCCGTCTATGTGGCCACCTCATTCGATAGGCTTCTGATGTACAAGTATAACAGATCTTGCGGAGACGGTTGAAACTAGGAAGGTCTACCAAATGACCCGTATCTTACTGACAGCGGTAAGAGTGTCGTTACCCGTGGCATTCAAAATGCCGGGGACATCTTCGAAACCAAGCATGGCTTTTGAATGAGCAAGAGTACCTGGGTAAGTCTGTCAGCTTAATATTGACAACTGAAATCATGTTAATATCCCATTTAATGGTACTCTTAGCTACTATATTTAGATATTATGACCCTTAGTAGCACATACCTGCTAGAGGAAGGACTAGAGATTAAAACAGTAGTAAAGAAACAGTAAGAATAACAGTATGATAGGATCAATACCCAGTCCCAAAGCAACAGTACCTACTTACTATAAAACATTATGAGTAGCTAAATTAACATTTATTTCGTCTAATAGCTCTGTAGCTGAGTGAACATGAATATAGCGAAAGAATTATCCAATATGTTTCTAGTTAACGTATGTGATAAGCATGCGCTGCATCCAAGTATGCGCTGCACTTTTCCCTCTTATAACTTACTTTTTACTTGATTAATTGAATCTTCTACCATAAGCTATGTTAGACCTAAATATTGAAGCTAGAACCCTTCTTGCCCTTTAGGCCCTTTAAAATAATCTAAAATTAAGTATCCGATGCGCTGTAGGGATCTATAATATCGATGAGCGGCGGCTATATCGTCGTAAGCAAGGGATTTAATCGCGATGCAATTGGATCCTAAAGTCATGCCGACTATCTAATCTAGAGGAATAGATTATAGTTTAGTTTATTCTCAACCTAGATTCGCGAGGATTTCCTTCTCGATTGCGTGCTGTTGAAGAAATGGCTAACTAACTGCTCGCTGACTGCGATGCGTTACCTATCGGCAAGCGCTGGGCTTATAACTTCGTTAGGCAATACAATAACCTTAAGATACGTTTTTTTTGTAAATATAACTACTAGAGGGCTAAATGCGAAGATCTAACTGTTATTCGCGATTGGTTTCGGCTTATGGCGAATATAATCGCGAAATATAGTATCCGATTAGAAGATATCTATAACTTTAACGAGACTGGCTTCCTTATGGGTATGATTGTAAGCGGAATGGTCATTACCGGTTTAGAAAGATGTAGAAGACTAAAATTAGTGTAGCCTGGAAACTAGGAATGGATTACGGTAATCCAGGCGATTAATACAGAAGGCTAGGCGGTCTAGCCGTTCATTATTAGTGCGGGCTAATATTACCTCGCTAACTGGTACTGAGATAGTAACCTCCCGGGCGATTGGGCTATTATAATATCCTAAAATAGCTAGACTGATAATAAGATAGGCTTTAAGTAGCTAAAGCACTTTAATCGGTATATAAGCAAGCGATTAGTTGGTCGCTATTGTCTGTTGATCCTCGATAGGCACGAAAGCCACTACTCTGTTGACTTTGAGAGATATTATGAGGAGAACTAGATTATTATGCTCTATATGCTGCCTTATTTATCTTATCTACTTTAGCCTCTTAATATTGGGTACTTTAGCCTACTAAAGAAGGCTTATAGTTAAGAAATAGAGCATTTAATTAGATGTTCTATTACCTACGTTTTGAAGACTGAGTTCTTCCTAGCATTTTATACTGCTTACTAAGCTACTATAATGGAATAAAATATCCAGTTATCTTTTAGAGAGGCTAGGCTTATCCCTCTTAACCTAGAAAGTATAGTCTCTAAGCTTAATATATAGCTACGGACCCTAATGCTGGCTAAGGAGGGGGCTGAGCCCTTAACCCCTTAGGTTTTAAAGACCCTAAAGATAGTACTTAAGGCTAGCTATTAGTCTAATTATATTAAGAGATAAATTAAAAGGCATTATAGTAGCTCTCTAGAGTTGATTCTTAGGGTAGTAGAGTATATTATAAAGGGTTATAAAGCAATTAAACATAAGAATGTATTATTAAAGGCTAAGGTATAGGATCTTTAATAGGCAAATAAGATACTAAGCCGGCGCTGGAGGGCAAAAAGAAGCTAGCTATAGAAGAGAGGGGTAATGATAGTAGAGGAAGGAAAGCAAGTAATTGATTAGATGGATGTTGATGCGTAGGTAGCTGCGGAATCGTCGAGAAGTGGTGGTTAAGGAAGGTTAGTCGGACTAGGCGTTCGGCGCTGTGGAATATATAGTAAGCCCGGATATAATGCAAGAATGTGTTAGGTAGTGATTGAGACGTCTGGGGAAGAGTATAGTAACTAGTTTTAGTTAATCAATTGATCTGTTGCGTTTTTATTATGCTTTTAAACTATTAGGGTAGCGAAAAGTGCGGCGCATACTTGGATGCGGCGTATGCTTATCATATACGTTATAGAAAGTCTGGAGAAGCGAAATGCTGAGATGTGCGGATTCATTCACCTTTTGCAGTAGTTAATTGATAAAATGACAACTTATGAACAACAATACTGTTTCATTACCTTTATAGTTCCACAATCACAGAGTTACTATGACTTGCTTATGTTCATAGCGTAATCTGTCTTATTAACAACTATATAAGCATGGTTAATGGGCACGTGCAAGACGCGAATGTGCGAAGCGGCCAGACTACTTTGACTAGTAAACATGTGACATAAGCCGTGGGCAGTGTGCTCAAGAGAGATTTGACGAAAGAAGCCTCGAAATGGCCGAAGCTGCCTTGTCCCCGTATTTGGTGGAAGTTCGCGAATTCGACAGGGGGGTTGGCAGCTACGCTACAAGCAACAATATGACCAATTGTAGCCAATTCCGTATCAATTCGTCATTTTTACCGTATTTTTACACTTTCGTCCGTCCTGGATTGAGACAATCCAATCATATGTCGGGTAGCTGGGGTATGACTACAAGCCACACTTCTACAGTGCGACCATCCATTCAACATAGCCGGGATGGTGCTAGAATAAGGCTTTAGGCAGCGACGTGGGGATACCCAACCTATTTTCCTTCATTTGCTCATTCACGAACTCATTTGTGGCAGCGTTCTTTAGATCTACAAGCCATCGTCTTCCATCTCGGAATAGGATAGGTGCTTGAATCCACTCTTCAGTCGAAAGCAGGTGCCCACAGCTTCGTTTTTTTAGCTCCTGGGAGTCCCGGCTTTGTTGCTTATGCCAGCATGCCTGAATTTGGTCACCGCATCACCAGATTCGTCTCAAGACACAGGAAAAAGAATCCACTTAGCGCCACGCTGTTCCGTACGGGGGCGAACGATGATTTCCCTGTCGTCCCAGACGTGGACTCATCATACCAGCAAACCAGGCCGCCGCCGACCCAGGGCTCACATACTGACGTGACAGCAGATGAGGAGGACATCGATTGAGCAGGTGAGATTGGGCATGGCAAGCCCCGCTTAGCAAACAATCGCTCCGATGATCTGACAATGTCAAGGGAGAATTGTCCTCACGCGTATCTTCCCTGAGCAGAGCGAGCAGCCGCGAATCAAAGAGGCGCAAAAGAAGCTGCAAGAAGCGACCGAGAAACTCGAAGCCGCACTACAGAAGCACGCTCTTAAACGTCCTTTTCCGGCGATACCTGATGTCGATAACTCTTTGTTTGAATCCGCGGTGACAGCTCCAGGCAATGAGGCGTTCGAGCATTTCATCACAAACTTACTAGAACCTGAATCGCAAGATATGAGTGGTGTGCGCCACAAGGCGAATGTCTTTATGAAAAAGATGTACCCGTTTGTGAGATTTGCCTTGAGCTTATTAAGGATTGAGTCTACTGTGAGTTGCAATCAGAATCCTCAAAGGATGATGCTAATGCCACTCACACTGGAAGGCGGCCGGGATTGTGCCTCTGACTGTATGTGTCAACACACTCAATCAAATCTGCATTGTAAGCCCCCCCAACCTCTCAAGTCTTAGTCACGTTTGTAATTAATTCTTTCCAATGAAGCTTGCAGAGCAACTGAGCGAAGATACCCAAACAGCCACTGCGGAACGGTTTGATAAACTTGTGATCTTCGAGAAATCCACGAGGGTTATCGAAGCCTTCGATCTGGACGATTCCCGACATCCCGACCAGACCATCATTGTCGACGCCATCAAGCTGCTGACTGCCATGACTGAATATCTCCGCACGAACGTCCTGTATCTCAAAAGCCGTTGGTTCGGAAAACTGGTCAAGACAGAGTTCTCCGAGAACAACGTGGTGACGGCCGAGAAAGACCTTGACGAGGCTGCCGAGGCCTTCCACAAGATTTGCGGCCACGCAGCAGATCTTCGTATCCTGGAAGGCAGTCCGAAATAGAAAGCAGATGAGGAAAAGGTGCTGTGGAAGCTGTCCGAGGTGGACTACTCGAGCATTCACCATAGAAAAAAGAAAGATCGCTGTAAGGGAACAACAGACTGGATATTTGAACAACAGGAGTATAAAGATTGGTGGGCGACTTCAGAACCTTTGCTGTGGTGCTACGGTGTTCCAGGGGTCGGGAAGACTCATTTGGCGTGAGTGACATTGCCCTAATTCCCTGACTAGTTATCCGAATGCTGACAATTCCGACATATGCAGAACCGCCGTCGTCGATTGGGTCGGAACCAAAGTCAAAGGGTCGTCTGCCATGGCTGTCTCGTACGCATACTGCGAGTACGACGCATCGAAGGAAGATCAAGAAGCCATTAGCATTCTGAAGAGCATCGCGCGCCAGCTCGTTGAGTGTGCGCCACGCTCCCAAAGGTCGAG
This sequence comes from Neonectria magnoliae, assembly GCA_037954305.1. NCBI lineage: Eukaryota > Fungi > Ascomycota > Sordariomycetes > Hypocreales > Nectriaceae > Neonectria > Neonectria magnoliae. Next base: position 159,779 of record JAZAVK010000080.1, on the reverse strand, counting down.
ACTGATACAAGAAACGCGGGATTTCCTCAAGCATCTGGGGCCAGAGAAATCGGCAACACTGGAGGTGGATTTCCTAACCTCAATCACTTCCAAGTTTCAGCAAGCCATCGTGGTTATCGATGCTCTGGACGAATGTCCTTCGGAAGTGACAGGAGGCGTGACAAACCGGAGTACGCTGGTGACTTGGCTTCGTGCGATTCCCAAGTTGAAGCTCTTCATAACATCACGTGAAATTCCAGCCATACGAACAGCTCTTGATGGACCGAAAGTGCTTCCAATGCGGCTTCTATGGACGTCAATTCAAACTTACCTTACCCAATTGATCAGAGACAGGAAGACTCTCTCGAATATTGTTGCTAGGAGCCGGGAGTTGAGAACACAGATTGATGATGTGGTGAAGTCGAGGTTTGGAGAACCGTAAGCCTCGACTTCTCTTGACGAAATTACCCTTGCTAACTTGTAGTAGCCTTTTCATAACCGCCCGGCTTTTGATAGAGTTTGTGTCGCCTCTACCAGTTGGAGAGATCAAGGACATCTTGACGTCAGCGGCTGAGGCTTCAAAAATGTCGACAACTGGAGAGGCCCATGGCAGCTCAGGAACGCATCTTTCCATGTCCGATCCGAACTTTTGGTACCGCCTCTTGATTGACCGCATCAAGGATCGCAGAGATGAGGGAATCCAAGTGTTGGCTTGGGTTTCATGTGCAAATCGCAGGCTGAGTGTTATAGAGCTACAGCACGCTATCGCCTTCGGACGACGTCGAAAGTATTCCACAATGGATCCTCCAGAGTACGTTTTCCCGGACAATCGAAGCCTTGAGGATCTGGACGAATTCGTGTTTCCGGAAGACGAACTTCTGGAGCGGTGTGCGGGGATCGTTGAAATTAAGCAGGGCGAGGTATCGTTTGCGCATCAAACGATCCACGAATATCTCAAGGACGGGAATGCTCGCAGAAATATCTTCGACTTTTGTCCACAATATCTGCTCGCAGAAACATGCCTGCGTTATTTCAGGGCTCCGGAATTCGAGAGTGGTTTTTGTAAGACGGAAGGCAAGTTTCAAAAGCGGCTGGAGTCATGTCGACTTTATGAGTACGCCGCAGGAAACTGGGGTCATCATGCTCGAGCTTCTTCGGGGATTGACCAACCCGTCAAGAAGGTCCTGCTCGAGAATGGGGCCGATCCAAGCTCCGCCAAGGCCAAATGGAGCATCCACAACAGGCTTCGAACGCCACTGTCGATTGCGGCCGAGAACGGAGACGAAGACGAAGTTAAGAAGATGCTGGCGAAGGAAGCCAACATGGATTGCTTTGATAAAAAATGGAAACACGGCGCTCTGCTTGGCTGCGGACAATGGGCACGAGAGAGTGGTGGAACTACTACTCAGCGAGGAAGCTAACATTGAGGTGCCGAACCAGTACGGGGAGAGAGCGCTCTATTGGGCGGTTTATAATGGGCATGTGGGAGTGGCAGAATTGCTTCTTGCGAAGGGAGTAAGCGTTGAAGTCAACAATTCAGATAACCGCGGTATCATAGTGCCTGGGAAGCCGTTGCATTGGGCGGTTATCCAAGGGGACCAGGCAATGGCTCAGATGCTGATCGACAAGGGCGCCGACGTTAACGCGACTGACTGGGAGAGTAGAACAACGCTTCACTGGGCTGCTGAGAACTGGCATGGGCCAGCGATATCACAGCTACTGATCGAGAATGGGGCCGACGTTAACGCGACTGACCGGAACGGTAGAACAACGCTTCACCTGGCTGTTAAGAGCGGGTACGGGGCGGCGATACTCCAGCTGCTGATCGAGAATGGGGCCGACGTCAACGTAGAGGACGAACTTGGAGAGACGGCGTTACAAACCGCCGCTAGAAAAGGGCACGAGGCGGTAGTGAGACTCCTACTCCCGAAATCCCAAAATGGAGAAGAGACAGCGCTGCGATCGGCAGCCGGTGGAGGGCAAGAGGCATTGGTAAGCTGGCCGCTTGGGAAAGGGGCTGATGTCCATGCGACGAACGAGCAGGGAGAGACAGCATTGCATAAGGTCGCTCGAGGTGGGAGTGAGGCGATAGTGCGTCTGCTTCTTGAAAAAGGAGCCGATGCCAATACGACGAACGAGCATATAGAGACGGCACTGCACGAGGCCGCTCGTGGTGGGCACGAGGCGGTAGTGCGTCTGCTCCTCGAGAAAGGAGCTGATGTACATGCGAAGAACGAGCAGGGAGAGACAGCGCTGCACGAGGCGGTAGGCACCCGGCGGGGGGAAACGGGAGTGCGAGCAGTAGTGCGGCTTCTGCTCGACAACGGAACCGACGTCAACGCCACAAATCAAAACGGAGACTCCGTGCTGCACTGGGAGCTCCGCTGCAAGCGCGGCTGGTGGCGAAGGCCCAGGGTCACTGTGGTCCAGCTGCTGCTTGAGCGAGGAGCCAACGTCGCCGCGAAGAACCAGCATGGAGAGACGCCGCTGCACCGGGCCGCCCGCCATGATGAGTTTTGTGGGAGAATATGCCACGAGCACCAAAGGGTAGTGCGGCTACTACTCGAAAGAGGAGCTGATGCGGCACAAGAGGACCGACATGGACACACCGCTCTGCGATTGGCACAGGACGGCCATCAGTCGATAGTTGAGCTATTGAAAGGGAACAGTGTTGGCGTTGCGGACGACACTGAGTGACTTCCGCGTCGTTAGCAGGACCACATCTGTTATTAGTTAGAACATCACTCTCGCAACTACGTCCAATTGATCAATGCTCCTTTGCGAGAAATGTGGAGAGAATCAAGGAGGTTAAGGTATAGAACTTCATCGTAACGGAGACACTGGAAGGGAATGAAGGGGTTGTTGCGCGTGTTATAAGAGAGGCTTTTCAGGTGAGCTTCTAGTTTCAGATGGCCGAGTTCTCGTGCTAGAGCCCTTTGAGAATGGTGGAGAAGGAGACGGGGCGAGCACTATTTATCCTGTAAACACACAGCTGCCGGTCGTCGTGGCTGAGTATTCAGTGCCGAGTACCCGATTTATCGCAGAATTGTCGTACATGTTGGGCGCGCGATTGGGCAGAACCGGGGTGGATTCCGTCTGTTGGTGGAAGCAAATCTGCAGTACTTACATCGGAGGGGATTTGTCAAATCACGGCGGACTGGACAAGTTCCCTAGGGAAGCAGATCCGGGCGTATGACTACTCGCTTGACGGGTCTAAACTGGCTGTAGGACTTCGTAATGTGCCGGCCCAATAATCCAGCCGTCTTCACCAATACTAGTTAAAAAAGACAAAAACCCGTCCCATCCACAGAATGAAGAATAGCGGCGTGACTATATTCTCAGCTGTGAAGGACCTCGATGCTCCGCCGTGTTGGTCCGTAACTGATACGTTGGTGTTGCGCAGCCACTACCAGCAACCTCCAGACTAATTCATAGAGACAATGCAGCGGAAAGTACGCTGCCCAAAACATGGCAGGAATGATGTTTCACGTCTGCCTCGTCTTACAACGATCTGAGCTCTGTTTACGTACTTGAAGACCAATTATAGACATTTCAATGATTCAGTAGCTAGCACACTGCCATGTGCTGAAACACAGGTCCCGCTTGCCTCCCTTCCTTCCCTCCTTCATCGCAAACTCTTCCGAACACCTTCGAGCACCTGCGACACCTCAGACAGCTTATCCTCAATGTGCCTCGGCAGATTATCCAGCGCCAGCAGATCGTCGATAACAGCATCGACGCGGTTAAGGTCCGATCGAGCATTGCGCGCCGTCTCTTGGAACTCCATTACTTCCTCCTCCAGCCGCGAATGACGAGCTCTGAGTCGGTCGTAGTTTCGCCGCATTTGCGTCTGGTCGGATGCATCTCGCGCGGCTTGAGTTGAAGTCTCCGAGGAGGGCACGGAGGAAGTCTCCAGCGTTGATATCTGTCGGTCTGAATCGAGGCCGGTGGGGGTTGGCGTTGAGTTTCCCGATGGAGAGTGTTGAGATATTTGGGGATCAAGCTGTGAAAAAGAGCTGGTGGGTGGTTCTAATAAAGGCATATGAACAGGGTGTGATACTGGGGTGTTCGAGAAAGATCCGAAATCTAAAGTGACGGACGGGCTCTGCGTATTTTGCGCCATAGGCTCAGACCTCCTATATGTGTAGTCTGCGGCAAGTTTGGTCAATTCGGTCCTTATAAAGCCTCACAACATCCACTTACACGGCGTGTACTGAGATCTCAGCGATTCGTAGGTCCAGTTCTGTATATCGGGAACAATAAGCAGCTCAAAGAGCTTCCACCAGATCTCTTCTGCAGGACGTCCAACAAGTGTCTGCACGGTCATTTCGTGTTCAGGAAGCATGAATCGGTCAGAGTCGGGCATCTGGCTGGCCTCGCAAGTATCGTGCTTGCTTTGAACCCCGACGCTGCGTTTGTCCTCAAGCGACCTCCAGCATCTGCTACACCGGAAAGATCGCATGTGTTTGCGCTTCAAGTGTTGCCTAATCGTGTGTTAGCTCTGAAAAGAGTCCAGGGCTGCGGCGGCTAGACTCACTTGAGGCCCGCGATACTGATACACCCTCCGGTCGGATTGCGACCGCATGGCGTAAAGCATACTTGCGACGTCTCGAAAGCCTGGTAGGGACATGCAAGCCGGCTCCTGATTGCCGGTTGAGTAGTGTTCCGGAGACGTTTCTTGTGCTGGTCGTTGTTGAAGCTAGAGCCATCTTCATCCTCGGGTCTTTTAGCTGTGTCAGTGACTGAGCCGTCGGACAATGAGAAGAACTCTGTGGAGCCGGTGTTGTGTTGTAACTCGGACGGCAGAGAACCCGTGGGCTTTGAGGTCTGAAGTTCTTCAACTGGATGAAGAAGACAGTTTCTAGGCTTCCGTGGGGGTGGAAGCATGTCCCCAACACTCCCCCGGTCTTCAATTGTGTATTTTCTCGGGGTTTCACACCCAGGACTGGGCGGTCGCCCTGTGATCGTGGGGGATACTGACGCAACCATCGAAAAGCCGACACTTGCAGATAGGTTTTCATCGACTCCTCTGGGCGAGGCATCCTCCAAGGTGGGAAATTTGAGAGGTACGTAGCCCGAAATCTTGGTCTGAGGGTAGCCTGTATCCTCATCTTCCAATTTGTTGTGAATAGGCTCTGCTGAATCGCCGAGGGACAGATCATGAGCTTGTCTGTTCTCATTGCCGGTAGTCTGAGAATCCTGGGGGATTAAAAAATCGTCCAACCGTACACGTTTGGGTTCGCCTGATACGGCTAAAGCCCCGCCCGCCGGGTAGTTGCTGAATCCGCATGTATCAAGCTTCGGGTCAGCCCATGAATCCTTTCGAATCCCCTTGGCTGTGTTTTTGGTGAATAGGCTTCTGGATTCACTTGTGGGAGAAGTACTAGGTGTAAGAGTGCCGAAATTAGCTCCTGGACTCGAGGGCGATATGATAGATGTTCGGTTGGTTGCAGATTGCGTCTTTCCAATAGAAGCCAAACTTTGGCTCATCGACACTAGGGCGTTGTTCATGCTGGGAATTGGCCCCTTTCCCCATCGAGACTTAGTTAGGCGTAGGGTATTTGGAGGCTGGGCAGGTCTCTCCCCCACTATGATGACGTCCTCAGTTTCATCATCTTTGCTGTGGACTCGGTTGCGCTTCAGAAGCTGCGATGGACTAGTAGGCCTGCGCGTCAGACCTTGAAGATCTCTGAAGAGGCCGCCGGGTTTCTTTCCACGGACTGTGCCACGAAACATCCGCAGGATATTTCCGACGACGCTTCCTTCTTTCAATTCCGGGTCGGGGATATCAGGAATGCCCCGCCTCTGTGTTCCCCAGCTGGCAGCCCTCGAGACGATAGAATCGGTATCCCTCATCATCCTCTCGAACCTCTCCATAGCTGCCTGCGAAGACACGGGCTGGTATCTCCCCGGTGCCAGGTGTGTGCCCTCGGCAATCAAGGAGAGGATCGGCGGATTGCCCCAGTTGCGGTTTGAAGCGATGAGATCGTAGTCTTCGGCGCTTATCGCGTCTTTGTTGTCTTGAAAATAGAGCTGTCCGGGCAGGAGCTTATTCGTGGTGCGAGTGCCGAAGCCCACTTCATCATCAGGAAGATGGTGGTGTTGGTCCAAGTCCAAGGCAGGTGGAGGATCAGTCGGGGGTCGCGGTGAAACAGGGTTGGATTGATTGAATAGCCAATCGCGGACCATGTCGTTGCGCCCATCGATTTCGCGACGAGCGGCGAGCTGGTTGACACTTGGGATATCATCGCTCTGACTAGGGATGGGATCCTTGAAGCCTTTAACGAGGGCTCCATCGAAGATACCGAAGTGGTCCTCGTCCGAAGGCTCGAAATTCACCATGTCGTCCGTGGATTCCTCACCGAGCCACTCATCACCAGACTCGGGAGCCGCCATTCTGGTCAGGACAGTTTAGATGTATTCGCTAGGAAATGCTCAAACTTTGAACTGAGACTTTTGGGGAAGAGGATGGTTCAGCCTCACACATTCCGACCTTAGTCAGCTGACTCGCTTGCCTCAGGCGACCAAGATATGCAGGCGATGACGGTGGCTGATTGGCCTAAAACGACGCCTCGTCACAATTGGCATTCCAAACCATCACACTTTGGGGATTCAACTCGACTTGTGTTTTAACGAGTCGTGTGTTTTAACTCGATAAATGTCAACGAGTCTGGCCTTTAGTGCGAGTTGTGTCAATGACTTTCTTTCTCAACGTTACACCGGACTCAGTTGAGTCTAGTAGGGATCGAGCGTTGGATATAAAGTAGAGGACAATATTCGCTAGATATGGTAGCAGACTCTGATAATACCGTCACTCAACATCATAAGCTTCACTTTCAGTCTATTTTGACACCTGCATTTTCCTTGTATTTATTGTTATAGTCGACGGGATTGCCTGACTTATCGCAGGCCTATCCCACCCAACTCCCTATTCCATCCCATCCTCCCTGTTCCATCCCATCCTCAAGCACCAAGGTGATGCACAAGTCCCAATCGAGCCACTAACCGTACGTTCACAAGCAACCACCTACTCAGCGATATGAAATCCGTTCTAATACTCACCAATACTAGCACAAAAAATAGCAAGCAGGACATGAACAATTCAAACGAAACTTCTTCCTTGATATGCGAGCTAGATGACTATCTTGAGGCCGCCAAACAAGTTCGATATTCCACGGGACATCGCCCTCTGGGGGTGCGCACAGGAGCAGCATCAGACAATCAGTCCGAAGATCTTCTGGGATTTGGGGCCCAGGTTTCCCAAAGTTCGAAGCAGTTTGGAGAATTATATACCAAGGGCACGTGTGATAAGAGGGGGTAGAAGCATTGTGTACTATACATTTGTGTTTTAAAATAATTAAAAATGTCGGATGCTCGACCACACTCAAACTACTTCTGTCAGACAACACGAAGAAATGAGAGAGAGAATAAATTGGCCTAATGAACCGTTATCTTGAAAGAATACTTAAATAGGTTGTTCAACTCGCTCAGCCTCGCGACGGTCTGTCTGAAACCAGATACACGCAGGCTTCTCAAAGCGCGTTACGCAGGACACCGCCGTGGACCTGCATTCTACGGCCGGACCCTTTCTTCTATGCCATTTATGAACGACTCAGCGGTAAATTTAAGAGAATATTGATCAAACTGTACCCTAAGAGAAACCTATTTCAATGTGCTAGGTCACCCATTTTAATCAGGGCTGGGTATAGTCAGCACTTCACTAGTTAATCTATCTAAGAAAATCGACGGCTATCAGGCCTGCTTCCATGGTCAAGTCTATCTCATGGCTGTGATAGATGATTGGACCCCGTACGCGTGCACTCTACTAAACCGTTTCGTATCCTGACTCAAGCGACCTTCCATCTCAACAACAGTCGCGGCGTTAGACTCCACGTCTGTTCCCGGTCCGCTACTTTGTAGTCGAATGGTACTATCACCCTTTGAACTCCTAGTGAAAAGACGGGGAACCTTTAAGATTAGCGGTCGAAAAGTAGGGATACAAGCACAAGTGATTGCCGACGTCAGCTCTGCAAGGGACCAGGAGGCTGCTACAACGTTCCACCAGGTCTCGTCCGGTTGAGGCTTGAGCCATTGCAGTCGGAGAATGGAAACGGCGATAGTACTGTTGATGCTGTTAGAGGTGTTTGCCGCGTGGCACTGTGACTGGATAGCTTACAAGAAACCGAGTCCGAAGATACCCATAAGGATAATCTTTTGAGACAGTGGTAAGAGTAGCTTCCATACAATAGGAAGAGGGAGTAGCAGTATAGCGAAGTCGGTGACAATATTGAAGATCCCGTTGAAATACCACCACGTCGTCCTATTTGGGATGCACCTCCCCTTAATCCTGCTGTCCCAGACCGCTTGTAATGGAACGCACTGGACGAAGCCCATGATAGCTTGGGATGCGGCCCAAAGGGTCAACATGACGATGGCTGCGAGAAAGACGTTTCGCATATTGGACACGGACATCAGACGGTAATAGTTTAGAAGAAAGGTCAACTTGATCCAGAAGAGGCTCATCATGTAGAAAGTGATGGAAACCCAGAAAGCCTGGTGGGAGAGTTAGACATGAAACGACCTCAGCAACTAGAGGTTGAGCTGACCCTTTTATAAAGAATTAACGTCTCAAAGGATAGAGTCGATTCATGTTTTCCAAGGCCGTATTGGGTCACTGTTCGTTCAGCATCAGCAGGTAGACGGACATCTACGGATCAACGGGCAACACACTTGATATCATCGCAACACCAGACCCAATAATGCACATCTGTAAGCCAACCCATGTTAGTGTCTAAGCAAATTATATGGTACAGAGCTTGGACCTACCAGTGCGCCAACTGCAGCATAGTCGTCGAGTCCGAATTCCTTGATGAGAATGCGAGACGTTACGCGCAACCCGACCATCAGGATAGATAGACAGAGCAACAAGACGACCGCCGCAATCAATATGGGCTCCCTGGTATGGGAACCCACAGAGGATACTTCAGGAAGAGTCATGGCTTGTTGAAATCAAGGACAGGAAAAATGGCTTCAAAGTGAAAAGCTGCAATGGCCGGAATCCGGGAAAATCCATAAAATATCTACCCAGAATCAGGAAAGCTTCGTCAAGCCAAACCAGCTGAAGAATTTAATATGCCGTCTAAGAAACTCAAATACGGGTAGTTTCGAGAACTGGGGAAATCTAGAGTACGCCCTCGAATCGCTGGAATGCGTGTGGCGAAACTAGGCCGACCCAGTCCCGCTCAGGTCGAAGCCACAGCAATACAGGAACAGTTTGGGGAAACCTTTAGTGTACATCCGTCAGGCAGCCCATAATGGAGATTAAAGGCCATTTGGGGGCGGAATAGCACCAAGCCACGGCTGGGGCTTGGCCTGTGATGGACGCGGTCAAAGCACATGTCGTGGAGGGCAAATGCACAACTTTGATGTTCAGCTCTTTGACTTTGGCGCGAATTCGGGCGAACCACGTGAAGAACATTCCTCCTTGAGCGAAAAATATTGCATAAACGGTGGAAACGGCCGGAAAACATGCTTCGTAGTTTGAGCGTTGAGGTAGAGGACTAAAGGTGTCTGTTGTTCAAACTTGTTCTACTGACTAAGATCGTCCTCAGACTAAAACCTATCACTCAAGTCATCTAGAACGATTTTGCAGCGGAGATGGATATCATTAGTCTCTAAGCCTCATGAAAACTAAGAGCATGGCGTGAAGCACATGGTGAGCAAATAGGAGGAGGTCAAGGCGAACCAATGGCATGAGATTTTGACAATGTCTCATGTCCCCTTGGTATTTGCCATTCATAAGTGGCGTCAAACCATCCTCATATTTAGAGCTAGAGTTGACTTTGCCTGTTTTAAGTAGCTTCTTACGATGGCCTGATCCCTAGTAGCCACACATAGTCCCGCTAGTACGGGCACGGAAAAGACGTTTCCGTTTGCCTTTTTTCTTGACAGATCTAGTACAGAATGAGACCAGCTCTTTTTTGAAAACTGTGATCGCACAGACCGTACGCCTTCGGACAGTGGCTCTTGTATCATAGACTAGACCTTCGAGGCGGTCGCTGTGGAGAATCTTTGCTTGGACCTGGTAGACCATGGTCCTCGGAGGTTGTTCAGAACTCCCACGCCATAGAAGAGGTCTAGTCTAACTTCTACTGGCCCCAGACGAGAATTTGGTGGCTTTTGAGATAAATGTTGGTCCAAGTTTCCTACTGGAAGGCTGAACTCACGGCCATTAAACAAGCCATCGAGATTCCGCGATGTCGTCCGGTGACTTTAATAGCAAGCTTGCCATTAGGTCTGAGAAATGGACTTTGTAGATGTCTTGAAGACTATATGATGACGGTGACTTGTAAGTAAAAAATGTTGGAGAACTGATAATGGTGATTTGCAGTTCGATGTAATGATAGCGTGCGTCTGTTCCATGTTTGTCTCCTCACTTATCTCACACCTGGGGAAGGATACTGTATTACACGTACAGATGCTTCTACTATTGTTGATTGCGCGACCCGCCGATGGTCTATTGGATTTTTTCTCTGTCCAAGGCCGAGCATAATCATGGGTATGAGCCCATCCCCTGCTCATTCGGGACTATGAAAGCACCGACGACCGAAGGGCCATCGGTAGCGCCTGGCCTCGTTGGAATAGCTTCGTGAAGATCAGGGTTGCCACACATCTCAGGTTTAACGTCTTATCTCATTTCTCGCGAGATGAAACGAGAATGCGGCTTTTTCATGTGGTGACGAGAAAAGAGCAAGAATAAGAACCATGCCTAGGCCGATGAGTCAATGAGAGGACTAAGAAGTTAAACACATTGTGTCACTTCAATTTGTGACGTTCGATACAAAGCGGTTCTGCTTCATTGCCGCGGCCTTGGTACAGTGGGCTATAGATGGTACTAGTCTTCTTACAGGGACTTGAGCGTGGACAGTACAGCACTACTTATTCTCGTCGGCCATTGCAAATTGCCGACATCTGTCTGTCTGACGGGCCTCATTCTCCGGAGACCGAAGCGCTTCGATGTTTACTTGTCTTTCCAAACCAGTCGGCATTATACCTACAGCTGTTCTGTACCATGAACCGCTTCAAATCTCTTTGGAAGATAGTATATATCAAAACTAATCCCTCATAATTTAACAGCGCCGTCCAGCCCCTCGTCTATATTCTTTGCTCCTTTTCTTGTCAATTCGTCGTATAATGCATCATTCCTTCTCTGTCGCTACAAAGCAAACCATGTCATACCCGGACTGTTTCAGGGGCTCCGTCCATGATTACGCATCCCCCCTTGGATGTGAAGAGACTCTTTCTGACGCCAGTTCAAATTTCATTTCTCAATATTATCTCATTGCATCTCATTTCTTACCAGCTGGAATTCTATAGAAGAATTAATGGCATTGGAAAGCTTCACAACTATTTTGTTGGATTCATTCACCTGAGAACCTTTTGTCTATCATCTATCTATTAGCAAATATTTCATACATCTACACGACTTGAAAGTCAACTTACTGTGAATCAGAAGGAGCGACCTTTCTATCCTTCGACTTCGCATCCACTTCAAAGAACTGCTTCAGCGTATCAATAACAGTCTCCTCTAGAGGCCGGTATTTAACGCCAAGAGCCTGGACAATCTTGGTACCATCAACCTGGTAAATGCGTTCAAGTGCAGCCTTTTCACCCGTGCCAGGGTTCCCAACAGGAATTCGGTTCTTGTCGACTTCTGGGAGTCTTTTCCTCGCCAAATCGGCGGCGGTTTGCCAGTCGAGGTGAGGGCCGAGGATCAGCGAGGGGTTGACGCAAACGACGTCGAAGCTGGGTTTGTGCTCCGTCATCCAATCCCAGACAGCTCGTTCAGACAGCGCCTTAGAGGCGACATAAAGGGCAACGTGGTCTTTCTCAACAGCGGCCTCCTCAAACGAGGCCGGATTCCAGTCCGCCTCCGTGTAGACGTAACCAGGTCGAAGGCCCTTGGAGATATCGACCATGGCTGCAAGGGATGACACATGGACAACGCGTCGGAAGGATGGTGAGGCCAGCTGGCTAGCAGCACTCAGAACGGCCGTGGCGCTCTTGATGGCAGGATCAAGTAGGTCACGGATGTTATCTTCGCTTTGGCCATGAACAGGGCTCGCCACGTGGATGACGCCGGTGGTGCTTTCGTCAAAGGCACCGTGATAACACCGGGGGTCCGACAAGTCCTTTACTAGGACGGTAGTAAGCTTGGAGCCGTAGTACTGAGGCAAGGCAGCTTGGACTTTGTTCGTCTTCTTTTCTGACCGCACCGTGCCGCGGACCTGATATCCCTTCAAGAGAGGGTGAATAACATGGAGGGAAACGTAGCCGTTGGTTCCCGTTACAAGGATGGTCTCGGAAGCTTTGAGATCCATATCTGCTGTAGTCCAAAGGAGAGCGAAAAGTGATATAGAGAGGACTTCGCATTCATTTCCGAGGACGCTGGCGAAGCATATTTAACTACAGTATCTGGAAAACTGCGTTAATCAAACCGTTGGTGGACTTAGTCCTTAAGTCCGCCATACCTAGATTGTACTAGGCTCGGCTTTCACAAGTCCCAAAATGGCTCTTAATGTTCCGGTCGATCTCCTTGGCATTGGCTTGGCATTTACTACATTAGATCCGGGACCCCTATTGGCCATGCTGCCGTTGACGGCACAGGGGGAATTATGATATTCTTTGGTGAAAATCTGAAATCTTGTGAATCAAAGATAGTCAGATAGACGGTCCTTGCCTCCCAGCTTGCAACATGCTGAAGCTGAACTGTCTACGCAAACAGAAATACTCAGGGCATTGAATACTGCTATTTTAAACCTACTATCGAATTCATTCATTCGGAGTCTGGAGACCGCTGTTTGAGCTTTTTGAGCGATATAGCTTAGTCTTAGTTATTTATAGGTATCCAATTTCTCTGGTAAAATATGACGGTGCTCAGAAACCTACTTCGCACTTTCCATGTATCAAATAAATGTTTTGCTTTTGGCTTTAATTAAGTTTTAGAATTTATTACTACTGCACTACAGCATAATGATGTTGTAGCACCGTTACGTTAAAGGTGGAGTCCCGTGGTGCCATTCTAAAAGCCGGCCGCTAAAGCCGAAAACATGTTTGTCTCGGTCTCGTTTGACGCCCGAGAAACCGATGGGAAGTATGAGTGTTACACTAAAATTATATTGACATCCTATTATTTTAGGTCGCCGAGTCAATCGCCTTCGGTGGCTAAACGCTTGGCTTCCCTTATGCCTCAATGAGGGAGCCTTAAGCTACCGCGCAGGGGAGATATAGAATGTTACTCAGTTACACTCAGACATCTCCATTGTAAAACAATCCCTCAAGGTCATGCTGCAGCTCTCGAGATGTCACAAGTGCTGAATTGTTTTCAGGCCTAATGAACACAGCTGGGTATTGAGCCGGAAGTTGTATGGATAATTGCGTATGTATACGTCTTGGCCCCTTATCATTGAGGAACTGGGACTGTCATGGTTACGGGGCTGCTCAAAATGCGAGAAACGAGGAACATACTGTATCTATATTTCATATGCTCGTCACGAGTGATATGCCCACTTAGAACTTCCAAGTTCTAGAGATGAGTTAGGTTAAAGTTACCCTCATTATATCTAGCAGGCTTTAAGCACTGAGGTTCTATAAATTTCTAACCTTAACCTCTATTATTATTATTATATTTATACGCTATAGACCTAGAAGGTAGATAGTGCTTCTACTCTATATAGATATAGGAAAAACCAGGTAGACGAAAACCCATATCCTATCTATAGTGGGTCCAGGTCAGGCCCCTTATACTATCGCTACGCATAAGTAAATAGTCCTTTATACCAGGACTAGAATTATCCCAGTTCCCTATAGTTAGGGAAAAAAACCCTAATAGGGAGTAAAAGGGAAGGAAAAAGTCGCCTAGGGCAGGCTCATATTAGTTGCGCGGCGGAAGCACGCTAGCAGCTAAGGCATAGGACCTTTATATAGTTATAGTTATAGTTAGAGACCTAGATTTAAGTAGGTAGGTTCAGTCGATAGTAGGTTAGCTATATAGCGCTAAGCTACTAGTAGCTAGCAGCTAGAGGTCCGGGTTTTAAGTAGGCAGATTCGGCCGTTAGTAGGTTAGTTATCCAGCGCTTAGCTGTTAGTGGCTAGCGGTCGGCATAGGCCCGGGGCTCTATAGCTATTAATAGCTGCTAGCTGCTGCTCCAGATTCTAGTATTTAGTCCTTTCGCTTAGCCCGCAATACCTTCCTTTCTCTCTTCGGAGGGTAGGAGGGGAAGGTGCGGGATCGGGGTATGTCCGTAGTTTAGCATAGGCCGGTTTTCTTGCCCTTCGTGGCTTTTTTCCAGGTGCATTTCGTCTTTCCCTAAGGGGGGGCGAGAGGCACTCGGTACGGGCGCGCTATAGGTTCGGCTAGCACCCGCGAACTCAAGCTATATACTCCTTAAGCTCGTGCTCTGCTTCCGCTTCGCAATCGCAGTTACCGTGGATTTGGAGGGCGAGCTCGTAGTGCGGGATAAGGCATAAGTAGAGGAACCAGCGGGCGATTAATTAAGCTGTTTTACGGTTTGATAGTTGCCACCTAAGTTCGTATAGGTCCCGCGGCGGGTTCGCGAGGAGGCCGCGTTTTTCAGTAAATCTTTGGCAGAAGATAATAATATGTTCGGGTGTTTCTTCGCTATTTCCGTATAGGCAAAGCGGCGAGGGTACGTTAGGCATACGTCGGGAGAAAAGAAAGCTTCTTAAACTAATTTTCCTAGTCCTTAGCTATATAAGTATTAAGCTTTAGTGCTTATTAAGGTCTTAGTATAAATATAATGTCTTTTTATCGTTAGAAGGAGGGTAAGCTTCTACTAGCTTAAGATAATTTATTCTATAGCGCTCTCTCGCTATATCTTAGAGTTAGGTCTAATGTATAGTCTACTTAGATTAAGTATAGGCCTTAATTTTAGCGAGGGTTAGTACCTACCTTACGTATAGAAGCTAGCTTCTTAGCTAATCCTTAACTTCTTATAGTAGTTATTACTAAGGTCCCTATTATTATTTATAGTAGATCTACCTTATAGCTACTATAGTAGCAGACTTTATAAGTAGGGTTATATTCTACCTTTCTATATAGCTATAGAATTAAGTAGCTAGTTTATTAAGATAGATATTAAGGGGGGGGATAGCTAGTTCTATCTTTAGAAGGCAGGCTAGTATAGCTTTATATACTCCTATAACTATATATAGGCTTTAGGTCTATTCCGGTATAAGCACTTATATAATACCTTAGGGCTTTCCTCTAAAGGTAGTTAGGGTATAGTATACTTCTATACTATAGATAATAATTAAATAGATAACTTATATATAGATTAATCTTACTACTTTAAGGTTAACCCCTTATATACTTATAGTAATTATAGCCTTAAGTACTTAGAGGCTATAGCCTAGTATAAAGCTATTAGGGATAGTATTTATAGTAGGGAGTAAAGAGGTAAGATAGACTACTAGATCGCTATAAGGGTATAGTGGGAAAGGTATAATAGTACTATAATATAAATTAATCTCTAACCTCCCTATTCTTTCTAGTTATATAAGCTTCTTTTATCTTTATTCTATTATAATAGCTCCTACTATTATAGTCCTTAGCCCTCTAGGCCTTAGCTTAGCCCTTTAGGCCTTAGCTTAACTATTTAGTTATCTAGAGTAGGGTAATATATTAGTAGCGTCTAATTAGTACGGTTGCTCTAAGACTATAGTGCTTTTACTACTCTACTTCTAGCGTTCTAGTGCTAATAATACTTTAGTATATAATAAAGCCTCCTTACTTATAAAGGCCTATCCCTAGGCCTTTAATCTTCTAGTAAAGTAGCTATAAGTAAGGTTATAGGTAAATTATTAATAATAAATATATAACCCTTATATTATCCTTAAGGTTTATTATAATTACCTAATTAGGTAGTAAGGTAGTGTTAACTTAGCTATAAGTAGTTATAAGGGTACTAAGCTTAATATAAACCTATAATATATTTAGTCCTAATCTATTAGCTAAGCCTAATTAGGCTTTAAAGGTAAAATACTTAACTATAAGTAGCTCTAGAGGAATTTAGCGATAATATTAACTAGTAAGGTATTTATTCTTAATCTAGTAGCTTTACCTAATTTAGTAATAAGGTAAAGCTAACCTAGCTATAAGTAGTTATAGATATTTTAGTAATAATATTAATAATTAGGGTATTATTCCTAGGTTCTTAGCTATTACTAAAATAAGTAGTAAGGTTACTCTAACTAAGCTAGAAGTAAAGAGTATATTTAGTTATAAATAGTAATATTATATTCTATTGCTAAATTAGGCTAGAATAATTATAATATAATAGCTATTAATTAGGTTATTATAAAGCTATATTAACTATTATTAGTAATAGCTAATTAACTATAGGTTTATAGAGTATTTAAAGCCTTATCTAGCCCTTAATTTCCTTACTTTTTTCTTCCTTCTTTATTATTATTATTATCTTTATAAGTAACTTTCTAGCCTAGCTTTAAAGGCTAGCTTTACTATAAGATTCTTATTAATAAGCTATAGCCTTTCTCTCTCTCTTTATCTTTCTCTCTCTCTCTTACTATATCTCTATAAGTCTTCTATACTTCTAATAACTTTCCTAGTTTACTACTAACTTTATATAATCTAGCTACTATTACTACTACCTTAATATTACTACCTACTAGTACCCTAGTAAAACTATCTATACTAAGGGTAGAAATATAATTATAGAGGCCCTAACCTCTTATATTCCTATTTTTAGCTATAAGTTTACTATAACTTTACTAGTAGGCTACCTACTAACTTCTTATTATAACTACCTTATCTAAGTATCCTTAGTATATTAAGAATAGAAAACTATATAAGCTAGTAAGTTACTTTATCCTTTACTTATTTATACTTATAGTATAGCTAACTTACTATAAATTAGCTTACTTATACTAACTAGCTAGTTTTAGCCTAACTTTTTATAGTACTTATTAGTAATAGTTTTCCTAAGACTAAGGCTAAGTACCTTAACCTTATAGTAAGTTATTATTAATCTTCTTATACTTTTATTACTAATTTACTAGGGTTTAGGCTATCTAAGCTATCTATATTTCTACTCTTTACCTACTTTACTATTTAAAGTTTAGTAATAAGAATACCTAGGCCTATACTACTACTACTAATACTACTACTATTACTACCTATACTACTAGTAAGGTAGTAGTATACTTATAGCTTATAGAGCTAACCTAGCTATAAATATAGCTAGATATTACTAATACTCTTTATAATATTATAAAGACCTTAGGTTATAAGGTTCTTAGTATAGCCTTACTACTACTTTATATTAAGCCTAACTTAGTTTTTTAGGCTCTTAACCTAGCTAATAATAATAATAAGGAGGAGTAATAAGGGTATTATTAGGGGGCTACTAATAGTATATAGTAGGTTTACTATTTATTTTTTAGAGTCTTAACTTAGTCTAGTATAGCTAAGGGTAGCTAGTATACTTTTTCTTTACCTTTTAGGTATTTTTTAGAATTAACCTAATTTATATATTAAACTTATTATCTTATTACCTTATTATAAATTTACTATTTATAGTTTATAATAAAGTTCTTATCTATAAAATTTTTATAGCTAATCTATAAATTCTTAGTATTATTATAGCCTTCTTACTTAATAAAATATTACTAGTTACTTTTAGAACCTTTATATATAATAATATATTTAATAATATAAATATTATTAGTAATAAAGGGATTATCTTATTACTATATTACTTTTAGTTTATTACCCTTCTATTTCTCTAGGTTTAAGATATAAAAGATATTATATATTTATAATTATAGTAAAAGCTTAAGCTTATAGGTAAGATAATAGTCTTTAATATATTTAGTTATTTAGTAAGGTTCTATATATTTATCTACTAATTTCTTACTAAATTACTAGATCTTAATATTCTTTATAGATAGTAGGACTAAGTCTTTTATATTAAATAATATTAGTTCTCTCTTATAATTATACTAAATAGCTTAATATTTATAAATACTACTAAGTAGCTTCTATATTACTTTATAATACTAGTAAAGTAAGATACTTTATAATTTAGTTAAGGTACTAATAATTAGTAAGGGTTCTTCTATATAGTTTAATCCTTAAGGGGTAAAGCCTTATAGGTATTTTACTAGGCTCTTACTAATAGATAAGTACTTACTTATATTATAAGTATACTAAGCTAGTAGGAGGATATTAATCTAATTAGTTTATTCTTAGTTATAAAAATACTATATATAATACTTAAGGGTTTAATTAAGCCTTTCTATCTAACTATCTATTTAAAGGTAGAAGGTAGTACTAAGTAATTACTTAGTTATTAGTAGATTATAGAATATTCTTTAGTATTTAAATATAAAGAAAGAACTATAATTAGTAATAATCCCTTTAGGTAATCTATAGTCTTAGAAGACTCTTTTAAGGAATAAGATTACTAGTCTTTTAGTAGTAAGTTACTTTAAAGTTAGTATAAATAAGAAGTACTTTATAAATTAGTTAATAATAACTAAAATATTATTAAAAGTATAGCTCTTTTCTTATATAATAGAGAGTAAGTTAGTAATAAAGTCTATAGAGATTTCTTCCTAAGGTTAAGTTAGTACTAGGAGTAAAGTAAGATAGCTATAAGGTTAATATAGCTAAGGCTTAGTTTACTAGTAGGTTATATAGATCTAAATATATTTTTTTACTTCTTTTTTTATAAAGGGCTAATAGTATTATACCTATAGCTTTCTAAGATTCTTACTAATTCCTTAGTATCTTATAGTAGGATTATTATATATTAGTATTAATAATTCTATATATATACTAAGGGGAATATAGATTTTTTAGCTATAATAAAGTAAGCTATTTATACTAATAGATTATTAAGCTTCTTACTTCTTTATAGGCTTTTTTACTATAGTCTTATAGCGAACTATCTATAATTTCTTCTAATAAAAGGAATTTATTTCTTAAGTATTTTAGATAGCTATAGCTAAGGAAATCTTTATTCTTAGCTTATTAGCTCTTTTAAGGTAAAGGCTTACTAACCTTACTATAAGACTACTACTAAGGCTCTATAAGGTTATTATTATATATACTAATATAAGGCTATAGGTAGAGTTACTTTCTTTAAAAGGATTATTTACCTAAATAGCTAGTATTCTATAGTTAAGGCTTACTTTAGGAGCTACCTTACTATTATTAAGCTACCTTTTAGTATTAAAATTAAAGCTAGTATTTAGTATTTTATAGTTAGGGCCTACTTTAGGAGCTACCTTATTACTATTATCTTACCCTTTAGCTTTAAATCTACTAAGAAATAGTAGTAAAGTAGCTATCTAAGCCCTATCTACTACTTCTTTATTAAAGTAGTTAGGCTACCTTAATAAACTATCTACTAGGTTCTTTATTCTAGATTAATAGATAATCTTAAAGTTAAAAGGGTAAAGGTTATTAAGTATAGCTACTTACTTAGATAATAGCTTTAGCTTTATTATAAGGTATTAATAGTTTAAATAGTCTATTAGGATCTTAATCTTAATATTTATATAGGCTAAATAGTACCTCTAAGTATAAAAAGCTTCCTTAATAGCTAGAAGCTTAGAATTAGGGATTAAATATTATAATTCTATTCCTATTAGCTTATATAATATATATACTACTAGATACTAATAGCCTTACTATAGCTATAATAGAACTATACTAATAGTATATTTTAATATATCTATCTTAATCCTTAGGGGTAACTTAGGGTTAAAGTAAGTAAGAATAGGTTCTTCTAAGAATACTAGCTTTAGCTACTTAAATATATTAGACTTATAATAATTTAGCTAGAAGATTCTTTTATTATTACTATATAGTAAGTCTATAAGGAAGGCTATAATTTTACTATAATTCTTAATAAAATATTAATAGAAGCCTATAAATCCTAAGAAGATTTAGATATCCTTTATATAGCTAGGTAGTAGCTACTTTATAATACTCTTAATATATTCTAGTTTTATATAAATTCCTTTAGTACTTACTATAAACCCTAGGAAGTTTATATACTTAAGGTTAAATTTATACTTCTTAGGGTTAGTATATAAGTTAGTAGCTTATAGCTAAGTAAGGATATTATAGATATACTATAAGTACTTACTAGGATTATTACTATATATTAAGATATTATCTAGATAGATAATATAGATTATATCTATAAGCTTTATAAGGATATTATTAATATATTCTTAGAATATTATTAAGGTATTAACTAGTCTAAAGAGTATAACTAAGTATTTAAAGTAATTATAGTAATAGTAGAAAGCTATCTTTTACTTATCTCCTTTATAGATATATAGCTAGTAATATATATCTTTTAAGTCTAGCTTTATAAAGATCTATACCTTACTAAGCTAATCTAAAATCTTATAGATTAAAGGTAAGAGAGCCTTATTTTTCCTAGTAATCTTATTAAAACTATAATAGTTAATATAAAGGTATAGCTTACTTTCTTTCTTAGGGATAAATAGAATTAAGGCTCTAGCTAGGTTAATAGATTATTAAATCTAACCCTTTACTAGTATATTAGTAAGGTAAGCCTAAAGGACTTTTAGCTTCTTTATAGTAAGATTATAGATAGATCCCTATAGTAATATTTAGCCTTTCTCTATATTAATAGTATATATTTATCCTTTAAGTATTAAGGGATTTACTTTTTCTATCTTAAAGATATCTCTAAATTCTAGATAGAGCTTTAGGTAGATATTTACTAGCTTTTTATTACTAGGTTATAGTAATTCCTCTATAGTCTCTTTTAGTATTATAAGGGTAAGTATATCTAATAGGTTACTAGTAATTATAAGAGTAGTAATATATTCTCTAGTAACTCTATATATTCTCTTCTTTCTTATAATAACCTTAATATTACTTTATAGTATACTATACCTCTAAGTTTTTATTTTCTACTTAAGGACTTAGAGTTCTATATTATAAAACTAAGAGTCTTTAAGGATAGCTATATACTAATAGATTATAGCAATATAGAAGCAGACTTTATATATCCTTACCTTCTTTATATTATTATAGACTATTATTAGTTATTAGAGGGTTCCTTAGTTCTTAAGAACTTTATTATTAACTCTTTTAATTTAGACTTTACTAAGTCTAATATCCTTCTATTTAGTAGTAATTAAGTAGTAAAGATAAATAAAGCTTATATTAGCTTTTATATTAGCTAAAGTATTTCCTTCTAATCTTTTCTATTAGCTCTCTATATATAATTAGGTTCTAATAGTCTAATATATTAATAGGGATAGGGTTTAGTTAGGCCTTTATTAAGTTCTTATACTAGTAAATTAAATATTATTAGGAGTTATTATAGGTATAGTAGGGTTATAGCTAGCTTAATACTAATTTATAGTATAATAGTTATTCTTATATATCTTATAATTAGGTTTAAAGTATTTTATTAAGATATAACTTTCTTCTCTATATTTATAGTATATAATAGGGCCTTTATAAAGCTAGCTAGGTATCTATAGAGTCGCTAGAATATTAGTAGGGTTAGTATTTAGGGTAATACTTAAAGTAAGTACTAAGTTTATATTATTATAGCTAAGGTTAGGTCTTCTAAGAATAATCTTTACTTAGGTAATTAAGCTAATAAACTTCTATTAAGTTAAAGGGATCTTATAGCTAATTACCTAGGTTTATAGTATAGGTATAAGTTAATAAATTACTAAGTAGACTTAATAAGACTTAGGTAGCTATTCTAAGAGCTTAGCTTTAAGGGCTTTATAGTAGTTAAGGAAGTTCTTAATAGTCTAGGTTAGCTTTATATAGTAGTATATTAGCTTCCTAGTTATCTTAAGATATTAGGTAGGGTTATTATTAATAGTCCCTTTAACCTAAGTAAGGTAATTATTCTATATAATTTTATTAATTTAGCCTTTTTAATTATTATTAAGGAAGCTAGTTTAATATAGCTTAATTAATCCTTTAAGATAGCTATTAGTAAGTAGGATCTTTAGTAAGTCTATATAGAAGCTTAAGGAATATAAAAGAAATTAGCTATTAAGATTAGTAAGATAGATCCTTAATTTAGTCTAAAACTTTCTACTATAATAAGGAATCTTTAAAATAAGCTTATTAATATTATAGTTAGGGCTTTATTATATATTTATATTATAAATATAGTAAGTTTACTTTATAGATTATAACTTACTATTAGGATTAAAGTTAGGGGTAATCCTAGTAGTAGTTAGCTTAAGCTAGTATTTCTTATAGCTAATTTACTATAAGGTTTATAGAGTTTTAATATAAAGGTTTAGCTCTACTTCTTCTATAAGAATATTAATAAGTTTAGAGGGAGGGTTAAGATTATAGTAGAAAGAGAGGTTTAATAGTAATATTTAACTCCTAGGTTATCTATCTTAGGTCTATAATATTATAGGATTTTCACTACTTATTAGCTATAAACTTAAAAAGGTAGGTAGTATACTAAGAGGGTTATTAGTAGTAGTTATCTTCCTTAACAGTCTACTATACCTATAGGTTTAGAGAGATTAACTTATTAGGGATAGTATTTATAGTAAGGAGTAAAAAGGTAAGATAGACTACTAGATTACTATAAGAGTATAGCGGGAAAGGTATAATAGTACTATAATATAAATTAATTTCTAACTTCCTTATTCTTTTTAATTATATAAGCTCCTTTTATCTTTATTCTATTATAATAGCCCTTACTATTATAGTCCTTAGCCCTCTAGGCCTTAGCTTAGCCCTCTAAGCCTTAGCTTAGCTATTTAGTTATTTAGAGTAAGGTAATATACTAGTAGTATCTAATTAGTATAATCGCTCTAAGATTATAATGCTTCTACTATTTTACTTCTAGCGTTCTAGTACTAATAATACTTTAGTATATAATACTAATACTAATAATACTTTAGTATATAATAAAAGCTAAGTTTACCCTATCTAAAGCTAGCTTACTAAGCTAGTAGTAGTGCTATAGTTATCTTATAGTACTTTATAGTTATTATATATATACTATAGTTACGCTCCTAAGGTTTATACCTTAAGCTAGCTTTATTTAGCTTAACCTTAGCGATAATATTATAGCTCTATATATATAGTACTGCCCTAGGTATAAGCTAGGGCCTAGGCTTCTAATCTCTTAGCTAACTAATATATATATTTATCCTCTCTAGCTAATATAGAGACTCTATAGGAGCTATTAGCTAATAACTAGCAGCCCTATATAACGCTATTCTAGTTATAAGCTAGACCTAATACTCCCTTTAGTCTTTCTATATTACTATAGCCTACTAGGTTATTTAAGCATAACCCTAAGCCTAGCTTCCTATTATAAGTAAGGTCTCCCTTAGCTCGCTAACTATATCTTATAATAGAGGTATATTAGGGCTACCTAGCTAGTATAGCATCCTATATCCTTTATTACTAACCTAACCTAGCCCTTCTATATATATCTCTATTATAGTATACTATCTAAATATCTTTAAGGCTTAGGGCTAAGCTAGCCCTAGTCCTTAGCTAACCTAGTTTCGCTATAGCTATATAGAGCCTTAATAGCTCTATCGATTAGCCTTAAGATACTAGTTAATAACTTCTATTATAATAGAGAGGGATACTTAGGAAGGGGGGGGATTTAGCCCTTATAGTAGCGCGCTATCTATACTATAGATTCGCTACGCTACCGACCTAGAGCTAGTCTAGGCCTAAGGGTACCCTATCTCTTAGTTAGAACAACTAAGAATCAAGTAGTTCTTATAACTATTTCCCTCTATATAGTAGAATAGTTAGTTAAGTAGCCCGAAGCTAATATAGTTCCTCTACATATTTATTACGTTAATATAATACGTTAGATATAGCATAGCGTGATATAGGCTCCGCACGCAACTGTGTTTTTAGCTAGCTTCGCTAAGCGCTCTAACACAAATCTGCGTGTATCGCAGCCGCGCCGGCCTCGTAGCGTATGCGCTTCGAGAGAGATACTCTCCTAACTCCTAGGCACCTCTCGATATAAATTTCGTAAGGTTTACTATCTTACCTTGTGCTCTCTTTCAAGCGCACGCCTCAGGGATAAGGAGGTTGAACCTTAACCTCTAGGAATGGTTATTTATATTAATAGGGGTTTTCACTTATTAAGTAGAAGCTTGGATAAGCAGTATTCCAGGCTCCAGTCTCAACTATAGAAGAACCCAAGCGCTTTAGCTTATGAAATTTTCAGGTTGAAGAGTCCCATCCCGCGTATCATTCGACAACTGACTCCCTCTAGGTCTCGAATCAAATTACCAACCACGCCACAGTTAGAAGTTGTGTGCGTTCTATTATGTCTACATTAGAGGGAAGCTTCGTCGTTATATGCTAGGGCATGAATCTCAAGGTACAGGGTGCAAAGAGGGGGGATATCTAAGGGCAGTCGGCTACCAGTCAATTGCCAAGCTATTTCTTGCACCTGGCAAATATCTCGGGGCTGAAACAAAGTCTAGGGAACTGGACATGACAGCGCCTAGCGAGGATCTGACGGAGTCTCTCACACCAGGCAGTGCAAGGAAAGGCCACAGGAAAGGTTGATATTCATATAGCACTCAAAAGCAACGAAACAGCCTCTTTGACACAGAGTACGATTATTTGTCATGAAGAAATCACCGACGAAGCATCCCAATTCAGAGTGGCTTAGACCATATTGATCAATGAACATGCGTTCATTTCTGTGCAAGCCAACTCACTCCATTTAACCGAGCGGCCTCCAACACAGCCACGATCGGAATCATGACAGCGGAATGTGCAACACTCCACTTTATGACTTGAGTCTAGACTGTTCTCCAGCCTTGAATGAATCCGCGCTGCATTTCAACCCCATCGGATCATCGTTCGATACGGCGATGTGCCATGTCAGTTCACGGTTTGTAGAGGCGGAGTCAATGCCAAGCTCCAGTTGGCACCACCTAAAGCCTTTAATACAAGCTTAATCTGTAGCTAAAGACCCTGCTCGGCGGGCATTCATCTGGCTGAAGCTATTGTTCTTCTTCTATCTCGTGTACGATCTTATTGTCATATTCTATGAGGATCATCTGACCGGTTTCCAGCTTCCTCGTCCTCGCCCTCGCTTCCGATCTCGTCCACGCTTTGAAAGTCCGTCTTAAGCTGAGATCACCCGATGAAGTCCTCGACCAAGCCAACTTGAAGACTCGGAGGGATGCCGAGTACCTCAGGTTAAACCTCCGTTCCGTTGCCAGGTTCATGAGACAGCTTACAAACTGCCTCTTGCCTGTCACGCTCATTAAACTAAGCAACGACTTCATGTTTGCGTTGAAGGGCACGAGGTCATTGTCGCAGAAGATAATCAAATGGCTCGCCTTTTTCATGGCGGGTGGTCTCCTCGGTTTTGCCCTTGGCTACCTCATGCAAGAACACAGCATTGTGCCTAAGATTTGGGATACTATGGGAGATCAGTATAAAGTAGAGTCTGATTACGAAATGCTGGATGATCTAGTGAATAAAGCTCTCCAACTTCAATTCCTTGCAGTTTCTTACGCCATTGTGAAGGGCGTTACTGCGGTTTTTGCTCTTGTGTATGCGTCGGTGGTCATGCATAAGTACAGCATCGTCATGTCTTTTCGGGGGGTAAGTCGAGAGCCATCAACAATCCATCCCCTTACTGAGTCCTCTAGTGTCTTGTCGTCTTCCTCGCTGCTTCTGTTCTCAATTTCATCCGCCTGGTCTGGTTGATGGCTTTCAGCATTATGGTCCGCTTGACCTACACATGTGTACTGTACCCTGAGACGTTGCTATTTCTATATATCTTCCTCGACATCTGGGTGTTCAGCATCGTTCTCATCTTGTTATTTTCTATTGCTATCAAGAAGAAGGGGCTTTAGACGACGCTGCAGCCTTGGATGAATGGTATCCTTCCGACTTTCACCTAGAGAACGCATAAGGCTACTCCCCTCTATATAAGATTCCAGTGCTGCAGTTCTGGGGAAGACCGCTAACGTGAACACCGTAGTTATATTCCACCGTCACGCATCATCCCAGTAGCCCTTAGAATGAGACACAAGTCAGTAGTGAATCTTCACAACGAGATCACACTGAACTGTATACATGGTGGGCTCTCAATATTGGTAATGCATCTCCTTTCACTCAGAACCTTCTATGTGGCGGTACTCTCTGACAATCTCACTAACCATTTTCCTGAGATTCTTCGCCGCTGAAAACTTGTCGCTCAACGTGTCAAACAGCTCCATGACTAGCTCAAGATCTTCAGTTGCCCTTGTTTGCTTCAGTACTGTAAACAGATTGTCCGGCTGGGCCGTAATGGCATATACCAGGGACAAAGTTGCGGTGAATATAGCGAGAAGGTTCAACCAATTATACGCAAATACCTGCTGGCGATGCATGTTTGTCGCCTGACGAAGCGACATGGAGGCTGCATCGGCAAGAATCTTGATCCTTTTTTGGTCCAGCGTTGGAAGAAGCGGCGTAGGCCTGTAGAGCATGGCCAGATGGGTGTAGTAATTGAAGTCGTACCAATTGCTCGTCAGGTGCGGTACATGGGCGTTGGCGTTGGGGAGAGGGAAGGGCATGTTGCGGCGCCAATCGACCAGTTCCTGGTGAATTGAGCTGACAATCTCCTCTCGTTCCTCCATCTCCAAGCTCGCAACCCTTGGGTTCGAGTACACCTGTTTTGCGATTTTGCTGGCAATCTTTCTCAGTGCTAGGATGTGGAGTGAAACAGCCATCAAACCGGGTTGGAGAGAACTTCGGGGTTGTACGTTCTCGGCATTGGCATCCTCCTCATCAACGTCTGCGAAAGGCTAGGATCCGGGTGTCAATATGAGAGGCTTGTAAGAGGAATTTTCACACGATTAAGGTCTTACCGAGACATCAATGTCGTCGTCATGCAGGGCAAAAGGTCTACCCAGCGCCGTTGATACCACACTGCAACGGTAAGTATGTGGTAAGTATGTGGCTCTGAATAATACATATTCAAGGCGGATTTCCGACATACCGATCCATCATATAGACGGAAAAGAAGAGACGCTTCTTTCTTTCCGCCATATCAGTGGGCAGGCCTTCATATGTCGACGATGTATGAAGGCCCATGCCCAGAGCAATCCGAGCAGCGATGCCAACCAAACACCAGGTATCTACATTTTGTCAATAAATACTCAGCATACTAGGATAGAATTACGGCTTCCTCACTTGGGCCTAGCTGGTTGAAGAATGAGTACGAGACCTGTAGCATAATGACCTCCAAAGCAACCTGATTATATCATGTCAATGACTTGCACCCTCTGTTACAACTTGCACAACGTACCATGTCACCGTAACCAAGAGACGCTTCGAAATACGTCATCGCTTTACTGTAGTACAGCATAGATTCTGGTTCTTCGGCAAGCGAAACGGAACAATAGGCCGTCGAGCCAATCGCCAATACCATCCAAATCCTAAACAAGGAGAGCGGTGACTGCGCCGGCTCGGCTTGCGGGTTGTCGCGGACGAAGCGGAGCGTGGTGGTGAACTCTGCGCGCTGGACAATAGGATACAGTGTGTGAGAGTGTGCGAAGTAGAACCCCACCAGGCGATCGATCTTGGAGTGATCCGATGGAAGAAGGAGATGAGCGAGATCGTCATCTGTTTCGACCATGCTCGAAAGCGGAAAGTCGCCAAAAAGCACGGGATCGCAGGAGACGGAGCTGCCGAAGTGAAAGAAGCAGGGATAGTTCATGAGATTTGAAAGTGACGCAAGGTTCAGTTGCTGCTGGTTTTCGAATTCGTTCTCTTTGCTGAATACGAAGTCGGCTTTGTCGGGACTCAGACGTCGGAGGACCGTCTGCGTGAGTTTTGCGAATGAAAGACCAGACGTTGAACCAAGATGGCGTTCAGCCGCTGCTTCGAGTGAGAGATTCTTCAGCTCCACGTCGAGGGAAGACAAGATCTCAGGCCGGGGGTAGCTCGTAGTGTCTCCAGCGGCAGGACTGCCCAGGACGCCCCAGTCCATGTCGACGGTGTCGATGGGGGCATAGCTGATGGCGGTTTGGTCAAGCAAGACATCTCCATCGTGGCTAGGATCAGGTGCTAGAACACCAGGGCTGCTGTTGGGACTCTGGTCGCCATTCGTCGGGGGCGTGGGCGCTCTGGATGTTGGCGAGATGCTCTTTTCTAGATCCTTGATCCTACTCTCCAGATGACGTACGTAACTGCAGCATCTCTTAGTCACCGCTGGTTGGATCAAGTGTGGAGGCAGAGCTGGGGCTGGCTTCTTTCGTCCAACAACATAACTCACGCAATAGGATAGGAAGCTGTTTGGCCATCGTCGTCTAAGAAGCTACATGCCACAAAGGCCCGACGACAGTTGTCGCATTGCGGCAGGGCGCGGTCACACCTCTTCTTCCTCTTGTGGCACCGCGAGCAAGACGCCCGGGCTTGTCCGTTAGTAGGGCGGGGCGTCATCTGGAGCGACGGCGGGAACGACAATGGAAAACACACGGCTGGACGGTTGAACAGGCGCAGGATTCACCCACAGTCATTCTCCGCGAGAGAAACACTTATCTTCCATCTCATATGCCCCGCGTCCCCCACTTCTCGCGCAACCCTGCGTGTCCCGCATCGAGATAAGATGCCGAGTCATGAGTTAACAAGCTAATTCGACATGATAAGCTGGTACTGATTCGAGCCAATTGGCCACCTGATACAAGGCAGCAGAAATGTCTATGGAGAAGATGCTATACTGGGCTAAATTCCAACCACTGCCGTAGCCTTGACCTCGACAATAAACCGCGGATCCGGTAATTCTTTGACGCCAATCGTTGCCCGCGCCGGGGCACTCTCGCGGTCCTTAAACACCTTGTTCCACTCCTCGTTCATGCCGGCATACTGCGTCTTCATGTCCAGTATGTAAATCACAGCATCGATAACGTTGTGAATCCCGCCCGCTCCGTCTGTGGCGCCCTTGATGATGTCGTCGATGTTCAGGAGGACAGCAGTTGTTTGTTTCCGGATGTCCACCTCGTAAGTGCCATCGGCCTTTTCGGTGACGCCTTCGTAGGTGCCATCTGGTCGTCGGCTCGCCATGCCAGACACGTAGATTGTTCGGTGGGCGGTTTGGGGGGCAATGCGTGCATGAGGATAGCGTGTCGGACCAGCCGGCGCCTCAGGATCGAGGAGGAACGCCTCTCCGTTGGGTGACATTTTGACGCACAGAGATTAGAGCTAGTTAATGTGAGAGAAACGAGTTAATAGATAGAAGTTTTGCAATTTTGGCTGTCTGGGCACTGTCCCGTCTTTTAATATCCCTCTAAATCGATACCGAACGATATAGCTGAGATACGCCATTGAACATACGATCGTCCCCGGGTCTCAGCGAAGCTCCCGATTTCTGCGAGTTCCATCGGACTGCTGCCTTCCAATTGTTGAATGTTTGAACTCTAGAAATCCGGGCTCGCTTCTGAGTCGGACCAGCTGACAGACAAGCACTAAGACACTCACCTTACCAGGGTCAACGCTTGTCGGGGCCACCGATAAGAAGCTGGTACAATTACGTACAAAGGGCAAATCAATCAACTTGATTAGATTTGTCATCTCTTCTCCGCATCTCACTGGTATGAAATGTCGTATCGTGTGGGGTAACTAATCTATCCATCTTCCTGGCCTCAGATTGGGTTCTGGGACGAGGTGGACCAGCGCTTCCCCCGCTACCCTGCGTCTTTTATCACGATCAACGGGGTTTCTCGGCATTGCAACTCCAAAGAAGGACAGAAAGATAAACAATCACTAAGAGTTCCTATCCAGTTTACCATACAATAAACTACATTAATTCTTCAACGCCAGCTTCTCAGAGCAGACATTTCGTACCAGGGTCAAGTCTAATCATGGAATTAACACCAGGCCAAATCAAGCATTTCCCTCTCTCCAACTTCAAGTTTCTAGACGGGACAACTCTACCACAAGCTCAGCTAGCCTACCTTGACCTTAACTCGCATGCTACTCAGGTAGCTGTGGTCTTCACATGCTTCCGGGGCAGGCTCCTTACCACGTTGAATTACGGTGATGGCGCACTTCGCAACCACAGAATTATTGTCATCGCTCTATTCGGGAATGACGAATCATCGAGTCCGTCCAATACTCCCGGGCTTCCAAATTCCGTCGACTATCGAGACTGCGTCCATGCTCAATATCAGCTCCTGAGTCAACACAAGCCTCAAAAGCGTCGATGTCCTTGTTGGCTTCTCAATGGGCGGACAATGCGCCTACCATTGGACGGTGATGCATCCAGACTTCGCCCGCCACGCCATCATCGTCTGCTCCTCGGCTCGAACAAGTCGTCACAACCACCAATTCTTGGAAGGTCCCAGCGCTGCCCTCGAGAACGCCGTCGATTATGCTGACGAAATTCGCCGCCTTGCAAGCCAAAACTCTCCCCGTGGGCTGAGAGCCTTCGGGAAGGCTTACTCTGCTTGGCCGATCAGCGCCGAGTGGTTCGACGAGGAGTTGTATAAAGAATTGGGATATGAGACTCTGCAGGACTGGGACGAAGACACCACTGGCGCAAAGTACAACGGTTGGGCGCCTGATGACATGCAGTCCTTCTGGTAGTAATTCTTTGGAGGAATCGCTGTCTCAAATTAAGGCTCGCGTTCTGTTGATGCCCTGTCAAACGGACCAATATTTTAGTTGTAAGGCTAGCGAAAGAGAAGCTCAACTTATGAAGGATGCGACGTTGAAAGTCATACCATCTGTATGGGGTCATCTGGCCGGTTCCGGGGCCAGTAAGAAGGATGTTGTCTGGATGAACCAAACAATCGCTGAATTCCTGGAGAATGCAGAAAAATAGCTGATGTTCAATATCATTTCACTCAGTATTAAAGGATGGGCGGTTGGACAAGACATGAAGCTTTCATCCCGTTGAGCACATGTAATTACTTCACGAGGCTACTTCTTGTCTTCCAGCGACTTAAACACTCGCTTCTATCATGTATCTCTTCATTCATTGCAATATCCTACTTTTCTACGAGCCGTCTTCCTTCCTCAAACAGAGCTGCTGCCAAGAACATAGACGAATCATCCCACCGTTTCCCAACTATCTGCATACCTACAGGTAACTTCACCTTCTCGTGACCAGGATGTCAGCAGGGAACGCTCATGGTTGGATGACTCGTGACGTTGAAAGGATACGTATTATTGGTTAAGCCAACGGCGACGCTGAGCTTCTCCAGCACTGAGGTTTTGTTGCCTTGCTCATCGTTCGACTTGGGATGTGGCATCGCAATGGTTGGTGCACATGGCGTAATCAAGACATCCACAGCCTCAAAGGCACTGTCATATGCGACTCTCAGTTCAAGCACTTTCCGATGTGCCTTCGCTTCCACTGCCGGCCCGAACTTTTCATTGGCAAACTTCTCGCTGAGAATAATGTTGACAACTGCAGGGTTGCTGGATCTCAACAACTCGTAAACCTCCTGTGTCGGAGGCCACGTCGGCTGGATATGAGGAGCGAGATAAGAGAGATAGCCCGAAGGCTTCCCTTGACACAGCCACCCAGACATGGATGGTCGTGTCGATGCAGTCCAGATTGACGGGCCATCGAGGTGCATGGGTATGGAGAGTTGAACAACCTCGGCGCCAGCGGCTTCGAAGAAGGATGTCGCAGACTGGTAGACCAATTCCCTAACCTCCGGAGAGATCCCAGAAACAGCGAATGATTCCTTCAAGAGACCAACTCTCAGGCGGCTCGGCTCTTGTTTGGTTGACAGCTGCGTTCGGAAGTCGGCTAAAATCCGCGGATAGTCTTTGACCTGGTCGAGTAGAGGCGATTCCGGTGTCATCCGAGAGTCCAGACCGTCGTATCCAGCCATGATCTTTAGCAAAGCTGCAATGTCTTCGAGTGTTGATGCGATAGGGCCCAAGTGATCAATCATCGGTGTCATAGAAGCTGCACCGGTATAGGGAACCAGACCAAAGGTGGGCTTAAGACCATAGATGCCGTTGTAGCAAGCCGGAATGCGGACTGAGCCAGCCTGATCACTCCCAATAGCCAGTTGCGACGTCTCGCCCAGGGAACTGCGAAGCTCAAGAGGCAGCACACTTGCAGCGACAAGTGCACAAGAGCCGCTGCTGCTCCCACCCGTCGTATACCCGTGAAGTAAGGGATTCTGGACTGGACCGGTTGCTGAAGTGAAGGATAACGGGGATGCGCAGAAGCTCTCGCAGGTGGATGAACCCTTGATTATCGCGCCAGCAGCCAAGATCCGAGACACGACAGTAGCGTCGATAGTGAGACAGGGAAAGTCCCGGTACGGGATGGCATCTGCGGGAAGGTTCCTAGAGTTGTCGGCAGTCCACCAACAGATATGTTGTCTTCAATGATAATCGTTCTCTCACTAAGCAGGTTGCTGGTGCAGGCATTAGATCGAAGATTGCATCGATGACTCCATGCATTGAGCGGATTATCTGCTGGGTCTGGTTTCCAATGCATGCGAGTCTCAGCCACGGGATACGGCTTGAGGGATGCGGGTATGTAGTCTGGACTGTCTTTGATGAACTGCATGACCGACTCCAAAGACCTCAAAAGCAATAGATAGTCGTCCGCATCCTTATCGTCTGGAATATCAAAGCCAATTTGATTTGCCAATCGTCGCAAGTCTTTCACATCCGTGCTAGACCTACAATATACATCAGCTATTGGGCTAATGGTCATCTCGATAAAAAACGTACGGGAAGTCACTCGTCAAGGAGACAATCGACATGCTTGCTTCTCGCGCCTGGCGTTGACAATTTGAAAAGCTGGTATGAGACTTGTACCTTGTTCACATGAAATCAGCCATGGGAATTAGTCTCTTGTAAGTACAAGGTATAGTGGTGTCGGACGCGCCGACAATGCCACAAGAACTTGTCGGAGTGAAGTAGCTTTATCATACTCCTCGATTGGCAATCGTAATATCACACACAGGCAATGGGCAACTGGATATTATTAATCGGATATTGGTGCAGCTCTGGATCTGGGTACGGAATGTATATTACGGTGTAGAATTACACTCAAGTTATTTAAGCTTACTCTGTTCTACCTAGAGGCAAAGAAAACCCAGAATAGAGTAGCAGCGGAACGAAAAGTCAGGTCCGTTGCGGTGTCTTCATTGCTGTCCATTGGCCACCAAGATCCGCCCACCGTCGATGCACAGCGAGACACCATCCACGTATGCCTGCAACAAAGAAGTATTAGTATATACTCTGTCAAGTTGGAAATAACAAGTCTCAGAGGGTAGAAAGGCATACCCCGGCTCGACTGGATAGATAGAGAATCCCGCTCGCAATATCTTCTTCGTTTGCAGCTCTTTTGGCCGGGACCTGATCGAAGAGAGAACTGAACATGTTGCCGGCTTCGCCAACAGGGTTCATCTTGCTCGGCACAACTACACGTTATTAGCTTAAGAGGTAGCTTGCAAGACGGATGGTCACCACTCACATCCCGGATTGATTCCGGTTACTCGGACGTAGAATCGACCAAACTTTGCTGCCAGCAGTCGGACCAAATGGTCTGTTGCAGCCTTGCTAGACGCGTAGCTTGTCAAGTCGACATTAGTAACATTGTGCATGCTTGCACACGAACTGGTGATGATGGCGACTCCACGGCCTTCTTCTCGACCTTGTCGTCCATTTCCCAGGTCGAGCTCCGAGGCCGCGGATAACAGAGGAGCAGAGCAACAGATAGGAAGTAGTGGGCTGTTGTGTTGACGCAGAACGTGTCCGCCCAGTCGGAGTGGCGCGATGACCATATGGAAGACTGTAGTTCTAGAAGAGAGGCCGTGAGCACATCGCAGCTCTCTGGGGGATCACGTCGGATGCCGGCATTGGAGACTAGGATATCGATATGCTTCTCGTGTTGACCGATGTAGGCGGCGAGTTCGGCAATCGCCTCTTTCGAAGAGACATCACAAGGTACGCTGATCAAGTCAGCTTGTGAGCCCTAATGTGCTGGCTGATGAAATATCCGATTGCACTACCACCTTGTGTTTTGCCCAGCTCATTGAGCTCGTTGACTCTTTCACTGATGGGCTCGTGTGGCAATGACACCAGGTACACTTTGGCGCCATTTGCCACTAGACCCTATCACGAAGCCTGTCAACCTTTGATCTCGGCATGTTTAAGCGGAAGGGACAACTAATTACCTTGCAGATCATGAATCCCAAGCCGCTGCAACCCCTTGTGACAGCTGCCACGTAGCCGCGCACGCCAAAGAGCCGAGTAATGTCAAGCGTGGAAGTCATTATTGAGGGTAAAGTCCGTTGGTGCCCTGCCAATATTACGCATCCTGACGTTTCTATGTTCCTCTATGTTCCTCGACACGATTGGCTTGGCTTGGCGGGGCTGATGACGCCTCAGGTCGGAGGAGCCGACGGGGAAGAGAACTGCTTCGATTGGACAAGACAGGCCAGATAAGAGCACGCACAAGATGTAATTTTGATCGAATTAATTCAAGTATCTAAATCTATTGTTGCTAGGGTAGTAACAGTGCCTCACTGGACTCGGAACGTTATCGTCCCCGCCTGCTACTATTCCATCAAAGGCATGTGGGGCAGTCTCGCTCACTGCTCAGCAGAGACTTGGACCTAGCTAAAGCAAAGATTGATTCATTCTTTATAATGGTCCTTGGTACGCTCTTCAGCAGCCCTCATGCATTCGCTAGTGACGATGGAGTCTCTTGGGATCAACTTGATCTTAAAATCTCTCGGGATAGCCACCAGTGCCGTCTTGATCTGATTGTACTCGACGTAATCCGTGTTCGGCGGCTCAGTCTCACTCGCGACGATCTTGTACGAGGACAAGATACGAATGAGCGCGGCGTACAAAAGACGCGAGGCGATGAACTGGCCCGAGCAAGCGCGCGAGCCAGTACCGAAGCTGAGGTGAGGGAGACCAGCAGACGCAGCCTCAGTAGGGGGGTCGATCGTCTTGAGCCATCTCTCGGGGTTGAATTTACCAGCATCGCTGCCAAAGTGGTCGACGTCTACTAAATCAGCTTCACTTCACACAACTGACCAGATTCGTGCTTACCGTGGTTGCCCGCTTGTGCGTTGATCAGGATCATCGTCTTGGGCGGAATGATGGCGCCGTTCCAGTTGACTTCCGTCACCGTCTTTCGCGGGAGACTCATAGAACTAACCGTGTAGTAGCGTCCCGCTTCCATGATGATGGCGTTGACATAGGGGACCTTCTCCTCCACAGAGCAGCTGGTCCACGCGTCCTGGACATTGGGATAATGCCTCTTAATGTCCTCATACGCGCGGTCCTGCCAGACTTGACCTTCCTTGGTCGACAGGGATCCGATGGCAGATGTCAAAGTACCGGGGATAGTCTCGAAACCGCCCGAGACCAAGGACAGACATATTGAAGAGACCTCGACGCCCGTCAGCTTTGTCTCCGCGTCCTTGAGAATGGCCGCTGAAATACAGGGCTTGTCCGTTCCCCGCTTGATCATATCTCGCACGGTGTCCAAAAGCTGGTTCAGGTAGGCGTCACGCCGGTCGCGCAATTCCTTGGAACGCCGGTTCTTCTCGTTGTTGGGCACGTAGCGCAGAAGCGGGACGTAATCCTGGAGGTTCTCGGACGCGCTGCGCAAGAGCGAAATTGCCGAGCCGACGTGAAGAATCTCGCGCAGCAACTCATCGTAGACCTCGTCCATACGAATTCCATAACAGAGTGTCAGGGTGGTGTTGAGCGCAAACCGCTGAATGTACGGGCGCACGTTGACCTCAATCTCGCCATTGCGACTGTCCTTGTGCAAATCGCGGACGATACAGTAGCTCTCCAGGTCGAACATGGGGTAGTAGTTTCGCAGCGCCGGCCTGCTCAGAGCGGTACCAGCGGCCTTCCGCTTCTTCTTGCAAGACTCATCCCAGGGGGAAGAGCCAATGGTGAAGCCCTGGGTGCTGCTGATGACGCCGTGGAACGTGTAGAGCGTCGGGCGGTCAATGACTGCATTCTGGTTACCGAGAAGCATCTTCTTGCAATCTTCGAAAGAGTTGACAACCACGGCTCGCGTATTTCCGAGCTTGATCTGGAAGACGGATTGGCCGTACTGTCGCCACCATTTCTCGCAGACGCTGGCGTGGTCTTCGCCCAGCTGCAGAAGATGGCCGAAGACGGGTAATGCACCGGGGATCTCTAGCATTCCTTTGATATGCGGAATGTCTGTCTTGAAAGCAACCTGCAGGTGATGTGTTAGTCTGATACGCACTCTCCTCAACCTCAACATGGACGTCTTGGTTACTCACGGCGTGTATGACGTAGGACACGAACACAACCAAGAGGGCTACTGCCACAGGGACCAACCTGTTAAGGTCCTGTAGCTGCGCCAGGGGTGGCAGGGGAAACATTTCGTCGTATTTTATCGCCATGTTGAATCCCGTCGATTGCTACTGCAAAATGAGCTTTGGACAAGGGCTGTCTGATGTCTCAAGAATTGGCGTGACTTGCATCAAACATGCCACGGTTTATTACCCTTATACGTATCTAACTGCAACCAATTTTTTGGAAATGGCGACGGTCTCCTGCAGCTAGGCGTAAGCCGCCGAAGATCGGCTAGACTGCGTGTCGGACTGTCCGACGAGGGGAAAGGCGGGGAAACAATCATGATCATGATACGCATAAGCCACCAATCGAAAGAATGACATATGTCAGTTGATAACGGAGGAAATTATTGGCTATCGGATTAACGGGAGGTCTGTTTGCCGGTCTGGTTGGATCGTCTCTAGTAAGCTCTTCGGTGGTCAAGACGGCTATTGTGATCCCGCCCACTACAACTTCACTTCCAGCCATGTCGTCAACCCCTGTCATCCTCGTTACTGCCGGAACTGCCGGTTTGGGCGCTGCTGTTACCCGACTTTTTGCAGGACATGGATTCCGCGTCGTCATTAATTACAATTCCAACGTTGACCGCGCAGTGAGCCTGCTCGCTGAACTGCGTGGAGCGAACCCCGAAAAGGCGGCCGATTATGCCGCCATCCAAGCTGACCTAGGTTCGTTGGTTGATGTCGAGCGTCTCGTACAGGAAACCTACGACGCCATGGGCCGCATCGACGTAATCTTCTCGAACGGCGGCTGGACAAAATTCCGGGATACTACCTCCATCGACGACAATTGTTTTGAAGAGGATTTGGATCGAGCATTCGCCATCAACGTCAAGTCCCACCTCTGGCTCCTTCGTGCTGCCAGACAGCACCTGGAGCAAACCGAAGGAGCCTTCATAACGACATCGTCAATTGCTGGTGTGAGGGGAATGGGCAGTTCCCTGGTAATACTCAGAACCA
Organism: Neonectria magnoliae; assembly: GCA_037954305.1. Taxonomy (NCBI): domain Eukaryota; kingdom Fungi; phylum Ascomycota; class Sordariomycetes; order Hypocreales; family Nectriaceae; genus Neonectria; species Neonectria magnoliae. The sequence goes on along the minus strand of JAZAVK010000080.1, from coordinate 122,432 downwards.
AGTCTTAGATGAGACACAGCTGTTGACTTGCCATAGGCTTACTCCGCCACCAAGGCTGCCCAAATCCACATGGTCAAGGGCCTGGCGTCCATGGTAGCACCCAAGATTCGAGTAAACAGTGTTTCGCCGGGTCTACTCCAAACAGTAAGGCACCGCATCTTCCAAGAGACTTTAGGCCATAAGCTAACCAGAAACCAGGAGTGGGCAGCACGATTTTCTGAGGAGCAGAAAGAATCCCATCGACAAGGTACCAAGCTGAAACGGTTTGTTGAGATTGAGGTATGACATACATCTTTCCACGAGATGATGTGCGATGCTGTCCTGCGTACTAATAGCGAATCGCCTACAGGATGTTGCGGAGCAGGTTCTGGGGTTGGCAAGATCTAAGAGTATGACTGGGGTGAATGTTATCGTGGACGCAGGATTTACGATATAGAAAATAAGATCAGCTGTCAATGTGAGCGCACTTGATGCGTAGCAAAACCAAGACAATGCAGATGTTCGGTTTTGTCAGTTGCAAGGCGGAACGAAGCTCTAATAAGCCTGATGAAATTAGGAGTGTACCTTCCTACATGAACCGACGCATGAATACAGACGGCTACGGATATATAGGTTAGTTTCCTTGCCTCCGAAAACCAATTCTAGATTGTGCACTCTGAATTTGAGTACGATGCATAGACTGTGAGATTATCATCCGAAATCACAAGGAAAACTAGTGCAGACGTGGTTTTTCTTTTCTGCCACTAGCCTGCATGACTTTGTTTCATACACATCACACATAACATTCATTTGTACTAGTCATGTCATTCCCTTCCAAGGAGCGGGAACCCCAAGACGGCCTTCCCTTCTTCCGATACATCAGAGAATCCCTTGTACCCCTTGAACTTGGTCTCATCAACCGTCACATTGGGACAGTCTGGGGGACCCTTTCCATCCAAAGCCGCACGCAGCTGTTGCTTGATGTACTCTTTGTTTCGTGGCGTAGTTGGGCAAGCAGCCACGTAGACAACACTGGCATCTTGGTCACCAAGGTGCTCAGGATCGACAGCGTGGCACATCTAGTACTGTCAGCTTCATGTTCACTGTCAGGCACGGCACCAACACTCACATCTGTATGCCACCAGACTGTATCACCCGGGATCATCGGCGGAATATGTACCAAGCACTGTTCGAGGCGGAGATGCGGATGGGAGCTTGGGCTTAGGCGCTGGCTTTGTTCCTTGATGGTGCCGGGAAACCAGCTAGAATCAGCGTCAAACGTCCACTTGCTTGCGTCCATGATATCCTCCCGGTTCGCTGGCGGAGCGAAGAAGGGCCGCAAGAGCACGTAGGCAATAACGGTCGAGACTTCGGGATAGAGCATCAGCGTACCACACGATGCCGACGCTGGCGTAAGTGCCGTCCAACCCTGAAAGGCGCGGAAGACGACGGAATGCGCATTCGCCTCAAACAGGAACTGGTCGGCGTCTTTGCGAACGTCGAGGTCGTACGCATCGTGAAGTTCAGGGTTACCGGACAAAATGTTATCGTACACTTTGCGGTATTGCGGATCTGCCCAACGGCAGAGACTCCCGGCGTCAATGTGTGGTCCGAGACCCAAGAAGGCTTGTCCGGGAGGGCGAATCCTCGCTGCGTCTGTGTAGCTGAGTGGATCTGGGCTTGTTTCTTTTGATTCGTCGTGGAAGAGGGAGTTAAGGGTTTGTTGTAGCAGGATCTGGTTGGGGTGTGTTCTGACGGCGATCTGGGTTGGCGAGTTGTATAATCTGAGCATCGAAGGAGTCCCCTTCGGCCAACCACTGATACTGTCCCTGTTTTTGGCAACGAAGTCCTTGAGATTCTGGAAGAGTGAAGTTGCCTCTGCGCTTTCAACAACACCCCTGACAATACAACAGCCGCTGGACTTAAGCTCCGATCGTCGTGCATCCGAAAGGCCGCCATCCCGAATCTCCTTCATGTCCAGAACAGGAACAGCCTGGCTACCAAGCGTGCTCAACCTCTCAGTGACAACCTCGAGATCTTTGCAGACCCTGAGCCAGCTTTTCCGGAGTGCTTCCTCGCCATACTGAGCAATAACCTCCGTTTTAGCCTTAGAAGAGAACGTGAATGTGTCGGGGGAGACATCCTTGGAGGGAGTCTCAAACTCTTGCCAGGCAGGCCAACTCAGCAGTTTTCCAGGCATTGCGGTAGGATTAATAGTCAAGGATGTAACAAGCAGTAATGATAGTAGCAGTGAAGCGCTGAGAAGCCGTGCGAGCTGATGCAACTGGAGGTTGTCTGCGCTATCCTGGTTTGACCATGTGCGTTATATCTCGGCACAGAATGAACGAGCACCGAGCCAAAGCGGACGGTCCGACGAATAAGTGGATACTACAGGGTAGATGCCGGGGCCTGTCGGAGTCTGTCCGACTCTATCTATTGCCGAAAGACTAGACTGCACTGATGAGCCTTATCTAGTCTAATATACCTTGGATACCCCATAGTTTGCACGGATAACCATATCAGAGCGCTCTTCGCCATATCGCTCTGTATCACCCAGGGCCTGGAGCTAACAACTGTTGGCTCCCTAGCACCATGTTCCCCCTCATGCACAAATGCCGATATAATAGACATGACGTCCTGAACAACGTCGCTGGATTTGTCTTTTGCAGCAGCCGCCGACAACCTACCGCTCAGTAAAGAATGGCTTGCTAATTACTCTGGAACTTGGCTGGTTGGAGCATAAGACTTCTTGCCTTTGTTACTCGAACCAACACAACCGGCGTCAATGTTTGGTCTCGACAAAGCCATGTTGCTTGTCTGCCTCGTGGCAGCGCTCAACTGCGCTACAGTTGGCTACGATGCCAGCATGATGTCCTCGCTCAACATTCTGGTTTGTCCACTACTCTCATGAACCATTCGGCTACTAAACATTGTCCGTAGACGTCATTTCAAACCCAGTTCGGCATAGACACAAACCTCAAAGGTCTCTTGACGGCTGCGCAAAACCTTGGCGGAATCGTCGCAGGCCTGTTTGCCGGCGCCATCGTCGACAAATTGGGCCGCAAGGGAGGAATCCTCGTGTCTTCATGCATCATGCTCGTGTCTTGCATCCTGCATTCTACCGCCACCACCAAGGCACAGCTCTTCGTGGCTCGGATCCTCGTCGGCTTCGCCAAGTCTGTGGACATCGCTGCGGTACCGACCTATCTCGTGGAACTGGCGCCGCCTTCGCGTCGTGGCTTCGTCGCCGGCTTATACTGGGCGTGCTGGCTTCTTGGTGCCATCGTATCCTCCGCCCTCGGTTACGGTGCACGCAGTCTTTCCGGAGACTGGGCTTGGCGTCTTATCTGCGTGTGCATGGCTGCCCCTGCTCTGCTATGCATCGCCTCGCTTCCATTCATTCCCGAGTCACCGCGATGGTTGATCTCTCGCGGCCAGGAGCGAGAAGGACTCCAGGTTCTTGCAAAGTTCCATGGCAATGGAGATGAGACCAACCCGTTGGTTGTTACTGAGTTCCGAGAGATTCGGGAGACTATCGCCTTCGAGCAGGCCAACGGGTTTGACTCCTACAGAGCCTGGTGGAAAGCCTTCCTCTCCGTCAAGTCGAATCTCTACCGGGCTTTCATCCTTATGACTCTTGGTATCTTCGAGCAGACGATTGGCTCGAGCATCATTACCTTTTACCTCAGCAGTGTCCTGGACCTGGCTGGCATCACTTCCGAGAAGGAGCAATTTGCCATCAATGTTAGTCAGAACTGTGTGGCTTTTGCTTCTGCATTGGTCGGAATCTGCCTTATCGACAATGTCGGCCGCATTTCCATGTTGGTAGGTGGAACAGCATTTTGTGCCGCTGTTCTCGCCACAATGGCAGGTCTCACGGCAGATCAAACTGACAATTCGTTCGGACGTAACGGGATCATTGCCATGGTCTTCTTGTTCCAGATTGGATACTCGTCCACCTGGACTCCCTTGTCTTTCTCATACTGCGCTGAGGTTCTGAACTTTACCATTCGCGCAAAGGGCATGGGGTACGTGGACGTCTTCCTTCCACGTCGGCATTTGGCTAATTTATGCGCTTCCTAATAGTATTTACAGCATATTTACGTCCACTGCGGGCTTCTTCAACCAATACGTCATTCCACTCGGTCTGGAAGGGATCGGATGGCAGTAAGTCCCAACCTGAAACTACTTGATGTCTAATACTGACAGCTCCAAGCTTTTACATTGTGGGCGTTTGCTGGAACGTCTTCGTTGCCATTGTCATTTTCTTCACCTATCTGGAGACCAAGGGCCTCACTCTGGAACAGATTGACCAGCGCTTCAATGGTGTCCCACGTGATCAGCTTGTCGATATTATTGACGCTTACGATGGAGGCAAGCCTATCTCGGAAGCAGAACTCAGCAACAGGTTCGGTGGACAAGAAGTGACTGAGGGAGTTACTCCGGCTGTTGGGACTTCCAAGGATGTAAAGGCTGAAGCTTAACACAAGAATGAGCCCTGGGTGCTCTTTGAATGCCCTAAATTCTCAACAATCTCCTACTCTAAGCCAGAGTTTGATACCAGACAGGAAATCATTCGGAATTAGCAGCTCAGTCCGCAGTAACACATTCATCTTTTCACTTCTCCATCATCGTCGATTCCCACGGCTTCCAGCGTTGGCGAGGACCATTCCTTCCAAGATATCATCATAGTCAGCAGAATCTCCAGAGATGTAGAGATGTTACTAGCCTATTCACTTGGCGGATTATCTCTTACACTGGCTAGAGCTATGGCTGAATCGACTGTACACGTCCCTGTTAACCGTATAGCAATCACACCTCCGAGACGGACCATCTCTTGCCACCACAAACTTTGATAGTTCATTTTAGCCACAGAACGGTGCTTGAAGGCCGCGACAGTGAACACCTTGACAAACCATGGCTCTACTTGACATTGCTTCAACTGATCCCTGCAGCGACTTTCCAGCAACTTACCCTTACCGTTCTCTTTTGTCTGGTTAGTTACTCAATTTCCGCGCTTCTCAAAGTTTATCCAACATTGATGTTCCTGTTCCAAAGATGTTAAGCCACACAGCGTGCGCAAATTTTAGAGATACCTGGTTGCTTACCTCGAATTTCGGAAACGTCTCATCATAGAAAACCTCAAAGCGGCTTGTAATACCTAAACTCTCCCCTTTTTGTCGCACTTGGCCACTAGTTGTGTACGTCCTGTAGATGGCAGCAAGCAGCGTTGTCACTTCCGCCATAGCGAGACTAGGAAGGTAGCGTCAGTTTACAAGGAATCGCATCATACTGACAAAGTCGACTCAACTTACTGTAAACCGATGCACATGCGGCCTCCGCTTGAAAATGCCCGGAACCACTTCTTCATCTCGACCAGATCGCCACACTGGCCCAGCCACCGTTCTGGGTTGAATCTCAACGGGTTTGGGCACACGTTCGGATTTCGGTGTAGGGTGTATGGTGACATGCTTACAACTGTCCCTGTTGGGATTAGGTATCCATCAATCGTTGTGTCAGTGGGAAGGGACCGTGGCTCGGATGCTGGCAACGGTGCATATAGCCGAAGAGTCTCCTTGAGAACTGCGTCGAGGTACGGTAGTTTGCTTGCAGCTTCAACCGTAGGGTTCCCGTCGTTGTTGCAGTCCGTATTAGGGATGCTGTCGACCTCCTCGATCAACTTCGCCTGGTACTTTCGATACTCCAGCCGAGAGTGCCCAGATAGCGAACATTGCTGTGTCGCTTGTCGTATCGATGCCGGCAAGAAAATGATCTGCCGACTCAGAGGCCATATCTAGGCCATCCAGAGGTGCCCCTTTGCCACTCTTGCTCTGTCTCCATAGCTTTTCCATAATGGACAAGTCCTGGTCTGGGTGCTTCTCTGTCACTGCAGTCTCGAAATCGGTCCATGATTTAAGCCCGTGGGCTCAAATACCGGTATAAGTTGCAGGCTTTTCCATGGGGAGTAGTCGCAAGCTCGTGATAATCTTCTCCATCAATCCGGTTCGCGTGTAGAGCCACTTCGTGTAGCCCCTCAGATGAACCGCGTACCAACTCAGCTTCTTCCGACTAGGATCAACAATATCGTTGAGAAGACTTCTATCATCTTGATTTCCTCTGAGCGCATTCGTTCCACCGTGTCGATCTTCGTAGAGAAATCCTGTGATGCTGTCTAGGCTGAACCAATGCGAGCTGTTAAATATCTCTTCAGCTGCTTCCTTTTCCTAGTCAAGAAGTTCTAGATAATTCTTTACATTCTTCTCAATCAGGGGCTTTGCCATTGCATTGGGGGACAGTATCACGCCTTTTGAGTAAGCGTGGGCAAGCAATTTCTTCCTCTCGGCATGGTGTTTCGCCTCGGCAAAAGTGAATAAGTTCTGGCGCCCGTAAACGTCGAACATTCGGTAGAATTCTGTTCGATGGAAGCCAGATCCCGCACCGTAAATTGATCTCAAGGCTGAAAGAGACGAAAACGAGAGTTCATTCGGACCAATACGGACTGCGGTGCCGTACTTCTCGTGAAGAGAGTGAATCAACCGCGTTCTGGTTCCCTAGTGATCGGCAAGCGCGAGCCGCCACTTTGTTATGGCGAAAGTTTTCGGACCTAGGACTCTGCGTAGAGAAGTTCCATAGAACGGCCGGTAGATGAAGTTGAAGAGAAGATAGGCGGGGACATCCGCAAATGCCACCAGTATCAAGTTGTCCCGCAGGACCTGAATGCCTGTACTTCTGGATCAAATTTGAATCTCTCAAAGGGACGTTTTAGAGCTCACCTATTTGGACGGCGCCTGTCGTCATGGCTGATGATTACTGTCGAGCTTGATCTTGTCGTCTCTACTACTCTCCTTTGCTGCTTTGCTGGTTGTTGGTGAAGAGGGTTGATTTCGTAGCAGAATAACCAAGACGTAGACTATTACATAATCGACGCAGTTTACACTCTTCGGGCTTACTTTAGTTAGAGTGTCGGGAAGTCCGAACCAGGAATGTGGAAATCTTGCTGACCTCATACACCAGTTGACTAGTCTACCCGCCATCACTTACAGGCCGACACTGGTTGCTCTGCGTGTCACGGGCTGCATGTCGGCCCTCTGTCGGAAGTATGCCAGCGGACCGAAGGCCACTGGCTTGGAAGTAGGATGCCAGTTGTCATATCAAGGCCTTATTGAGGTCGCTGTAATCTACATCGTCGTCATCATCATCTCGCAGCTCCAACACTTTGCACTAATTCCTAGTCTCTTCACTGTTTACCACTACGACCAACATGGCACCCTCAGAAACGTCAGAAGAAGTGCTCCCTCCAGCTCTTCAACCCTCCACCAAAGCCGACGATGTAGATGCCATGGCCGCCATGGCCCACAGATGCAAAGCTCTTCCAGGCATTCCCAAGTTCAAGTCATATTCCGAAACTCGACAGTGGCAACTCGAGCATATGGCGGGCGCCTTCCGTGTCTTTGCCCGCGAGGGCTACGCTGAAGGTATTTCAGGACATATCAGTGTGCGGGATCCGGAGTTTGAAGACCGCTTCTGGATCAATCCTCTCAGAGTGCACTTTGGCATGATGAAGGCGAGCGATATGATCTGCGTTGACTTGGACGGCGAGGTCGTCGGAGGGAATACAGACGGCTCTATCAACGCCGCCGGCTTCCAGATTCACAGCGCGGTGCATCGGGCTCGCAAAGACGTGCACGCCATCTGTCACACCCACTCAGTCCACGGCCGGGCCTGGTCGGCATTCGCAAAGCCGCTCGAGATGATCAACCAAGACGTGTGCTACTTCTACAAAGCCCACTCGGTGTACACCGACTACGGGGGCATCGCGATCGAGGCGTCAGAGGGGCAGAGGATCGCCAAGAGCCTGGGAGACGGAAAGGCTACTATTCTGATGAACCATGGGCTCCTAACGGTGGGACAGACGGTGGATGAGGCTGCGTTTCTGTTATGCTTGATGGAGAGGAGTTGCAAAGTGCAGCTCATGGCCGACAGGACGGGGTTCGAGAAAGTGATGATGAGCGATGAGGAAGCCGCCTACAATTATCGCATGGCGAGTACTCCTGTGAGTGATGCATCTTTGTTGAGTCTCGCTCTGCTGGGGTGTGCTTCTAATACGGGCTACAGGAGACGCTCTTCACTGAATTCCAGCCTCACTATGGTTACGAGGAGCACTTGTGTCGTAGTGAGTTCAAGGAATAGGAGCACAAAGATTGTTGAAATTACTTTCACTACATCGGCTTGTGTGCAGTGTGATATACTTAATATAAACCGGATATATGTTCAGCTGCACCTTTGTCATGCCATCTTTTGTCAAGTATTAAATACAACTCTAACAAAAACCAGGAATAGCTGAAGTCAATGGCATGCTATGATCGTTGAGTTTGATCTCATACAAGTGTATCCATAATGTTTCATGATTGCCAAGAGGTACAATGTTCAGCATCGACTAAGGGAAAATCACGACAACATCAGATATCCTGAATGGCTTCATTGATTAACCCAAACACCTATACCTTGACTGACCATATCAACACCTGGTAGCTTGAAGGATGACATCCTGGCATTCCAGCGGCCGCAACTTCGGACAAGCCGACTCATGCCTGCTCGAGATAACAATCGATAAGACGAGTCCAATGCCATGACAATTTGCTCTCATCCGCTTGGACGCCCGACTCGCCTTATCCGTGATTATATTTCCGGGCGAGCAAACCAGGTTAATCCCACCTGCCGAGTTGATGATGGTCTCGCTGACTTCGGCAGCATCCCGGTTACAAGGGGACGCACACACCAGCACGGCATCTTTAAAGGCATGTCTGACCCGAATAGTACCCAACAATGTGATTTGGTAAATCTTTGATCTGGAAGGGAACCAAACCAAATATCTCCATTATACTTCCTAGCCCCCCCGAGCCGTGACACAATGTCAACGTTTAGGTACCCCGAGAAAGGACCGCCGTCTAAGTCGGTCGACGACGAGCCTGCCTCGAGTACTGGTGAAGATGCCAATGTGGGCACCGTCATCGGCATATCCACCGGTTCTCAGTCCCTACATCGCAAGCTGAGAGGAAAATAAGTACAACTATTCGCCATTGGCGGAGCGATCGGTACTTGTAGGTCCAGTGTCTTCTTGATCTTGTTCAGTCTCGACCTTGAGTCCGATTATCACGGACGGGACTCTTTACGAGAACCATGCTGACCGGCTTCTAAGCCTTGTACGTGCAGATGGGCTCTGCCCTCCCCAAAGGAGGCCCTGCTGGCCTCTTTATTGCTTTTCTCACCTGGGGAGGCGTCATGTGGGCAGTCAACGAGTGCTTCGCCGAGATGGTGACATATCTCCCCGTGCCATCGCCCTTCATCCGCTTCGGCAGTGAGTGGGTTGACGGTGCGCTGGGCTTCGCCATGGCGTGGAACTTCTTCCTCAACATGGCGTTTCTCGTACCCTTCGAGATAGTGGCTATGAATATCATGATCACATTCTGGACCGACAACGTCCCCGTCGAGGCCATCATCGTCGCTATGATTGTCCTCTACACCATCCTCAACATCGTCACCGTGCGGTACTTCGGGATTTCGGAGTCCTACTTGTCAATCTTCAAGGTTATTCTGATGCTCGGGTTGTTCTTCTTCACTTTCATCACGATGCTGGGGGGCAACCCATTACAGGATCGTTTTGGGTTTCGATATTGGAAGGATCCGGGAGCCTTTGTCGAGTATCTTGTTCCAAATGACACAGGGAAATTCCTCGGCGTCCTATCATGCATATATCAGGCCAGTTTCTCGTACGTATTCCGCCCAATCCCTTATCAAAGCATCAGTCTGACCGTTTCCAAGCATCTGGGGGCCAGAGTACATCTCAATGGTGGCTGCCGAGACCGAGAACCCCAGAAAGATCCTGCCGCCAGCCTATCGCTCCTTCGTTTGGCGCATCCTCGTCTTCTCTGTAGGCTCTGCTCTTTGTATGGGCATTGTCATTCCCTACAATGACCGACCTTGCTCGGCATTCTAGGGGGAGAACTCGCCGGCTCAGGTACCGGTGCCGCATCGTGAGTTTGCTATCAGAAATGCCTACGACTTGTCGAGTACATTTTAACAAGTGTTCAGGCCTTACATCATTGCCATGCAGCGCCTCAAAATCCACGGCCTGCCTCACATTGTGAACGCCCTCATCATGACATCCATATTTAGTGCTGGAAACGGGCTGCTGTTCTCGGCGACTCGCACTCTGCACGGCATGCCAATCGAAGGCCACGCACCTCGATTGTTCTCATGGTGTACAAAAGCGGGCGTGCCTCTTCCTGCTCTACTCTTGTCCCTTTCGTTCTGCCTCCTCGCGTTTCTGCAGGTGAACAGCTCTTCTGCAGAAGTGATGACTTACCTCGTCGACCTTGTTACCTGCTGTCAGTTGATCAACTACGGCTTCACAGCTGTCACATATCGGCGCTTCTATGCTGCACTCAAGGCCCAAGGCTTCTCACGTGATACCCTTCCTTACAAGGGACGGTTCCAGCCGTATACTTCCTATTTGGCAATGGGTGGTACGCTTTTTATGCTCCTGGCAGGAGGCTACAACCTATACCTGTCAGGCGGGTGGGAAATTATGTGGTTCTGGTTGACCTATGGCATGATCGCCTTTTTTCTTATAGCATTCGTGAGCTGGAAATTGATCTTCAAGACGAAATATGTCTGGCCAGGGACTGCAGACTTGAGTCTAGGTGGTTTGAAGGAAGAGATTGATAACTACGAAGCTATTTATATACCCAGTGTACCTGGGAAGGTGGATAAAATGCTGAATAAGCTGTTTCAATAGGCTTGGTAGTTATCTTGCTTAGTTATAAATTACTAAAGTATCTATCTCAGGAGCATGTACCAAGTGCCTCCTAGGTTCTCTGTCACTTTCAGGGCTTTGACTCTAATTCTAACGAGGTCGACGTTCAAGAGTGTCTCCTTTTCGAATCCATGCATGGCTTGATCCAGTGCTGCTGCCGCAAGCTCCCTCAAGTCCACGTTGGGGATGGATCGTATGAAGATGTTAGTAACGCGGAACAACGATTCCAACGCAGTCCTTGACCATGTTGTTGAGTTCCTCACTACCCCAGGCTGAGCGATGCAAACCTCAACCCTCGGGTGCTCCGCAGGAAGGGCCAGTACCATGTGTTCTGTTTCACCCTGATTGTAGACGAGGTATTAGCATAAAAACGATCGTGGCCTCGCCGTAGTAGACACTTACACGCAAAAGCTGATATTCTCTCATGAAGCGTGGCTTCCTTGTCAAATCTTGAGGTGTGCCCTCGGCGAAGTCGAAACTGCTGGTTCTAAAGGGCGTAACGGCGACATTCCTGCTCGTGGGCAAACAGAGCCCAGAAATGGTTAGCAATTTTGTCTCCAGATGAACGAGGGGACTATTGTGTACCAGATTCATGCGTCAGCTCCGGCGAATTCGGCCTTGACATGGTCGGGATACTTCCCATAGTCATCGATAACGACACTCTTGAGCTTGGACGAGCCGTTGCTGTTGTCCTCAACCTGCACCGCATCTCTACCGTTGCCATCCACTCTCTCTAGCTCGCCTTTCTGTCCTGATTTTAATCCATCTTCTGAGGAGTTTGAAGAATGCCTCACCCACTTCCGCAACAATATGCTGAAATACTTTGCGTTTTTACATTTCCTACAGATGAACAATAGTTGCGTTGAGAGCGCCCTTTCTTATTTCTTTGCATCATCGCCGTGTCTTCTCAATCAACCCAGACAAGACTCATACTGGGTGAGATAATCAAGCGAACCGTGACGCAGCGCATATTCCTAGACAATGACCCCAGCGCGGTAAGCATTGACCTACTCCTTGGTCTCTTGACATTTATTGCTTGGAGCCATGATTATCTACTTCACGGGAACGCAGTCAGTCTGTCACGTTCCACCCACTTGGCCATGACGCTGGTGTTTGACGTACGCCTCAATAAGCCATTACCGGAAGATTCCAACATGTTCCCCATCCGGGCTACAGGATACGAATCCACTCAAGGTCGTCAAGTCCGATCTTTAGAAGAAATACGGGCTGTTCTAGGATGTTTCGTCTTGAGCTCCGTGTTTGTACCTCCGCGCAGTCACTTAAATTCCGAGAACCAGGCGCCCGACGTATTTAGTGTATCCTCGTACTTTGCGCAGATAGATCCTTTGCAATGGACGCCATACATGGAATAATGCCTCGATGTTTTGTGCCAGAATAGGAGTTGTCCGTATGACGAGATGTTTGCACATCAAGTCCGGTTGCAGCGCATCGGTGGGGAAGTCGAGATTGCTAGAAGCACAGCATCTGTACCGCCTGCCTTTTATATTACGGCTCTTCAACATAAAATGGACCACATAAAGACTCAGGTTTCACCACACTTCAATCAAGATAGTGTGTCTTCATCCTCCGTGACGAGAAAGGCATTGATGGGAATCACCTAACGCGCAAGCAGGGACACTTCTTGCCCACGTGTACTACATCGAATTAAGCATATTTGACCTCGCCCTTTCCAAGCAACAAAGTCCCATGCTTTAGAGACTCGAACAAGTCTACTCATCTCTCAGCACAGTCAAGCTAGCACTGGAAAGCTTCTTCACCATTCCACTTGTCGAGTACTCGGGGATTTCATTTCCGTTCTTTACTCAACTGGCTCGCTATATGTTAGTTCTGTACAAGCTTTCGGTACTCAAGGATTCCGCGTGGGATACAAGCTTGCTTCGATCGACCTTGGACGTGTTGCAGGTGACTGACAGGCTTATCAGCAATATCCAAATTGCGAGAGCAGCATTCGGCGAGGAGTCCGCCAATGGCCTTTTAGACAAGGCGATTAGGATCTTCACGTTGTTCAGGTCGCACTGTGCGGCAAAGCCTGCTGAGAGCAAAGACTTGAGTGTTCCTACAGGTCAGGGGCTTGCAGGTGAGAATAGCACACCGCTTGAGCCACTTCCCCTAGATGATCTACTATAGTTGAAAGATAATTTCTTCAGTGAATTTTTAGAAGAGGATATCTTCTTGTAGAAATCTGTATTAGCAAGGGCAGTTCAAATAAAGGATTCAATTGTATCAGCGGTACGAAACTTGGGTAGTACCACTAGATAGCAAGCACCACGCTGTCTATAACTATTGGTTACTACCGAGGGGTGTGTCCCCTTGATTCAGTAAGATCAATCACATCTGCAAGAATTCTAAGTGACTTCTTTCGTTGTTGACCCTGGGAGCAACGCTATGAGTGAGACATGAGTTCTAGTCCATCCATAGCAGCGACAACACGCCCATTGAGGGAACGAACCAGTCCGGAACCATCGGCTTATCATATCAGCCGCCTTAGACCGGCCTAATAAAAGCTCCGAATCAGCCGTTCAGGAATGAGTACCGGAGAGTTACGCGTCCACTGCTCAGGTGAGATCGATCAAGGTTCCATTTACACGCTTATCAAACGGCGCCTCGCAATAAGTGTCCCACCTTGCTCTATTTCTAAGCACCGCACCGCGCGGCGCTCCGTTCTGTGATTGGTTGTCGACTGCGGCTACGAAAAACGTCTGCGCTCTGTCTTGTGGTTGGGTACGACTGCGCCAGAATTCGTTCGTGTAATAGTCTAGCTTATGCTTCTTGTTAGTTTGGTGACTATTTACCCGGCCAAAAGCATCCGTTTCATGTAAGACAATGGGCAATACTCTTTTATAAAAGCATGCTAGCGACCGCCCTCGATGTAAAGCAGATTGTCCTCTCCCATCCTTAATCTACTCTTCCTTATTTACCTCTACTCTACAATGCTTGATCTTCTTCGACTCGCCGGTAGCTCTCTATATCAAGCCATTGCCATCACCTTCCAATTCCTCACGTTGAACTATTTTCAACAACTCGGTCCTCCAGGCCAGCCTCCACAGCCCGTGACCATGAAGAACATTGTCATTCTCGGAGCCTCCTACGCTGGTATCAACACCGCGCACCGCATTCTCAAGCAAGCCGCCAAGACTAGTCCCTTCAAAATCACCATGGTCTCCCCAAACACCCATTTCTACTGGAACATGGCTTCGCCTCGTGCCTTACTCCCCGGAAAGCTCAGCGACGAACAGCTCTTCCAAGAAATCACCCCTGGCTTCAAGGAATATCCAGCCACCCAATTCGAGTTTATCCTCGCATCCGCCGACAGCTTCGATGCCGACGTTAAGACGGTGCACGTTGTTGGTCCAGGGGTCACTAAGACGATTGACTACGACTTCCTCATTCTTACCACTGGCTCGCGCACAACCATTGAAACACCCTTCAAGGGATTAGACACGACCGAAACAACAAGGAAGATGCTGCACGACTTCCAAGCTCGTGTAAAGGAGGCAGAAACAATTGTTGTAGCCGGTGGTGGCGTAACGAGTATTGAGGCTGCCGGCGAATTGGCCTTTGAGTACGGACGCCAAAAGAAGGTTATGCTGGTAAGTCGATACAGTGCCACGACCATGATGTCCTAGAACACTAAGTTGTCGCAGATCGCGAGTGGCCCAACTCTTCTCGAAGAAAGCCCTGCAAGTGTGGCGGCAATTGCGACAAAGGAGCTCCGGAACCTCAAGGTCGACATCAAGCTACAAACCAAAGTCATGGGCTCCGAGACATGCTCGGATGGTCGTCAAGAACTCACATTGTCGGACGGTGATAGATTGATTGCCGACATGTACATTCCCGCCTATGGCTTGACCCCCAACTCTTCCTACGTCCCTACCGCCTTTCTCAACATCAATGGACTGGTCATGGTTGATGAGTATCTCAAAGTCAAGGGTGCGGATGGAGTGTGGGCAATCGGAGATGTTTCTGATGTTGAACCGTCGCAATTCATAACTTGCGACAAACAGTCGGTATATCTCGCCAAGAGTATTGTCAGTATACTGAGCAACAAGTCGCCGGTTCCTTACAAAGTGTCCACAAGCCGTAAGATGCCCAGTTTTACTCCTTTGGAATCACTACTAACTCCTCTACAGGTTTTATGGGCCTTCAAATTGGCAAGACGGCCGGAACTGGTCACTACGGGAACTTCAAGGTCCCAAGCTTTATCATCATCAGAGCACGGAGGAATCTGTTTATAGACAATCTTGGACCTACGATCAATGGCTCTATAGTCTGATCGTCCTCGTCATTCCTTCATCCTTCCTTATCGTCAAGCCTTTACACGTACGCTTGACGAGATTATAGATCAGTCACGTCTTGCTGCCTTCGCTTCTTAATTCTTCTTAAGAAAAAGAATAAGCAGATTGCCACATATCTGTATGGATGAGCTTGCCAGTATTCTCAATGTGTCCAAAACCTGTGCTGGAAAGACCTGGAATTAACAGCTGCATCAATTCCAAAGAATGCTCAAATAAGCAGCATATCTTGGGCAAGGTCAAGAACATCTTTCCACTCAATCCCAGTCCTTCGTCTCTTCCAAATCTCTTCTAAAGCGGGCAAAATGCTTCTTCTATGCTTGAGTGATGGCTCTAGTAATGGCGAAGAAGAGAAAATGGTGCGGAAAAAGTGCTTGTCTTCTTGCCTAGCAACGCACCCTACAACAAATAGCGGCAAGACCACTGCTGGTAGAAGATGTATGGTAGCCTGACCTTGAAGCAGCTCCATGGCTTCGGAAATAGTTGGGTCCAATAGCTCCAGGTTGTTAAATCCAAGAGTGACCAAATGAAGATAGAGCGACGCCATACACCGAAAAATGCGAGTGACGACTGTGGTTTGGTTTGACTGTGTGTTGTTGATCCATGGAGCAGTATCAGATTCCGAGTTATTTAGGTCATAGCTGCACTGGATCTCCCCGTGGATTTCGTTCATGGCTTTGTCGAACTCGCTGCAATCTCCATTTCCGTCTCGCAGAGCTTGGGCTTTGCGACTGTACCACGCAGCAATGCGGCCAATTTGAAGCATTACCGAGTTTTTACAACCCATAACATCTTCCAATTTGGTCTGAGGATTGGGAAAAAGAAGACTGGAATTAAAGGCAAGCAAATGTGGTGCGGTTCCTAATGTGATGGAAAAGGTGACGTCGAGCCAAATGATGGTGCAGCTCAAGAATCGAAATGCAACCACCTCAGCTGCGATTATGCCTTCGGTTTCCAAGAGAGGAAGCTTGCGAGTCAATCTTTCTCTCGACTCTTCACTAAGGCCAAATCCCGACAAGTTCTTTTCACAACCGTGTTGGTGTATACTCATCGCTGCCCGAAGGTGTGCCTGCCAGGCGTAACTCTGACCAGTGAAAAGCTTAAAGAGGGTGTTAATATAGGACGCAGAGATTATTTGACTGGTTCTTACCTCGAAAAACATCAGCTGCACGACTGCAGTTGCGAGGCCCAGTTCCTTCTTGGGACATGAGTCTTGTGCAGACTGGCTGACAAGCTTGATACAAATCTCGAGGTGCTTTTCCTGTTGAACAAGTGCAGCAGCTTGGCGTGGATGGTTGATGTCCGCAGATAGGGTGGCCCGACGATGGTAGGCGCTGAGCGCCAGAGCGGCATGATAGACGGGTTTGATCTGGAGAAGAATGTGGAGGAGCCAGCCTCTTCCTCCCTCCAAGACACCCGGGTTGTACAAGGGATACTGCAGCGGAAATACGTAGTCTAAAAAATGCATGACAAGAGCAGACTCATCTCCCGGGAGAGAAAATGTAGATGCAGACATGGGGCCATGATTATCTCCAGGCGGTGAGGAGTTCTTCTTGCGGTCAGAACCTGTCATGTTTGCTGCAACATTAAGCTTCTTACCGTTGATCCATTCTCCACCCCGCTGGTTCCGTCCTCTTGTGATGACGCAGAATCCATTGCAAGGCTGAGAACATGCGGGAGGCTTGGTCCAAGATCGGAAGAAGGCTTCGAGATTTTGGGCGCTATCATGACGGGTGGAGCGCTAGGACCTGAGACCTGGGGCGCAGCTTTTCGTCTCGAGGTGTGCTTCACAATCTGCTTGAGGCTCTTGACCACGGCCTTTTCCTCCTCACCCCCATTCATCCAGTCCGGTCTCGGGCCAAATCCATAGCAAGTGATGGAGAGTGAGTGGCATGTCGAACAATGAGGGTGATCTTCGTCACATTTCTTCTTGCGTAAGCGGCAAGTCCAGCAGCCTTGCTTGTTCCGAAGTGGACCGCTCATAGAGACGAAGCTGGACGTTGAGGCTGGAGTCGACGGAGTTGAATTGAGTTCTGTTTGTTCTGCTTGCTTCGGTTGATTTCTGCGTACTGTAAGAGTTGCGGGGTTGTCAGGTGACTGCTTACTCGTTACTGGCGACTAGCACGACACTGCGCTGCAAGTTACTGACTGCATTTGTTCGTCTTACTGTGGCAATGAAGTTGTTCGCCCAAGTAGGGAGTGTATCGTGATTCTCGGCTCCGCCAACGCCTGCACCTAGCACTAATATGAATATCTCGCTACCAAGCCCTTAACAGATGGAAAGAAATTGACCAGAATAATTACAAAAATTGTACTTGTATATATATACTTAGGCATCTATCACGCCTGCCATCATCGGTTTACCTCTCCACCACTGGGCCATTATACTCCCGCTTGGCCCAGACCAAGTAGTAGACAACACTAAATACAAAGATAAATCCGGTCACCAGAACGCTGTAGTTCATCATATTGGCGGTTGGGTTCATCATGGGAGGCCAGAAGCTGAAGAACCCAACGACGACCAGGTAGCAGATAGAGAGAGCGTTGTTGGCAATACCCAACGCACCAGGGAGATGGAACGGACCCCAGACGAGTTCAGCGCCAGTGGTGTTGGCGAGCGCTGGCAGACTCGAGGTTTCAGGATCAGGCAGACTGAAACCCTTGGTGGTTCGACGGTAGAGGAGCAGAACGGCAGCGATGAGGTATGATGCGTAGAGGCAGGAAATGGAGATGGAGGTGACGTTTTGGAAGGCGACAGGAGATCCAATGTTGATGAGAGACAGAAGAATCGAGATGACCGAGGTGACAGCCACGGCCCAGACGGGAACGGTAGTGCGGTTATCAACCTTGGACAGGACGCCCCAGAATGGAAGGCCACGGTCACGAGAAAAGGACCAGAAGACTCGAGACGTCGAGGCAAGCATGCCGACGGTGGCGCAACCACCGAGAATGGTAATGATGGCGGCCATGACAGTGGCACCTGCGGTTGAGCTGGTTGCCTGCTGGAAGATGTACATGTGAGGGAACCCGAGCACCCCGGGAGCCGAGGCGGCAGCTTCGTCGAAGTTGCCCATGCAAAACACCATGCCGATAAGCATGGCGAAGCCACAGGTGCCGTTGATGACGAGGCTGAGAAGGATGGATCGAGGGACTACAACAGCTGGGTTGACAGTTTCTTCGGCCATCTGCGGTCGTGTGAGCAAGAGATGATCCAAGACAATCCACATGACACGGGAAAAGCACTTACGTGGAATGCGGCATCAGTGCCGACAAAGGCGAACGCGTTGCCCATCATGCCAACCAGAAAGGACACGCCCTGAGATGGCCAGCCGCCGTTGTTGACCCAGGTGGTAAAGACATCCTTCGCACTAGCGTGCGATCCAAGAGTGACGAGGGGAATAAGAATCGCAAAGAAGCCGAGAACGTGCAGGATCAAGATGAGACCCTCGAACTTGGGCAACGCGGAGCTGACCAGCGTGTTGACAAACACGGCAAAGAGGAAGACGGCCCAGAACAGCAGCGTGCCCTGCCACAGCTTCGGCTCGAAGCCGTCGTTGTTCAGCGTGGCCATGCCCAGAACCATGTTGCCGGTGAGGAGCGCGCTGGAGCTGACGGAGCCTTGCCAGCCGCCGACGGTCAGCCATCCCGTGACGAAGCTCAAGAACTTGGCGCAGGACCGCGGAGCCAGCATGGCAACCCAGTGGTACTGTCCGCCGGACGTCGGCGCCATGGATACCAGCTCGCTCATGGTGGTGAAGACGCTGAAGTTGCCGGCCCACACGAAGATGAAGCTGTAGATGACGCCCGCAGTGCCGCCGTTGTTGAGACCTTGGGCGAAGAGCACCGTGACGGCCTCCCAGGTGATGAGGATGGTGCAGCTGAAGCCGAGGATGGACATGAACCCGAAGTTGCGCTGGGTCTTGTGTTAGCAATGGCATCGCGTCGGGACTGGTTGACATGTGGTGTCGTACCCTGAGGACTTGCGTCTTGCCTAGTCGCGCCAACTGATCTTTGTCCGTGTGGTCGCTCTTGGAGCTGACGTCGGAATGGGGCTCGGCCTCGACAAAGACGTGATTATCGCCCTTGCCGGCGGACACATTGTCCATCTCATGACTGTTCGTGTCGCTGGCCATGGTTGCAACGTAGATGAATGAGTCGGGTGTAGATTCTCGACGGTTGAAGGAAGAGAGGAAAAAAGAAAGTGGACGAGGATTTTAAGCCGGCCAAGCAAGCTCAAAAAGAAAAAGGCAAGGACGAGGGAAGACGCAGGCTTGGGTCTAGAAACAATAATGGAAAAGGACCAACATTCACTGCAACCTCTTAAGACAGCCATTACTTGAAAGAACCAAGGTGCTGCATGTTTGTACAGGCGCAGTGTAACAGTACGTTGGGGGTAGTCTGTACGGAGTATGTGGATGTCTCGGATCCTCCCCCTATTGGGTTGCTAGCGGGCTGCGGCCAAAGACCCGGCCGCCTCCCTGCAAGTCCAGAACATACAAACATGGGTCACGGCTTGGCATCTGCAATGTCGGGTCTCGTTGGTCTCGGCGGGAGTGCGCAAAGTAGTCGATACTTGGCCACCCGGGTGGTAGGGTGGTTTCCAGCCTTCTTAATCGGGGAAGAGAAGAGAAGCCGAGATGTGACAGAAGCTGGACCTGGTCAGCGGGGTGAAATTGGAAGCATCCCTCAGGCGGCTGTTTTTCTCGCAGTTGTCCCGGATCGAATGAGCTAAGAGCCAGGAGTCAATAGTCTTCGTACACACATCCAATAACAAGAACGGCCATAACCCAGACATGGGATACAACGGCCGGTGTCTAAATCGGGCCCTCGGAGAGACAGACCAAGACCGTTGATGTTACAAAATCGAAATTTACCAGCGTCGACGTGCCAGCTCCGACGCCCCTGCGTCCACCAAAGCAACCCCTACCGCCGTTACCATCGCCACGTTGTTCCCTGGCGGTGGCTTTTGTGCATGCCGGTATCTCACAGCCACGACGAACTACCACGACGAACAGGGGAGCCTTGCTCGTCGCCGTGCCACCTGGGACTCGTCTTACCCGTCTACCGATATCCTCCTGTCCCACGTCGAGGGTCGGTCGATGTCTTCATGCAGGCCGGTGGGTGCAGAATCTCACCGCGAACTACTGCAAGTAACAAGGGGCTATCGTTTTTTTTTGTCACGCCATGGTAGACTAATGTTGCCTGGGACTCGACGAGTTCTCGCTAATTCCACAGATGATGCAAGTGAGCACAGTTGGCGTTGGCCCCTTTTGTATTTCCTGTCTAGAGTGATACAACGAGTCGCAGCATGTCGTCGTGCCAAACACCGACCATCAATAAGAATAACAAAACAAAGTAGACAAGAAACCTCCCGGGAATTCTATAGAGCTGTGGGCCTACCGTGCATACTTTGCACATCGACCTGCCACGTCTGGTGTATGAGGATTGTTTGACTCGAGTGGCTTTTGTGGCTTTGTCCATCCCAAGACTGCTTTTGTTCATCGGTAGTAACAGCCGCGCCTTGTGCCTTGGACCTGCCGCCCAGGTTAACCATTTCATGCACGTCGCTGCGCTGGCTGCGGTGCGACGTGTTGGTCGCCAGGGGATCGATCGGATTGTGCGTTCGTGACCTGGAACCGAGACCGCTGTTCTGTCCTGACTTGTACCCGGAGTATCCTTGCTTGTACGTTGGGTAGCCGTTGCTGCTCGACTGTCCCTGTCGGCGGAGATCATCAACACGGATCTGGCCGGATTCGAGGCTGTCGAGGAAGGGCTTCAGGTTGGGAACGCAAACAGTGAAGATGGCGAGGCATTGGACCAGCTGGATGGTAATGGCGGCCTCCCATAGCGAAAAGGAGATATCGTCGGCGGCAAAGGCTTGGATCGAGTAGTAGATCTGGGCGGCGGCTGCGGGCACAACACTGTACGCGTTTAATTAGTCCAGTCACTCATACGCACAGTTTCGGTGGACGAAGCGATTAGTACGTACAAGATGCGGCTGCCAAAGACACCGATGACCAGCATCTTCTTCGACCACGAGGTCTGGATCTTGCGAGCATTCTCGGCCATGATGGCGACAATGGCAATGTCCGTGACGATGTTTGCGACGGAATAATACGTCCAGAAAGTGCTTCGGTCAATGCATTTGTCGCTGTCAGAAAAGTCCCACGGCGTCGGTACTGTGCACTGAAAGAAGCTGACGAAGAAGGCACTCAGCCCCCAGAGGCCGGCGACGACCTCGCAGCCCAGGATGACCCATTTCTGGTTGCTCCGACTCATCAATCGGAGACCCATGATGCCGGACATCTTCGAGCAGAGCAGGGAAGCCACGAACATGGCGTTGGCAGCATATTGACTCTGAATTGGACTCGTCAGCATCATTTGCCTGACTGTTATGGCATGTAGTTGAGACGCACCTTGAAGAACGTGTCGATGTTGCTTGGGCTCAGTGTATCAAAAGGCTTGCCAAGTCCATTTTCGCAGGCCACAAACACGGCAACGGACTGGCCGACTGCAAAAAGCTGCATCACCGGTATGAGTGAACGATGGCCCAACAAAGTCTGCCCGCGTCGTCGTCTTTACTTACCGCCGCGACAATAACAAGAAAATCATCGGCTTTGAGGCTCTTGGTCATGTGGATTTTCGTCCCCGAGCGCACGAAGCAGGCGAGCACGGCAATGACGAGGAACATCAAGGTCAAGACCTGGACAAGCGGGGCCTTGTTGGTGTCTGTGATGATCCTCTGCGTGGAATTCATGATGGGCGATGTGGCAAGGCTACCTCGACATGGTGCGATGATGGACAGGCAGCCGGACGGGACAGATATTTGGCGATTTCGACGACGAGCAGAGTCAAGATCAAGAGAGGTGGCTGGACTGTTTGTGTCAGGTAATGTGAGCCAAGTGCATACCGGCCTGAGATATTTTTTTTTTGCTTCCTGTTTCCCCCCCCCCCCCAAAACTGTGGCCGCATGCCGTGCCATATTCCGCTTACAGGTATCGATACAGGCGGGTTTGCTTTGGGGGATGTGATAAGTTACGCCATTATGGTGCATCCCAGGAGGCGCGTATCTGGGCTCCATGGCCCGTCCGAGGCACGCGGCCCGAAAGGATTCCAGAATTAACTTATTTGCTGTGCCCCCCCGCCCAAGACGTGAAGCTGAAAGGATTCCGTCGTGGTCGTAGATCCATGTACGAAAAATGTCGTCAGCCAATGGCCGCGGACCGGGTAGGGACATGGATGTGAGTTCCGAGGCCAACAGAGCCCCCTGCAGCGGCGGGCGTTGGTTAATGGAAGTTCTGTTGGTCGACACTTGACGATGAAGAAAAGTCTGCATTAGAGACGAAGGCCTGGCCTGTCCTGCAACGGCGTGGCGTAGCAACCTTGTCCCTGGCAGACACACAGGTCAGCAAAGAAGCAAGCAAATTGCCAAAAGTCCCAACGGCTGCGTCGGACATAATTCTCACCCCAAGAGTCGACGGTACATGCACATTCCCCAATCAAATTACGTTACTTTGTCACATTTCTCCGTGTCAAGTATATGTCATACAATAGCAATCCCCATGTCTTGGCAGGCACGAGTATCTGTGATATATAGCACAACCAAGACTATTGCACTCACACCCAGGGCTTCACTGTTCTTCCCTCGTCGTACTCTCCCCCGACTGGCCGCCACATTTGCCAGAATTCCATGGGCTGCAGCTCCTGGTCAATCTTCTTCCATGCCTCGCCAGGATCCTTCTTGGTGGGTTGCACTCGGTTCTCATTTACGACGACGAAGCCATGCTTTTTGTAAACCGGGACGCCGTACTTGGTCGCGTCCAGCCACATCTCGACGCCCAGCTCGTCGGCCTTTTGTTTGCCCCAGGCTAGCATCAAGTCGGCCACACCCTTCCGTCGGTAGTCGGGATGCGTGAAGAGGATGTTGAGGTCTTGCCGCATTAGACACCTTTCACTGGTGGATTGGAGGCGCAACTCACAAACATGTGGCCTGGTCGCCATCATCCGTCTTGGCGCGTCGAACTGCTCCAAGCACTTGCTCACGTAGTCTCGTGACTCTCCTTCTGGGTACCAGTAGACATCAGAGTGGTCGTCGGGTGTCTCGAAGGGGTTCTTCGCATAGACTTTCCACAAACAAGCCCCTGCAATTTGGTCTTTGTCGTCAACGACCTTGGCCCAGAAGCTCGTTGGATCCGACTTGTGCCAGTCCAGCTGGCGAGTTGCAGATTCCTTGAGCGAGTCGATGCGCGCCAAAGGTCCCTCGCCGCGAAGGGGACAGAACATACGGAAGAAGCTTTGGAGGGGCTCCTCGTAGGATGTCCATTGGCATTCAATGATTTTGAGGAACTCGGCGGCGTCTTCGTAGTCCGCCTCGAGCAACTTGAATCGCATCTTCAAGATGGTAGAGTTGATTGGTCACCAAGTAAGACTTACGGTGGAGGAAGGGGACAAGAGAAATGTCTCGGGAAAGATCAGAAAAATAGCAATGGTTGGCTGAGGACGCACGCGGACATATTCTTGCATGTGGTAGACTAATAGACAATATCCAAGGGTCTAAATTAATCTAATTCCATTGAAAACTCCATGCATTTATGCACCAACAAGAAACTGATAGTATTGGTTCTTGGATGCCTTGGTAGACTACGGACGTTTTGCCCCATACTGTTGCCCTACCGATGGAGGGACGATTTCGTCATCCGTACCAGGAGAGAAAGGAACGCAACGGTAACGGCTCTGAGAGGTCGTATGGAATCCCTGCCCTCGCCCGGTCTGTTGGTGCGGTCCCTGTCGCCGTGCTCCGCGGCCTGTGAGCCGAGATTTGCAGCACTAGCTCCAATGCGACAACCATGGCTCACATCCGATCACATCCACAGTCCCCTCCGGTTTTCCAGGTTCTAGAGACGGGACGGAGCTCCATCAGGCACAGACCATGATCACCGATTCCCGAAAGAACACGCACTGCTAGCGGTCGACGGTATCAGGGAGTTGCTCCCGGCTCCCGGTATCCAGGAGCTTCAACCACCTCACGGAACAACATCCGCCATCAAGGTTTCGGGAAGCCTCCCCTTTTCCGCCTCATGCACCGCAATTCCTTGAGGCCTTTACGTCTTGCGAACCTAGAAAAGGCAGCTCAGTCCACGGGTGCATAAAGGAACCTGGTTAGCGTGCTTCAGGGACCCCGGCTTCTGTCGCACTGGCCTGCGCGCTGAACCTTGAGAAGTGCGTGATACACGCATTCGGCATCTTCAGAAGCCTCCGACCGCAGTAGCGATACATTTCGTTGCTTTTTCTGGACGCGTTTGCTTGCTTTTGCTGGTGATCTATTCGCCCAACCGTCCCCCACGGGGCGTCGACGCCGGCTGAACCGAAACCCTCTCAGTAGCAGAGGCGTTGTTTGCTTCCTTTGTTTGTCTATCCTCGCTTTAGCCAAGATCCATTAACTGAGAAGCCGCGTCGCAATGCATTTTTCGCTGGCTTCGAGGTAACCAGAATGGTTCTACTCGGTTCTCACACGCAAGGATATGGAGTGGAAAACCTCCAACTTACATTTCACAGGTTGGCCTGGCTATTGAGGGACAAAGGACCTCCCATTTGCGCTAGGTTATTCCACTAACTTAGCGCCTTCTGGGTTGGGTCCAAAGTCCTTCCTACCCTATAGCTTAATCCCATGTCCTTGCGTTGTTCACTATTTGCGACTGGGGGTAAAACGATGAACAAGTATTGCCATAAGTTTCATTTGATCAATACATTAATCGTAGACTGACCACTGTATCTTCTATAAAGTCCTAGATTGTGATGTTTTAGAACCGTGTGAAATACTAGCCACACTTTTGAGAACTAGTACTTTTGACAGAGTTGTAACCGACGAGTGATGTGGTCGCGAGCTATCGACTGTATTTTGTTCCGCACATAACTGGAAGATCAGCTAGGGGAGATGATCGGGCAAAATCGGAATTGGTTCTCTCGGAGCTTGGAGGGACAAAGCAAAGATTGGAAAGGTTGAAGGCAATTGCACGATCGGAGTCAGGAACGACGGTAGCTGGGAGGGACATTCTATCATCAGCCCAGAGATGAGCGCACTAATCTATGTTGTTCTTGCTAATAAACATAGAAGTTTGTCAGCTCAGGATGATCCCTCCTCATATTCCTGTTCTGCCTCTTCAGCGAAAGCTTCAACCCCCAGGCAATAACCAAAACCATTATCGAAAAGGCAATACTTGCCATCCAAGCAGTTAGATATCGAGGTTCATCCTTGGCTGGCCACAGGTACGGAGTATAGACGCTCGATAAATTACCGAGAGTATTGCAAATGGCAATTGCCGCAGCTTTCTTCTCGTTCGTCTGACCCAGGGTGGCGGACGCCCAGGCGATGAGGAGGTTGTTGATCCCAAAGCTGAACCCCACGAAGAGGAAGATGCTGAACAGCCTTGCGCCGAGGTTGGTCGTTGCGGCGGGAATGATGAAGCCAACTATGACGATGCATTTGCAGATGGTTATGTGCCAGGTGCGTTCGTTGTATCGACCTGACGTCCAGGCAATGAAGATACCCACACTCGCGGCGAGAAGGTATGGAGGGCAGGTCAGAACAAGGGTGATGGTCCTACTATAGCCGAGGGTCTTCATAACCGTGGGTAGAAAGTTCTGGAACCCGATTGAAGACAGATGGAAGTTGTACATAAGACACATAGCCCAAGTACGCCAGTCCACCACTGCCTCTTTGAGTCCGATCCAGACACTGGTATCCTCACGTCTATCCGTAGTGTCGGTAAAGATACGGCTATACGCCATTTGTCTCTCTTCTTCAGATAGCCAACGAGTCGTCAAGGGGTGGTCGGGGAGAAAAATAAAGGCCACGATGGAGGTGACAATGGAGAGAGCGCCTTGAACGATGAAGAGCCTTTCAACCAACAGTCAGTAAATGTATGACGAGACACAGCTTCAGAGAATCACATGCCATTGCCAACCAGCATAACCATGTACCTTATCCAAGCTAGCAAATATGCCAGCTGCAATGAGACCCGAGAAAGAGCTCGCAAACATGTTGCCGGTATAAAAGAGGGCGAGACGGACAGCCATCTCCTTGCGCGTATAGAACATGCTGATGATGTAAAGCGCACCGGGATAGAACTGCTGTGCGTTAGCGATATCTGGAAAGGTGGTAGATGGAACTTACAGGTGCTTCGGTGACGCCAAGGAAGAATCGAAGGCAAACCATGCTGCCATAGTCATGGGCAAGAAAGGTCAAGAGACTGACGACTGACCAGGCCATACAGAAGCCTGTTGAAGGTTAGCCACTGTGCCAAAGGGATTTACTAGCAAGCCTCGTGCATACCAGCCATGTACCAAGATGGTCTGACCCGGTTGAGGATCATGTTGCTGGGGATTTGTCCAGCGCTGGGTCTTATTAGAGAAGCCCATATTCTCATACCGAGAGACTACAACTGACATGTATCCAACAAACAAGATGGACACGCAAGTATTGTACTGCGTCCCCTTCAAACCAAGGTCTCCCTCGAGGCCGTTCAATCGGGAGTTGACAAGCGCATTGCGGTCGAGGTAGTTGAAGAGATACATGAACCAGAGAATCGGCTGGGACAACACAATCAGTGGCAATCAACGACGCAAACCCTACCCACACCTACAATGATGTATCGATCCAGCTTTTTCACCAGGGCAATCTCGCGCGCATCTGTTTTTGAGTGCGCCCCGAACTCGTCCACCTTATCCATTCGGGGGAGTTTGGCAAATGCATCGTCGCCCTGGGTCGTCTCGACGCGTTCGATCTGGTTGTCTCGGGCGAGTTCGTCCTCTCTGGACTTGGTGTTGCTGACGACGCCGGCCTCGCCGGGTCGATCTCGGGTAGACATTATGATACCTCGGTCAGCTCACAGCCCTGATTATGAATAGAGCCGAATATAGTTCTGAATAAGTCCCCCACTAGAGTGCGTCGCGTTCATATACCTGCCACAAAGCCGGCCTCGGCTCTCTTGTTCCCTCCCGTCAACTCTCCCCACGGGGTAATCGACAGGGATTCAAATGCGGGGAGCATACTTTAAAAACAAGGTTTGCACAGGACGATGTCGTTTCCACAAGTGAAGGACTCGCCATTCGTTCGTCATTGGTGCTATCATCGAAGGAGCTGCGGATTGACGGCTTGTTGCACTGAAGAGGATAGTACAGCCGTTGATCGGCAGGTTGACTACTGAAACACGATATGGCTCCCGGGGTCGTGCTTGTGGTGTGCAACGGAAAAGGAGTCTTGGCAGGGTGTAGTTTTCCGTATTTCCGACCCAACGGCAACTCACTGGTATAAGACGTTCCCACTGATCCGCTCATCGTCTCTGGACCGAGCTCAACTATGCACCCATTGTGCAGGGAAGTTCAAGTTAGTCCATTCTTGTGATCCTTCCTCAGTACTAAGTCAGCTTGTTAAGTCTCGGTTGCGTGTCCAGCTTGCGGGGTAACTACTGTAGATGGAGCATCCCCAGCTTTTTACTGGGTGACGAATAAGCCGGGGACTCTCGGCTACTTAAAACATGTGACTCGATCCTCTCGGGGAACATCGGTTCTGGGCCGAAACAATCCTGCAATCCAACATGGGAGCGTCCAAGTATAGGAGCTTTAGACGCAAAGGCTAACATTCTGGAGAATACCCAACGGTCCATCGTTACTGACCTTTCCACTTGACGAATCTACATCGCGCAAGTTCTCTTGAACTTGGCTACATCAGCGACACCATGACCGGACCCAGGGTAATGGCGATGTGCTGCTTGCTTGTAGGCGCTTTTGCAATCACGCTTACAGGCGCCGAGGTCGCACCCGCACCAGATGGCTGGCCGACGTTCAGCTATCAGGGATTGGTGACGGACAAAGCCAAGCTCAGATACAACCCGACAGATGAGTTCATCTTTCCCAGCGTATTCCACGCCAGCGTCTACCTGAAGAACCCCATCGGCGAGTGGTACCTCTACTACGCACCGCACGACAACCCGGGCGGCATCTCGCTCATGTACGCCGACACTCCCGACGGACCCTGGACCGAGTACGCCAACAACCCGGTCATCGCGAACGTGTGGGAAGGCCGCTACTCGGTGCCTCACGTCTCCAGCCCGGACGCGAAGTGGAACGTGCAGGCCGGCCGGCTGTTCGTGTACTTCCACGGCACCAACTTGCAGACGCGCTGGGCGGAGACGGACAACGGCGTCACCTTCGACTACGGCGGCATCGCGGTGGACAACAGCATGGGAGGGCCCAACGTCACCGAGACGAGCTACGCCCGCGTCTTCACGCACCGCAACCCGGCGTCGGGCTACGCCTACGGCATGTTCTACATGGGCAACGAGCGCGACAACAAGCGCCGCATCAGACTGGCCGAGTCGAAGGACGGCCGCAGCTGGACCGTGGATCCTGACTACGTCGTGACGCCGGGCGCCGAGGACACGGGGAACGTCTCAGGCGGGAATCTCTGGGAGTGGCGTGGACAGCTCTATGTCATCTACCATAGCTCTAGCGGCAAGACCTTCGCCCGAACCATTGACCGCACGTTGCGCCAGATCGGCTCCGTTCCTATCTTGTTGCACAAGGCCAGCGGCGTAGGCGATGATGTTGGGCGTGTCGCGGCCCCGGAGATTGTCACATACCAGGGCGAGACGTATCTGTTCTACGAGTCGGGAGACCGCCTTGGCGCTGCTATTGCCTGGGCAAAGGCTACTTGAGGATGACTTTACGTGAGGGATACTGGGATGATATGAGAGGGGGGGCTACATAAACTGGAAGTGGAAGAGTTCCATGTGCAGTACCTTACACTTACTCACAGGACAACCTCTGAATGTTTGTCCAGTGTGTACTTCTAGAGAGCCGCTGACTAGGACAGCAACCACCCATTGTAAGGTATTGCCGCCTATTTAGCAGGCAAGAGAGAATTCAGCGTCAAAAAAGGAACCAAGGCCCCCAATAAGCCATCCTCTAAGATATCCAAATATTGAGAATCTACTGTTGAACAAGTTCATCTTGTGTCAAACAGGGTCGACTATACATGTCCCTCAGTACCCCGAAACATCGGGCCATGCCGTTTCAATCCCTTCGTGAAGCAGAACCTCACGAGACCCGCCAAGCAATACCACATCTCCTTGAACTTAGTGCAGCGACAGCCCCTTGTTCAGGCAATGGGCCGGCAATAAGCGTGCCACCTCGCTAATGTTACAACTATACTAAGAGGGTTGCTCCTTGGCTATAATGTACCATTGGTTACCAGTAGTTTAGACAACCCCCAGGAAGATAGTGAAGTAAGGAAAGTATAGTATTCCTCTATCAGCGTTTATACGTAGTGCCTTATCCATTAATCGCTCTCACCCTGCGGCATCATACCACAGTGAACGGTGGGATGGAATATCTTGATGGACCATGGTCTACTTATGGTCGTTACTAGATATCACAAAGGGTTCTTCAAGACTCACGATCATCCATCGCTTACTACCCCGAGAAGTCAGTATGTGATACGTGAAGAACTAGTCTTGGTCCTGGTGCTTAAGACTGGCATTATATGTAATATCACGTGAAAAAGGAGACCTGACGCTCTTGTCCTCAACTGTACTCTTAGCCCGTCATCCATCTTTCTACATCTACATGACAACGTCGCATCAAGACTCAGGAAATTGTGAGAGATGGAATGGCATTATAAGATGAAAGCTTATGACTGAGATATCGCTTGGTACCCTCGCATAATTCCGGCTCAGCCGTGTCTGTATGTGCTCGTTTTAGCTCAGGCCACCCCGTTTAGATACCTATACAACCCAGGTAGTGGCAGCTCTCCAAAATAAAAGATGGAAAGTAGGCTCCTGGAAAGTGACCGGTGTTCAGCATTGTGATTTAGATCACGTTCAGGTAAAGCATGAGTGATAATCTTTGGCAGTCGTGCAAGAATTGGGTGTCAAAGTGCTTAGAATTGTCAAGAAAACTGTCTTTGACTTTGTGCCAGCAGCAACTCGCTCTTGATGGAGCGGACAGCCGCAAATAAGTAGATAAGAAAAGAAATGAATAGAAAAACATTCTCTTAGGGTCATTAGCTCCATGCCCCTGGAGCCTATTTCAGGAACATTGGTGATTTAATGGATCCTTAGTGTCTTCATAACCACGTCACTCTCGTCAAGTGCCTCTCCTTGCATGATGCCTGAGACATAGCATTCCCCAATAAGCCGGTAAGTGCCTTTTCTCTCCAAGCATTCGCGTAGAGTAAAGGGGACTTCACCACCACAGAACATTACGACTTCGTCTCCCTGCTGGACGCTATTCGGCACCAGGCCACACCGGCGCTCTTCTGTTGTCACGAACTTCCAACCTTTGAGGTTATCGCCGAGCAATGACCCGTTGCTCTTGCTCTTTGCTGCCAGGCTCATTTCCTGACTCAACCGCGATGCCACGGTCGAAGACGAAAACGAAGAAGAGGAGCTGGGGGAAGAAATAGGGGAAGAGCAAACCGGCGAGTTTCGATCCTGCTGATACTTCTTTGTGTAGTTCTGCTTGTGTAGTATCCTCCGGAATGCCTTGTATGACTCCGGAATATCAAGAGACTCTGATGCGGCGAACTGGGGATGCTGAGCGCCCGCTATAGGTACCTCTCGCTTGAGTCGTTCGCGGTCGGCCACGGAATATCGCAGCCTCAAGGTGTCAACCATGTTGTCAATTTCCGAAAAGTACTGCCTCCAGGCTTTTGGCTCATTGCAAGGCCTGGTGAGATGCTCGATGCGGTCGACGATGTATCCTGCAATGTTGAGCTCGTTGAACGCGTCGCTGCCACTATCACAATCGCGACATGTCATCTGCTCCTTGGTGCCGCCACCTGCGTTGAATACGACGCCCCGATCGCGCGCTTCATACAACCCGTTTGGTTTGGGGATGGTCCAATCTGGGATCCACGACGGGAAGCGGTGCGGTTGGGAGCCCATTCCTGCGCGGTATAGCAGCTGCATTCCCATGCCTGGGCGACGAGGGCTCGTGCAAAAGAGCACACAACAGCTTCTAGAGGCCTGGAGTAGTCAGGTGTGAACCCCGGTAGATTGCCGTCACAGGAAACACCAAGCAGGGCGAAGAATCGATCGCGAGTAAGGGAAGATTTGACATCGCGGAAGGTTTCGAGTAGAAGAAGGATCGACCAGCGTGTCTTGTGCGTCTCCCATACGCGCAGCTCAGTGAGAGTTCGGAAGGGAGCCCAAGCCATAGATACGACCTTGGGGAGGCGCTGATGCTGGTCAAGGTGTTGCATGGAGTCGAAGAGGTCCATCCAATCAACAACATTTTTGCCGCAGACGAACCTCACGTTAGGTGAAGCTACGGCTTCTTGAACTATCCAGGCGCGCCGGAACCACGGATGGTTGAAGAGATCGGCGACCTGTGGTCATATGGGGTCCTTCATTGGCGGCATACCGCTTTCCTCCCAGGCGGCGGGGACACTTGGGTGGTGTCTTGGGCCAGTTCTTAGATTCGGAACCCAGAAGCATGTGGATCTTTGTCTGATCAGCATCTCAACCGCAGTGTCGTTTCGACTGTCGTAGCCCAGCATGGCCAGAGTGTAGGTGGCCTTCTGGGGGATACGTGGCATAAGCCTGATCTGGTCTGACTTCTCATGCTCATTCTGCTGGTTGATGCAAATACCGTCCGTCCAGAGCGCAATGGGCCGCGAGTCATGACGTAGTCGGCCAAGGGCCCGAGAGAGAGCTGTGTGAATGCTCAAGGTATCGTCTGGAGTGGCTACCTTGTACGTTGGTCCTCCCGGCTGCCCCCAAACGGTACGAGACCGCCCGATACGACCCAGAATCTTCAAAGGGAACATAATGGATGACGCCTTGCAGAGGCTCGTCGCTTTTCCCAGGGAAGAGAACAAACAGGCGGATCTCGCCCTTACGGAGAGCACGGTAGAAATACTGCCCTTGTTTCTCCCACTGCTCGCTCCTAATGGGGTGGGATGCAAAGCTACTGGGCAAAGAAGATCCAGCCGCTGCAGGATCTTGGGCAATCTGTGTCTACATTGGTCCATAAGAGCCTGGGCCTAGGCTCTGCGACTCAACGGGGTTTCCAATAATTCCAGGTCCGGTGTCCGGTAGCCAGTACGGCTGTGTGATCATGCCCGAGTATTGCGGATGATACACGAAAACACCATTCTGGTAGACGTACTGGGGTGCAAAAGGAGCGGATTGTGGACCTTCGTAGTGATGGGGATAGGAGGCGTCAGGGGTCCGTTGACGCTGAGACGTCCCGTTTGCCGCGGTTGGCGACTTTCTTGCTTTGGTGTCTGAAACAGGTACATCTTCGCCTTTGATAACGGCTCTCAACATCGAGCCTTCGAGGAACACCATGCGACCTGACAAGACGAGATCCCACGGATTCGTGAAGAATCGAACTACTGGTCGAGTGCAAACATCGCTAATTCTGATCATGATTACCACGTCATGAACATGATCGTTCTGAGTCCGAGGAAGTTGGAACGCTTGTGCCTATACATTTGATTAGCCATATCCGGAAATCAACAAGTTACCAACTAGATCAATCTACCCTGCTGAGCTGTGATGACGTCCAAAAAAATGAGTCACGGATACCGCCAGCCGAGACGGCAGGCTTAAAATGGTACGTGGGTGCCATATGGCGCCAACGACTGGCTTCCAAGACGCCATTTTTTGTATGGAAGTCTGTCACGAGAGTCGATAGGGCCGCGCCTTTAAGCATAAATGGAGACTCCTTTCCTGAACCTGTAGCAACCTTTCGTTCACCACGCTCTTGAAGTGGGCTTGTCCCGTGCTTGACTGGGTCGTACCACCGTCCTAGGTGCGTTGTAAAGAGCTGCGATATCTGCAGGGAAGAGAATGTCAGAGAACAGTCTTTCCATTGAAGGTTTTATCTCAACTCACCAGGTGTTCCCCGAGAAACTGAATATCCTCTTTTGAGTCCGATGTAGACTTTTGGTTTCCTGAGGTATCATCGCCGTAGACATCAACAATAGGTAGCCTTCTGTCACCAAGACAACCGGGTCTGGTTCGCTGGTTATCCCATCCATTCTCTGGCGATGACCATCGATAGTCAACTCCCCAGCATTGCTCCCAGTTAAAAGAACTGTCGCGGTCGGATTCATTCAAGTCAAATGGACAGGGTATTGTGACCAGGCCTCCTGATGCACCCCAGGAACGACTTATTGAACATTTTCTCGCATTCTCTACACATGGTGTTAGCCGGCACCAGACTTCATATAAGTCGCTTCGAGGAGAGCAAGAGGTGCCTACCTGCTTCAATGGGTATATGGATGCCCTCCTTCGAGAACGCTAGTCGAATCTTGTCAAATTCTGTCTCACTGAAAAGAGTATACAGCAGCCCCGTGTGCCTAGGTTCCTTGATGGTGAAATGTTTAGCTATCAATTCAACGATCTCGAGCACCGGATACTTCAAGGGATGACACTCTTCAGCGAGGAATATTTGGAGCAAGTTACCCGTCAGAGAGCATGTCACAAGTCCAAGATCTGGGTGGCTGGTAACTTGTACGTTTCCGCTTTTGAAGGTATATGTTCGAGCTACTTGGGCGACGGTGCTAACTCGAACATTTTAATCCCTTCAGAAAGTTGCCGGTCCACAAATTCAAGAGTGGGAAGAATAGTGTCTTCAGTGACCGTATCCAGGTTTGGG
This sequence comes from Neonectria magnoliae, assembly GCA_037954305.1. Taxonomy (NCBI): domain Eukaryota; kingdom Fungi; phylum Ascomycota; class Sordariomycetes; order Hypocreales; family Nectriaceae; genus Neonectria; species Neonectria magnoliae. The sequence continues at coordinate 88,658 of JAZAVK010000080.1, read as the reverse complement.
AGGAAGGTACCCCGTAGAGGTAATGGACCCTGCGAAGTCTTTATGATGGTACCTCCAATGGCACGGACAAGGTCCTTTCTCATACTGGCCAACTGCGGAGTCTGTTTTTCAGAGACCTCGGATTCAAGCCACTCCGAGTAAAACCGCCAGTTGCCAAGAAGCACATGAAGGGTGTCCGCCACGGGACACTCCGCTAGGAGGTACTTGAAATCCTCAGAGAGCTGGAACGCTTTGCTGATGGGGTCAACCGTTACCAAGCGAGGAACCTGGGACACTTGGAGCCTTTTGGTGAGGTAAGACCTAAAATCAGTATCGTAGGGTTTAGAGGCTATCGTCGTGTTCAAGCCTTTGGGCTGGCTTCCTCTGGTTTCCTGTAGGCTGGGCCTGTCGTGTACCTGGCTCTCAGTCCCGGTAACATAGTCCGGGTGGATGGTCGGGATTCGCTCCAGTAGTCGGTCAAAGACTCTCGCAGCAGGGGAGGATCTCATGAGATTTCCACGCATATACAAGTTCAAGCCCTTGCAACGCTTGTCATCGGAGGTTGCGAACCATAGGTCGATAGCTCCATCCGCAGGGGCCCAGCATGTTTCGTGCAAAATTCTAGCGTGATCGATAAGCTGGGCTTTGGTCCATTCGTCGGGTTTAAAGGAGGGAGAGGCACGCTCCTCGCAAATGTACTGGCATAGCTGAGCCTTTTCAACTGGCCTGATCCCAAGTGCCTGGAAAAGACTCCTTCGAGCTTGGTTGGCGGCTGCCTCAGGGTCAACAGTCGGAACTGCGTCACTGATAGACAAACCGTTGACCTCAACCTTTTCCGAGGTCAGAACGGGCTTTGGGTCGTCTGACGCCGACGCCCATTCGCCGCCCGAGAGGGGTATGATGGTGAGCTCCGACAAGGCCTTCCGAAGCTGAAGGTTTTGGATCAAGGATAGCAGGGCCTCGGCTAACGATGCGTGCCAATGTGGCGGCTGACTACGGAACCTGGACGAGTTATCGGAGATCATGACTTTCAAGTGTTCCAGAAACTCTCCTTCGGAGAGCGTGCGCACACCGAGAAGTTTGATTGAGTCAATGGTCCATGACGGATACTTGTTGGATAAGTATTGAGTCGCTGTCCTTGGGAAAAGGGTGAAAGGTCTGCTGATCTTATCGACAAATCGACAAATCTTTCCGGTCTCACGTAAAACATATCCGAGGACTTGGCCAGGGTTCGGACTGAGGACTCTAGGAGGGCCGCTGACCTCAATTTTCTCAGAACAGCGCTCATTGCCGGCTCAAAGAATGGGGATATTTTGTCATCTGAAGAGATAAAGAATGGCCAGAAATATCGCATTGCGCCACAATTGAAACTTTCCACCGCCTGTAACAGCGCTTCAGCCAAGCCATCCCAGAGAGCCTGGTTCCATGGCAAGGACGTATCAATGTGGAGGCGGCTGGACGTGAGGAGCAATTCTCCATTCAACAGGAACTAACAGTATGTATCAGTCTTGAGTTTCTCAACTGGACCCTAAGAAGATGTGAGCGGATAGATTGTCCTTGTCTTACCTTGAGACCGTACGTATTGCCAATAGGTAAGCCTGCGTAGACCATTTGTGGGCCCGATGGTGGTTCGATGGTAAGGCCAAAACCAGGTCTGAGTGGGTGCGGCCTGGTCGCTTAGATTCCACGAACAGGTCTACAACTCGATGCCTTCGCACAAAGTACTTCAGTCTTGAATCTCCTGAATATGTTCGACATGCTTGTTAAAATTGAAGGAAACTGTGCTTTTTTTTTGGACTCTGTGCTAGTAGGAACCAGTCCTCGATGGAGCGGATAGCCATATACTAGTTCGACATGCTTGGTTGATGCTTGGTTGATAGAACCAACGATTCTCTGGCGCTCTAAAAGCTGGGCCCGATATTCTTCGAGGTGTCATTCTCTTTTTACTTTGGTCGGAATTTTGCCTTGTCCAGCTAGGCTCCCCGTCAGGTTGTTGCTGCGCCTGCGTCTGTCTGCCTTACGAAGGCACCGTCCGAAAGTTCCACCCGCAAAAAGCCACAGCTGCTTTTATGTATGCGGCTACCCCTTTGCCGATCCAACTACTACCTGTACTGCTATCTGTACTGCCACCTACACTACCATCTGCACTGCCACCTATACTGCCACCTGCACTGCCACATACACTTCAGCGTAAGCACTCTCCCCACCACTGTCCAGTCAGGCCACACGCCCGCACGCTCCTTGCTCCTGTCGCCGCCTCGAAGTGGGCGCAGCATCCGAAATAAAGGACTCCGGTCTCGCTTCACCGGAGACGGGGAGTCATCGTCTTCCATTCGTACATCTGTTTGTTTGTTATGCTCACCATTGGACTCGTCCTCTTTGAACATGTCTTGCTTCCCGTATCCGCGAGATACGGATGTGGAATCAATCCGAGTACCCCTGATAGCGCGAACCCAATACTCAATAACGGGACAACCCAACTTCTCAGACTTCTTCGAGAGGGCGCTTGATGCGGAAACGCAAAAGATCAAAGCTGCTGAATCTGATGGGCAGGAGAGCACTGGCTTGTCTCTAAGCCACTCGCTGGCTACAACCATTCAATCACGGCTGTTCTTCGGTTTAGCGTCTGAAGCGCTAGGTCGAAACATCAGACATGAGGAATTCGCAGGCGCTGACCCCGATGGACCTCATCCCTCCATCGATCTTCGCATCCCCGAATGGTACTGGCGGGAGCTCAAAGCTCGATGGGATGAGTTAGATGACAGCCTCACTGCTGCGGAATTCGAAGCCAAGAGGGCTCAACTAAGCAAGATCTACGAGAGCGCACAGATACATGTCATCTTCATGGATCTTCTGGCGAATAATCTGGACGACGACAAGCTTGCAGAAATTCTCCTCTCAATGCACATGCTGTTATATCTTGTGGCGTATGTGCTCGATTCCAGCACACTCAAGGTCGTCCGGACGACCACAAGCTCAGCATCCACAAAGCTACTCAAGCGCAGAATGGTCAAGAGTGGGTGGTGCGAAAAGAGGCTAAACTTCCTGGATGCGTCTCCAATGTTTTACCCAGCATTTTACTTCCTATCGTCACTCAAGCCACCTCGCATCAATGCGGAAGATCACTCGAGCTGCAGTAGCGACAGATGTCTTGTTACTAGCAAGTTGTCTAAGCCTCTCCACCGCACTGACGAATGTCTTTGTGAAGATGTCGTCGTCCCGGTCGACAGGGTGAATGCCATCGTGGCGTCCGGAGGGATTCCTTTGGTCAGGATTACACGGTCACCGCTTGGCAAGACTGAGCTCGAGGTGGTTCCCTATACGCCAGCCTCCAGATTTATCGCAATATCTCACGTCTGGGGTGATCGACAATTCGGATCTGCTCAGAACTGCTTACCCAAATGTCAAGTCGGATACCTTGAAGAAGTGCTTTCGAGTTTGCCCACCTCCATGGATCACTGGGGATTGCGCGAATGGGTGGCAGATCGGCGGTCTTCTCGGCCAGGCGAGATCGCACCGCCGAGCCGCGCATACGAGTACTTCTGGTTGGACAGCTTCTGTATACCTCAAGCTGTCGAACACGCCGACCTTCGAAGCAAAGCCATCGAGTCAATGAACCTCATTTACGCTGCGGCATCCCACACCTTCGTCTTTGATAAGGGGCTACAGGCCTTGGACGCTGGTCGGCGCCCGGCTTCCCTCGCGCATAGTGGACGTCCGACCTACTACAGCCCTCAAGACGAAAACTTGCTGGATGTTGTGGCATATATATATGCTTCAAATTGGATGGGCAGAGCGTGGACTTTGCAGGAGGGCATCCTGTCAGGACATATTGTTTTCCCGCTCCACGGATCGTTAGCATACCTCAAGTTGTTATGGCCGCGTTACGATGATGGCTTTGGCGGCTTCTGGGAATACCTCGTGTCTAGGATCCCGAAGGACTTCAGGCGATCAGCTCGCGATTTGCTTCCGCGTAGGAGCAAACCTAGGGCCGAGGTCAGCAAGCGGCTGCAAGACGAATCTGAGCCATTCCGTGAGTCGGTGCGGCATCAACTCTTAACACATGTGAAGAAGTCTTTGCATGTCGAGGAGTACAAAGATTACGCGCGAACGCCGGTGAGTGTTCTGTTCGATTCTTAAGAGAAGTGCTTTTGACTAATGCCAGGCAGGCTGACAGAGCAGCAAGATTTGTCAAAGCTCACTCGCTTCTCCAATCCAGAACGACAACTCAGGTCGAAGATATTCCACTGATTTTGATGAATATGTCGTGCATGAATGCGAATGTCATATCACAAAACAGGACCATTGATGCAAGGATGAAGCAGCTCTTCTATGGTCTCGAGTCACTTCCGACCGAGCTTCTCTTTTCTGATTGCGCCAGACTGGGCTCGCGCACTGTGGATGCTTGGATACCGCGTGAGATAGCTCCCGAGAGTTTTGAGGGCAAGCACACTCTCAAGCTTGGCCCAGCGGGTTTCACCTTCGAGACCGGAAAAGGCGCTCAAGCTCTCAAGTTCTATTTGCTATCGTCAGCGCATCAATCGGATCACTTCCGGCTCCTGCTACCGGATCAGAAGGACGCAAAAGTCCTCAAATACAATGTTGAAGCACTGCAGAGATCGAACGGCGAGCAACCTGCTGTACCCACAAGTGTATGGTGCATTGTAGTCGACAATGAACCGCCCGAACGAGGAGCACGATTTATCGTCAATCGAGTTGAGGGCAACAAGTACTTCCTCCACTTCGACTGCCCTCTGCGCCTAACCGAGACCGATGACTCGAAAAGTCCTAGCGATGCTCAACAGGACCCAAAGCACGAATGTAGCGCAGTCGGCCTCACTGGCGACTTTATCATTGAGCGCAGTTACGACCCACAAGACTTGAGCATTTCGCGTCCCCAGAATCCAGAACAATACTCGGACAGGCTGATAGTCATCGGTCAGGCCATTTGCGGCACAATCAATCTGGGAGAGCGCTACTTGATCAGAGCGATCTGGGACGACGAGAGCTCCATGAGCACGCTCTTCTACATATTCTATGGCCTGTACTGCTTCAAGAAACGTCAATGGGTGGAGAGGGCCTTGAGTGCATTCGTGCACCGAGCATGGATGGCAACATACCAGCCGGATTGGGATCCTAATGGACCATGGAAGTGGTTTTGGAAGCTGTCGAACTGGGAACCACCGGTCCCTTTTAGAACCTTGATGAAGTGGTGGTGCTCCTTTGTTTTCTTTCTTACTTTCCAAATCAAAAGTTGGTTAGGAGTGGGGATTGTCACGCTGTATTGGATGCCTCTGTTTCCGAAGCAGGAACTGATGAATATGTATGTGACAGCAATGTTCACAAAAATCGGTCTTTCGTTCTTCTTCTAGGTAATTACACGAGCGCTGCCAGAAGTCCAATCTCGAGATATCATAACAATGGGGATTCCCAGACAGCTCAAGAGACCGCGACAGTGAGTCGAAGATTCAAGACAATAGACGCTCTGGCCTTCTTTACCATACACAGCGTAAATCCTGCCCCTCCAGCTCTTGCTCCCACTATCACGGCGACTGTCCGTTTTTCCCGTCGTGTAGACAGTCAATCTTGTCAGCCTCGGCGAGTGGCCTTTGTTCTAACGGCTGATTGGACTGTTGGCTGCGCGGTCGGATGAACAGCCCATGCTCGGCATGTTGCACCCACTCAGACTTGGCAGTATGTAGACACTCCACCCCTGTCGACATCATCTGATCGTCCTGCCTTTATCCTTCCTCCAGGCGTGTCCCGAATTGAGCCGAGTCTGTCACCAAAACTCCTCCCCGACATCACATGAAACAACCGTTCCTGAGTCTCCAAACTACCGAGTCGTGCAATTGTTGCTCCTGCTCGCTGCTCGCGTCATATACTACCCGTCTTTCTTGTACACCCCCCCATTCTATCCCCCCTGCTTAAAGCCGCTCACCTGCAATGGTTCACCCAAAAGTCAGCAAGGCCCTTGTGGAGGCCAGGAAGCTTGTAGCCGATCTCGAATCCTACGAAGACAACCCCGTCAGTCACCAGGCCGCCATCAAGCAAACCGAGCGCGTCCGCATTGCCCTGCAGGAGCCCATCGACTTGGTGACGCGTATGTTCGAGCAGCTAAGCCTGGGAGGCGCCTTTCACACTATCCTGGGCATCCGGGCCTACCATGCGATGCCCGAGGACGGCGGTTCCATCGCCGCAGACGAGCTGGCCCGCATCACCAACGTCGCCACCACCGTCATCCACCGCATCTTCCGCGTCGCCGTCAATCACGGCGTCTTCACCGAGACGGCCCCAGACATTTATGCCCACAACGTCCTCTCGCGTGCCCTCAACCCGAAAGGCCTTGGCTCCTTCTTCATCATCACCATGGAGTTTACTCGTGCCTGGATTCACCTGCCCGAGTACCTCAAGTCTCACCAGCCAGATGATGTTTTTAACCTGGTCAAGTCCCCGGCCGTGTACTCGGTCGGCAAAGAGCACCTCGGCAAGTCATATTACGAGCTGCTCGAGATTGACCCGGACCTCGAGCGCCGCGAGGTTTGGAACACCAATATGTTCATGGTCGATCAGTTGATGCCTATTGTCGGCATGTTCCCATTTGCGTCCCTCAGGGAGCAGGTTGAGCAGGACCCTGATCGGCCATTTCTCGTCGACATAGGTGCTGGTCGTGGTCAGTCATGCTTCGCTATCCGGAACGACATCAACGGCGCTTTTGACGCCAAGTTTATCCTGCAAGACTTGCCCGGTGTTATTAATAACATGAAGCCCGAGGACTATCCAGGCTTTGAGCTCATGACTTACGACGCTTTTACGCCGCAGCCCGTTAAGAGTACGTACTTTGCTGAGTTCTTTCAATTCTCATGGAGATAACTATACTAAGGTTTCTCTGTGTCTTACAGACGCTCACATTTATTTCATGCGCCGCTTCCTACATGACTTTTACAGCCCTGTCTGTATCGAGTTTGTTAAGAACACTGCATCAGCTATGGGTCCCGACTCGCGCGTCCTCATCTGCGACATGTTAATACCAGACATGGTTGAGGTCCATGAGAGCATGGACCTCTATTGGCTCGACCTATCCCTTCTGTGTATGACAGGCCAAGAGAAAAAGAAGGCCGATTTTATAGAAATATTCGAGGCTGCCGGCCTTGAGCTTGTCAACATTTATCCTTCTGCTTATGGGCGGACAGTAATGCTTGAGGCAAAGCTGAAGAAATGACTAGTCTAGTTAGGTATCTCAATTTCACTGTTGATAGCAGTAACATTTCTTTTTATCTAAGCCTAAATTTTACCTCTTCTCTCATATCTCAAGAGGATGGTAGGTATGGAAAGTTCATTGTCCCTTTAGATATTACCAACAAGGAAACAACTAGACAGCTGACGGAGATTGTCGCTGCCTAAAAAGCTTGGATTTCAGTGGCCTCAAAGACGTCGTCACAAATCTTGTCAGCAAATGCTCTAGGACATCAGGGCTCTAACCATTTCAAGATTAAGCAGGATGCCGTTCTTACGTGATGGCAGCACCGATCACTGCACGGGTATTTGAATTCTAGGGGAAATGACTCAAAGGCGGCAGCGGCGCGGAAGCTGAGCCCAAGGAGAGAAACACGTTGCAAAGCTGAGAATGCCGGATGGTGGCTCAAACTGTGGAAGGCTGACCGATTATTCATAAATGTATGCTACTTAAGCATATCGTCGAGTCGATATAGTAAGCCTGAAAACCCAATTCATCATCTAATAGAAATAATACCAGGTCAACACCTTGGTTCTTAACAAATAGATAGCGGCTTACCTTGCACTGTTATGACAGCAACCTTGCCCGAAAGGTCCGGCATGTCAGTTGTTGGGATCCAAAAATGTTTCATTGCGGTGGTCATATTGACAAAACCGAGGTCACAGATATAATTTGTTGAACAAAAGTTCAAAGGAGGCAGGTGACGCTGTCAAGAAAAGCTTCACGAAGACGTGGAATGACTGTTCTTTTGATACCTAGCTACTTTCATCTCTTAAATATCTTTATCGTAGCCGCGTCGTCAACAGAGTGACGAGGTTTCCAGAAGTGCGGTCCGCAGTCAATTCGTAGACCTCGATAGATGTACTACTTAACTCTGGCCTATTCCACCCAGGGGGCCCTCCGCAGTTCCTTATATAGGCCTCTTGGTGCCTCCGCTTTGCCCCTATTCCCAATTTGGCCGACACCGCACCGTTAATAGTGCAGCCGCGGTTTTGGGCCTTGACAATCTTGTGACGCTTTGGGGCGTTGAGGATTAATAAAGATAGGTAAGTTTAATCCTATTTGCTTACTTCATTCCTCTTATAAGTACTACTTTCCACTTAAAGTGTATATAGTATGTAACAAACAGCGAGACTGGTAATTTCCCTTCAGACAACCGTTGATCTTAACTATTCCGTACAATCCATATGTAAACTCTCATATAAAGCAGGAATGCATTATGTATTGCAACGCCAGTTATACTAACCTTTACTCCAAACCATTCTCTCTTATTATTCGCCTCTCTTTATAAGTCTTGATTGCCTCTGAGGTATATAGGGCCTTAGCTATTAAAGATCACTATTTAAAGTAGTAGCTTTACTTAGTCTTACATAAAGCATGCTTTATTTCTTTCTTATAATGTAAATCTACTTTCTCTCTTATACTTTATCTTATCAAAGCTATTATAATAACTGTTAGTATTCTTTAATAGATAAAAGGTAAACAAAAGAGAATCTAATATGTTTATCTATAGGTTAATAGTCTTAGTTCTAAAGAAAACTAGGAGAAGTAATCTATTCACTTGTAAACAGAGTTATAAAGCTAATAAAAGAGCTAATTAAAAATGACGAAGACGAAAAGAGTGAGTAAAGGGTAATAGTGTCTGTTTGACTACATGTACCTAGAAACTAGTCGTGTTTACTCCTAGAACTATAGTGTCTGCGACATCGTCATCAAATGACAAAGGCCGGACAGTCAACGCCTGGCTCAGCCTGCAAGATCTAAGGCTTCAGCGTGAGGAGAACGGCTCTTGTCCTTGGAAATGTGTGGGTTCTCGCAGCTAGCAAGGATTTTCGGGCTGAATTTCATCAGGTTGAAGGTGTGGGCGTTGGTCTTCCGACGGCATTTAGTGTCGCCTATGTGAAGTGGCTTATCAAACAGCCAGCCGTGATGATGATGAGTATTGAAAAGAGTTGGATAGCTAATAGCATGATACATGGAGATAGGACATTGGATAATAATGAGATAGTTCCCTGATTATGACAATATCTAGGTCTTATTGTGCACCACTACCCGGCGAATATGCAACTAGGTACCAAATGTGTAAACACAAAGGAATCGCAGACAACCGAGCTAAACATGACTAGACTGGGAACAGTGCCTTTTACGAGTCGCGAACCCTGGGTAGAGATCTCGGAACTGTGGCTATTCTAAATGCTGTAACTGGCCCTATCCCTGACTTCAATACTTGAGTAAAATAGTTCTCAACCAAGAGGCTTTTTGAAGAGACTAACTAATACCCATTCAGGGACTCCCGTACAACATCAACCTGATTGAACCTACTGGGCACCAGTTATCGGGTTGGCCCCCTTCGAAGACAGTTGGCGCCATTTCTTCCCAAAATTGTTGAACCCTACGTGCAGACTTTGAGAAAATTCCCTTGCAAGTCCAATTCCGTGCCACACAGTAGCTCACCAGACCGCTTCTTCCACACCCCGTATACCAGGACATGCTTGACGTTCCCGACATAGGATTGTTGACAGGGATGTTGAACTCCCGCATCTTCAGTACGGTGATCCAGGAGCGGACAGTTTGCAGCCATATCCGGCCCTGGGAGACTATGTCGCCACTCGTTAAATAGTGGCTGTCCACACTAAGGGAAGCTTTATCGAGGGTGAGAGAAGGATTGTAGCTGTCCTGCCCGTGATGCATCTCTTACTCAGGGACAAGGGCAATACACTGGTTAACATTATGGAGGAGAGTTAAGCCAGTAGGGGTTAGTCCGTTAGTGTGGATGAAGACAATGGAGAAGGTTTCGTTAAGAAAGCCGAGTCGAGTAAGGCGGGAAGGGCTATTGTCTGTGCCAGAATGCTACCTACGAAGTGGGTTCTGAAGACTGATATGTTTGACTCCCTTTCATTACCTAGGTTAGTATAGCCTTAAGCCCTAAATTTCGGCCATCTCTCCCCATTAAGATGCTTAGCTGGCAAGGTTGATCATAGTCTGGGCTACTTCTGTATTTCCCCTATCAAACCCCTCGTATCCAAAGCCCATCTTGACGAGGCTCTGCCTCACACGCTTCTCGCCTCCTAACTCTCGGAAAAGCTCGATCTGTGCCTCCACATGAAACCAACTCTCGCCCTCCCGAATGCTATAGGCCATAAAAGTACGCATTCTGCTATCAATTGGGGCGTTCACTGCAGCCCTCGCAATCGCCTCAGTGAATAGCCTAGATGCATTATGCACAACAGATGTGATGCCAGAGTTGAGAGTTTCGCAAAGTCCCGTTAGCTGCAAATCGTAAATAACGTCGGCATCGAAGATAAGTGACATAAAACAACAAGATAATTCATTCAATAGACTAAGTTGTCCAATGGCCATGTTTTAGACCCTGTGGAATGGAGATCTAGTAGTCTTGTAAGCACCACTTTTGTCTCTTGGAAATCTTGGAGTTGGCGCCCGAGACATTGGTGATGATTATTGACATAATTGTCGATCCAGTTCGTGATCTGACGAATTGATGTATTGGACTTTTGATCAGGCGAAAGGTTTGATGCGTAGTCGAGGTCATGTTTTGGCTTACTGGTCACCTCGATTAACGGATCCATTGCTAAGCACATATGCATCCTAGGCATACATGCATATGCCGGTGAAGGTGGCAGAGGTCTCAGTTCAAAGTATCCTTTAATTGGAAGCCTGATCGGTAGAAGTGCAATGATGATAGTGCGCCTCGTCGCTGACCGGGTCTGCCTATCGATGTGGGCTCCAGCACTATGCTCTGCTTAAGGTAAGATTTAACAAAGTTAAGCGGTTCGGGGTTACCTTTATCTAAAGAATCAGAAGGCGCGAGTATATTCAACAAAGAGCTAGATCACTATCCATAAACCAAATCCCGGATCGCTGTTCGGTGGCCACATCAATATCTATCAAGTGTCAACAATGTGATTTCGAAACACGTATGAGACCTATCGATCTGATCCCACCCTAGGGTGTATGTATTGAGGTCATTTGGCGGTTTTGGGAGATCAGCAGGTTTTCTGATCGATCATGGCCGCCGTCGCGGTCTGCTCTTTGGACAGAGCGCAGACCCACCCCACAATCTATCTATTTATCATGATTTCTAGATTCGAGAGTTATCTCTACAGCTATTGCAAGGATATCGGCTGAGCTTTGGAGAGGATAAATCCAGACTTGGGAGTTAATTGACTGCCGTCGTCTCTGTTCGATGGGAGTTCCTCGCTGTGACTCGACAGTTGATAGTTGAGCAAAGGCATCAGACAGCCTGCATCTTCCAAAGAGAAAGAGCTAGGCCCAGCGGAGGTCGAGCAGCCTTGGGTGAAAGGTGCCTTGGGCAGCAACGCTGCAACACAGCCGCAACCCAATGGTTGTGTAACCCCTAAATTCATCAGCCTCACTCGCTTGTGTCAGCCTGCCACACATTAGCCAATAATACCACCACTTGCCGGGCTCCAACTTCGCAGCCACGGTGTATTTCGCAGCCTGAAAGTAGAGTAACAGCAGGTAAAGGCCCGGCCCGGCCCGAGGTTGGGGAATTCATCAGCACTGGGATGTTACGGGGTTACTTGTCCTAGTCATTCTGCCTAGCCTCCATCTGGTCAGGAAGAAGCAGAGTCAGCGACGTCGATCATGCCTGGGTTTGTCTGACAGAACTGAGCTCTGCCAATTGTTTCCCGCGGTTTGGTGATGAGGCTTGGGGAACTATTGATTGTCGGCAGCCAAGGCAGCCCTTTCAGGCAAGGCCTGCATCGGCACTCACTCTATTCGAGGAACGGGTGATGCACTATGCAGGAATCAGGCGGTTCACACTTCACTACCTGGAGAAATGAGGTGGGGACGTTTGCTCATGTAGGTCTTATGTCTGGCACACTGCGTGACAATAGCCTCGCAATCACGCCTTGAGCGCAGGCCTGATATGCCAATTCACTTTCTGTCACGAAGCCCGGAAGATATAAGGCTCGCTCGCCAGCGACTAACTCCGCCAATTGAGGTCCCCGTCGTAGATCCCTAACTAAATGTCTAGTCGAGAATTTTGGCTGTCCACTCTTTTTTTTTTCTTCTTCTTTTTCTTATATTGTGGATGCAGAGCGGTCCCTTGAAGACAAGTGTTTCTGAACAAGGTTCCTGCGAAGATAACGGATCGTCTCAACGGATCTCACAAAGGTTTATCCAAAACTCGCTCTGTTGGCTGCTCGCCAGCGGATAGGTTGACTCATGGGAACCTAGAATGGCTTCGAGTCGTGGGGATTCAGAAAGCACTGGAGGAGCGCCCACTATCACCTGGGAGACATCTACCAGGACGATGTGCAAGGGATAAAGCAAAAATATTGGGAAACCAACCCGTGAGTTGTCCTGCAGGGTACACGTTCAGAGCCTGGCAAGCTAATGACGTCCAACGCCCAGAGAGCATGCTGGCCCTTGTCTCAAATATCTCAAGATCGTTTCGTCAGAATGGCCGCAGTTGAGGCTCCTGGCCGACTTCATGGAAGTTGAAACTGATCCTCTTCGATGGCGGAACTTTTATGGCGACGACTAGAAGAATGCGTATACCTACTTTGATGATCCTGCCGAGGCTGGTAAGTCAACCCATCCCGACCGTTGTAGTGGCTGACTGCCCGAAGGCTGACAAGCATGCCAAACAGAACAGCAACAATCAGATCGAGTCAGAAAAACGCATGTGCACCAACTAGAATATCTCGGCGACAGAACGGTCAACCTTGTCGGCCCCTACACAACCCCGCAAGAGCTCGGTGATGCTCTCGACGCGTTGGACGGGAAGAGGAGAGATGGGGGGTCGACCGGAGCCCACGTTAAGTTCAGGCTGTTTGTCGTCGAGGACCTCTCACTGAAAGTTATTGAACGACTTGGTTTTCACTTCGATATCGACCCAGACTTCTTCAGAGCCCATATCTTTGACTATGCTTGGTTTAACATCCGCGACCCCTACTGGAATCCCCTGAGGCTCCACATGGACATCATCCGCAAAAGCTGGTTCCAGATCCGGTTTTGCAGAGCCCGGCACTTTTCGTCGCCGGCTCGCTTTGACGAGGGCCAGGACGCAGTGAACAAGTTCAATATCGGGAGGAAACTATACGAGGACGAGAACAAGGCTTATTGGGACAGAGACCCTGCGCCCGAGCCCCAGTCACCCCCAAAGGTATGGCCAATAGGGAATATGAAGACTTGGTTCACGGCGCTCAACAAGTCCATATCGAAGCATAAAACGCCAGATGTGGAGGCGCAACCTGAGGGGATCGACGGGAAGGTCGGGTTGATGAGAACCAAAGCGACGTTTTGAAAGAAGAAAGGGGGGGGTGCAGAATGCGATGTTGGTGAGTATCCTTTTGAAATCAGCATATCGACGCACTGTTATGGGCAGTCTCTAACCGGCGCTTGGTCCAAGGCGTTCTCTTGCTGGACCCGACCATCAAGGAAGGATTCCCGTCATGGCAAGGATATCGGAATTGGGATCCGATACCGTCAGCAAGAACCACCCCGATTCAGCTAAACTCCTACGTGCCTAGCTTGACAAGGAGCGGGAGTAAGTCCACACGAGAGGCGTCATTCTTCAAGGACTTCCTGTACTGGGCTCAAAGACCAGATGTAGTCCCCGTCCTGGCTCTCCTTCGCCCTGTCTGCGCAGAGTGGCTCAATCTCAGCCAGTACATCAAGACGCGGCTCTCCCAGATAGACTGGGAAATTACGCATCCAAAGGAGTTTCTCACGCAGACTCAAATCGACACCATACTCAACAAACTGCACACCTGGAGTCGCTTGGTCCCTTTGTACCGGAGATGTTCTTGGAGACGAAGTCGCGGGTATTCCAGCTTCTCGACCATGCCCAGCAATCTAGCAATGTCGCTTCCCCGGACGGCAAGACCTCGGACTGCAAGACCCAAGACCCCTTGGATACATATAAAGACGAGTTCAGGCTTCTGTTAGGGCAAATGAAGGAGTATGAAGAACGAATCGACCGACTCACAACCGTGGTCACGTCTGCTATTAGCATCGTGGATTCGCGACGTACTGAGCGCTTGACGCTCTTGGCGACTCTATTTGTGCCGCTCAGTTTGGTCGGGACTATATTTTCTATGTCTGACGACATTACGAAGATTGGGGCTACTTTTGGATACTGGGCCGCCGCGTCTCTCTTCTTGTTGGTTGTGCTGCTCGTTTGGGCTCGACAGACCAGATCGCGAGCCTGGGAAAGTAAGAAAGCAATGTAGTTAGGGGATAAGAGCGGTTACCCTATTTAATATGTTATATATTCTGAACGCTCATTTGGACCACCTTTACCCACGTTATTATCTCCTATAAATTACACCTCCATCAGTTTCAGGATCTGTTCAGGGGCATCATTAGACTACAATATTCCGAGAGAATATGCTTGTGCGATGAGTCGATGCTCTAGATCGAAGATGGTAGAAAGAATGTGTAGTGCTACATTCGTAGTTGACTTATCCTCAGTCTCGGCGCAGATGCAACCCATTGAGTCGCATGGAGACAATCGTGTGCAACTGTATAGAGTATCTAGTTATGTCTTGTTATGCGAACTTTTGTGTGTATAACTTTCCAGCGCGCACACTTATAGAACGAAATTGCCTTTGAGAACAAAACAAATTCAATAGCAATGAATATTGACCTATCCTACAACCGACGCATAAAGCAATTCGATGCATGTCTAATTGATTCAATAGCTACAATAGCCTTCTTGTGCCCATAAGTCGGAAGGTATTAACCGTCCACCACGCACAGAGAACATCTCCTTCACTTAAGAAGGTCTCTTCTCCATCTGTGTGGTCGACTGAGAGTTCCCGGAGCGCCTCGTGTCTCAGACTTTTGAGGGATGCCGCCGAATACAGACCACACGAGTCTCGTTTCCACGAAACCCAAACTCTACTAGGTGATTAAGGCCATATCAAACCATCCCCAAGGTAAAGAACTGGTGGTCAGCTAACTTGTATATCTCTGTAGGAAGACGCCTCGCTCCTTTAGAGGTCACTTCCCACGCCACAAAGTGGCAAGATCTCGTCTTGCCGTCCCTGCAAGACCAAAGACCATGCTTTCATCAACGCGCTCTTTCCCATTGCGTCAAACGCTGTGTGCGGCCAGTAGATGGGCACGACAATTGCATTGTTGAATGATGCGGTATGGCGACCAAGCTGGGGTGCATACGCATTGTTACAGTCATCCAATTTCTTGGGGCTTCCTCGGGGATGCATCAGACTTAAGAAGTTGTCAGGGTCATCAACTGTAGAAGGTCTCTCGCTTAGCCTGGGTATTTGACCTGCCACGAGGTGATCCGCTTTCGACACTTTAAGCTTGACGTGGGTATGGCGGGCCGGTCTGTAAACTCTGCCGGGATGTGACACTCTAGAGTACCCCTCTCTTAGAAAGAAGACATAATTAGAACTAGTTTCCTAGTAGAGCAATGATTTGTTACTCTCGTCGAAGCCGTGCTCCAAGCTTTTGCCATCCCTTCATCCTGACCAGTTGTTCCCATGCATTGCGAAGCTTCTCAGTGTCAAGAACATCATCGCGGGTATCGTCGAAGAGATAGAGGGGAACACTTTGTCACTGGACACTTTGGACGGCGCGGCACCGCCCAAGCCGAACAAGTTGACCATCCTGAAGCAGAGGTTGAATTGCAATGATGGGGTACAAAGTGGGGATTATGACGGGGCCGTGTATGGAAAGAAGTTTCGGAAAAGGACACGCCCATGAAGATGACGATTGTCGATGTGCCGGGAATAGAAGAAACCGAGCCATGACCGATCGTCTAACTTATTGCTTATTGTGGTAGGTCGGATTGGTTTGAACATGGATTGCGTATTGAATGAAACATGATTGGATTGCTCGAACCCTTAAGGAACCCCACCACGGCGATACCGATGCTGGCTCAGCTGAATACGAATAATACGGTAGGAGCAACGGTGTATAACTAGGCCCGTATGCCCGAGCGTAACATGAACTTCTTTTCGGCAGTAGCCCCTGAAGTAATTTAGCCAGGATGGCGATAACCCGCTAGGATGGCAACCAACAGGGTTGCGAAGATAAACTTTCAGCCAAATATCCACCAGTGATACCCTAAGCCCTTCAAATAAATAAAGGATGGATAAACTTTCCTCTATTCGTTTGTCATCAAGTGGAGGGAGAACTAGATCTTCCTTCGCATCGTACTCTTCCTCAAGGTCGAGTCTAACAAGAATGTTCACCTTGGAGCAGGGCCAGCAGCTTCAGAAGCTAACCTACGCCAAACTCCCTATTCAACCCGAGAACTTTGCCCTGGCGCTTGTTGTCATCGCTCTGATAGCGGTGGGAATCTCGACAATCGTCATCACCCTGAGAGTCTACGTTCGGGCCTGGATGCTACGATGGTCGACAAATTGGGGCTGGGAGGATACGTTTTCTGCAATGGCCTATCTGGGTTTATCCCTTCATTCCATTCTTCACTTCGTTGTCATAGGTCTTGACCATAAACTGTAAGGCTCTTTCATTACAAGTAGCACCTTTGCAGTCAAAGCACCGTACTATGGCCTTGGAACGAGAGATGAGAAGCTGGATGAATTTCTTATGGTCCGATGTGCTGAATACATGCTTTACTCTCAAGTCACCTACGGAACGACTGTACCGCGGGTCAAAGCCTCGGTTGTCTTCATGTTGCTTTGAATCAACGTCGAACAGAAATATCCCTGGACGCTCTAAGCAATGCAACTTCTTGCAACAGCCACGGCAGTGATGGGAACTATTGCTTCTCTCCCATACTGCACGGTGGTTAAGGGATACTAGAACCCTCTGCTGGGTAATTGTGGCGATTTCAACCGCGTTGTCGTCACCGAATACGCTTGGACAGCTGTTGGTATGGTAACAGATTGGTGGTTCGCCATCTTGGCCTACTTGGTTGTGCGGAAACTACAGATGAACCGGTGATTGAAACATGTTTGCATGATAATTCTCCTTGCGAGCACTGCGACAATCGCGAGGGCACCCTACCTCCAATAGTGTCAGGTCAACTCAGCCCTCCTGGCTCAGCGATCGTCAACTCTGCCCTCCTGGCTCAACCCAGGTCAGCTCAGCTCTCCTCGCTCAGCTCACGTGGTGGTGAGAGACGGCGTCCGAAATATGTAAACAAATGCACCTCTGCCATGTAAGCATAAATGAACTACTGTGAATTTAATACTACGTTACCACGTAGAAAGGGGGATATGCATAAAACAGTGGGCCACAACTCTCGGCGATACGTAGAGACAACAACCTCCCTTTCCCTACCCCGCTTCCTCCCCACATAAACTACGCGAGGCTATCGTCCCTATTAGTTGGCACCGTCGCACTAGAGACACTTGGTGTGTTGCCGAGTACGTATGCGCGTAATCGGAAGGGAATGGTGCCGTGGATGCTTGTCTGGGGTTCTGGGGAATGGCAAGGATCAAGGTCGCTATCCTGCCGATTAGCTTAACCCCCAAATGCGTGATAAGAGGGAACAATCAAGATACTGGTCCAGCCCGTCTCAGACTGCAACCACTGATATCTTTAGCCCCTACAATTCGTCCATGCACGAACGATACGGGAACCGCGGACCCCGAGCGCTGGGCCGGTGTCCATCAGCAGCACACCCTCCCCCATCAAATGACGACGGAAATCGTCTGAGATAGTCCTTGCCATGCCAGCAAAAGCCCCAAGTATCAGCCTTTCCTCACTCCTCGGGGCTTCATCTCTTTCTTCCCCCCCCCCCTTTGTCATCCCGAGCTCGTGCCTCGCTCCTCTCACTTCCCCGCCGCACCGCCGGGTTCCCTATCCTTACCAATGGACAACACCCGAGTCGAAACCAGTGGTGGTGGTCGCGACGACGGCGCCGAGCCGTCCTCGCTAGACCCCAACCTCCCAAATCGACGAGCCGTCAGTCTCTTCCCCGGATTCCGGCTCATCGGCACCCGGCCTCCCCTCCCTGTAGACTACCACGGCTAATCCTTCTCAGTGCGAGGCCTGTCGTGCCCGTAAAGTACGTCGAGGACCAGGTCTATGCTCCCCGTCCATGCCATCTGCGCTTCCCCGGACACATACCCCATCGTCGTCCAGGGTTGAGAAGCTCATGTCATTTCAGATCCGCTGTAATAGGGAGTCTCCCTGCTTGCATTGTCTCCAAGCCAAGATCCGCTGTATACACGCGGACGCCAAGCCCAAGGAGAACCGCACCCGCATTCTGATCACTCCCCAGTTGTACGTTGCTCCCTCATCCCCAGTATCTCTGCCTCCAGTGTGGGCCGTACATCGGCCCAGGTTCAGTCAAGATTGCTGCGCAAGAGCTCGCCTGACCACCCCCTTCGGACTGTAGTGAGCAGAAGATCGACCTCATCGACCGTCGGGTCGACGAAGTCACCCGACTCCTCAAATTCCTCAAGACGAACAGGCCACCGCAAGCCGTTGACGGTGGTGGCGCCGGCTGCCATCCGTCAAAGGATGTGGCAACCCCGGCCAAAAATCCGTCTTCCATCTCGACTCCTTACAGTCATCTAGTCCAACCAGGGTCCATTGCTGCTCCCGTGGTGGAGGGAGACTCCTCATTGACTGCCCAGTCTGTCTTCGCCAACGAGTTCCTGCAGAAGGTGGTCAGAACAGATTCTCTGCAAGACTCCAGCCTGAAGATGCGCGAGACTCTGGATGCCCTCTCCAGCATCGTTACCGCCTTGAGACAGCGAACTACCGCGAGCGAGATGGCGTACCCGCACGCGAGGCCCATGCAACGCCCGCCTCTATCGGGTTGCGAGCTTCCCCCCATCGAGAAGGCCGTGGCGCTTATCCGCAGTGCCAAGTGTGAGTAGATGAGAACGGGCTCTCCCAGCTGAGTGGAACTGATCGTGAAGGCATATAGCCCGACGCAGGTTAGGGGGAACGGCCTGGGTCTATGCGTTCTTGCCCATGCAGCGCTTTCCCGACCTCTGCCTCAACGTCTACTTCTCCGAAGACCATTCCGAGGCCGACTTCATCACCATCAATGCCGGGCTATCCTCACTCTTCTGGGACTATGCTGCCCATGGCCCCCCGGAGCTGAAGGAAGAGAATCTGGCCTATGCGCGCATGTGTCGCGTCAACCTCGAGACGGCCCTCTCCAACCTGCCAATGCATCTTCCCGCGAGCTCAGACATGATTGTTGCCCTCCTCTTCGGCGTAGGTAGCCTCGTGACTCAACTTGACGCTGGTCCTGACTAGTCTTTAGGCTTTCCATGCCATTGAGCTCTCGAGGCCGTCCCTGTCCTGGACACTATCGTCAAAAGCGTCCGAGCTATGCCAGACACTGGGATATCACCGACTGGCTTCCATGAAGAATGACACCAAAAAGGACGTCGACCATCACACGTTCCTCTTCTGGAACGTCTACTTCGTCGATAAGAGTCTCTCCCTTCGCCTAGGCCGGGCGTCGACGATACCGGACTGGGACGTCGCTGTACCCTTTCCCTCAATGGAAGACCCCGGCCACGGTGGGATATGGCCCTTCTTCGTCCTCTGGATCGGGGCCGCCAAGTGCCAGGGGAATATCTATGAGTTGCTGTACAGCCCTGACTCGATATCTCAACCAGACCATGTCCGCCAGGCTCGCGTTCAGGCTCTAGTGACTGAACTCCACGGACTAGAGAAGATGACACGGGAAACTCACGTAAGCCACGGCGTGGACATGTCGCGTAGAGGATTGCTTACTGACCCTCGTCACACAGGCCAAGTGGCACGACTACTCAAAGGAAGCCATCGACGATGACCTGATGAGCTTCTTCATGGTCTCCGATGACGTTCTCCGCCTCTCGCTCCTCACCCTAGTCTACCGAGCCGCTCCGCGCCCTGCAGGATCAGTCATGACGTTCAGTTCCGACTGCATCAAGGCTGCACGAGCCACGCTTGAGAGGCACCAAGACTGCATCGTCGTCATGCGCAAGTCTAACGAGGCCTACTTCCCAACCTATTTTCACTGGTAAGCGTCAGACCTCACTCCCGCCGTGTCAAGGCTGACCGAAGACTTTGCCGTGCTATAGGACGCTTCTCTTCGCCCCCTTCACGCCCTTCATCGTCATCTTCTGCCAGGTGATTGAGACTCAGAACCAGACGGACCTCGCCTACCTCCACGCCTTCGTGACCTCGATCCAGTCCGCCCCGACCGTCTCCGACGCCGCGGCCAGGATGCACCGCCTCTTCCAGGTCCTTTACAGCGTCGCCCTCCGCTACGTCGAGTTCCGCACCTCGACCCCGCAGACGTGCCAGGCGAAGGCGAGCGCCGAGATGGACTCGTATCTCGCCGCGCTCGGCTTCCCGTTTGCGGGGCTGGGCGACGGCCAGCAACACCAGCTGCAGCAACAGCCGCATTCCGGCTTTGAGCAGGGCGCCGGCGACGGGATGGGCGAGGGGCGGAGGCCGTCGGCGAGCCCGGTCATGTCGATGGGGAACGGGACGCAGCTGGAGGATTGGTTTAACAGTAACCAGGCAATGATGGAGCTCCTCCAGCAGCCGGCTCTCGATTTCCCGATTCCAACTTAGGCGGCGCTCACGGGGGTTAAAAGTAAAGGGGGGGCATTTCTGGATGTGTTGTGCTACCAGTTGCGATGGATCATCCTGGGGATGCTATCAACTGTGATGTCGAACGTGAAGAACCGCACTTGGCTACGTGTTAGCGAAATATCTCTGTATGCTTTTCCCTAATGGCATTCCGTAATCGATCATCTGTTCAAACGTCATGCTACGTTGCGTCCACTGGGTGGCCTCTATTCACTCAGATACGCGATAAAACAAGCCAAACTTTTTTTTCTTTTTTTCTTTTTCAGGACTCTTACACCCCGTTATTATCAGATTATGTACTGCAGCAGGAAGAATCCGACACCGCCTTTATTTCAAACATGCTCCTTGCAACAAGCTTACTCCCTGCCCGAGGCCCTGCTGGTGGCCTTGGTAAGCGACTTCTTAGTGATGCTTCCAGTTTCACCAGCCTCCTCCTGTTCAAAATCGGGCGCGATCTTGGAACCGACAATCACATCGTTCTTATGGACCATTCCATCGAAAATCTCATCAATCTCTTCCAGGGTCCTGCCCTTGGTTTCGACAAACAGCCAGATGACCACGGCCAAGATGCCGAGGTTCCAGCCGCCGTTGATAGCATAGAATCTCCAGGAGAGTTTCTCGATGGCCAGGGGGATTGTGTAGAGGTTCAAGAAGCTGAAGGCGTAACCGATGGCTTGGGCGACGACGACTCCCTTGGCGCGCTGTGAGTATCGCAAAACTTCCGGGGGGTACGTGTATGCTAGGATCATCCTTTTGACAGTTGTTAGCATAGTCCGCAGATTGGGGCAACGGCAAATCGTACCAGCTCGTGGATACTGCAGTTAGGAACAATGCGACGACAATGATGGCGCCGATTGCATAGCTGTTGTTGTCTGGGTTGGCCTCAGTGAGGTATGATAGACCGGATAGAAGGCCGAAGAGGATTATGGTGGCAGACGTGCCAGTGACTGAAAACCACGTTAGTCTCGTCCCACTTTGGGAATCCAGCGGGTTGAAACCTACTCAAGGGCTTTCGAGTGCCGATTTTATCGATAATGAAGACACCTCCTAAACTGCAGAAAGCCTTCCACAGCAACAGGGCCATGTTGATCAAGATGATGGTTCTACTGCTAGAGACACCAAGCTTTCTAATGAGGAAAGAGGAGAAATATCTGCGGGCCGACGTGTGAGTTCCGGTTCCAGCAGGATGCAAAGGCTCCGGAGGCTTACAGAATCATGTTTCCTCCTAGGATTTGGTAAAAGATGTTCATCAACACCGCGATGGTAAATCGCTTCAGGTTGGGGGCTGCAACCTCGTCAGTACAATACGGTTGACGCGGAGAGAAGGGTTAAGGCATACTCGGCGAGACCAGCTCTTTCCAGCCTCCTTGGCCTTCTTTCTCGTTTTCCAAAGCACCGAGGATCTCTTGCGACTCTTCGGCGACGATTGGGTTGTTACGGTCGCCATTCGCGTGCAGTCGGACTAGGACGTTGGTCGCCTAGAAAATGTTAGGCACGCGCACTTAGCAAGCATTTGGGACATGTAGTACCTCTTCGACACGGCCCTTCCTGAAGAGCCATCGTGGACTTTCGTCGACAAATGGCAAGAGGCAGAGGGAAACGATGGACGGCACTGCCTCTCCCTGCGCATGATGCGTTAGATGGTTTCTTTGCAGTCGATGCGACGGGTACTCACAAGCATGATTCCCCTCCATGCCCAGTCGGACTTCTTATTATATATACCCAAGATGATGCAGGAGACGAAGAAAGAAGTGAAGGGCACGGAGACCAAGACGGAGTTCGAGAGTATAGATCTATACTTGGGCGCAGCCAGCTCCATGACCCACATCGGGGCGATGGAACCGTTGACAATGGTGGCGAACCCGATGATGAAGCGGCCGACGATGAGTTGAGTGACTGCCAAGGCCTGTGTAAGCTGATGTCCCTCGATGAAGTTTCACGCGCCGTCACATACCGTTTGGCGCCGAGGCTTGTAGAAGGACGCCGAGAATGATGCAGACTGAACCTAGTCCGAGGCCGGTCTTTCGCCCCCAGCGATCAACAACGGGCCCGACAATCGGGGCACCCAAGATGGATCCAGCGCTGATGATGGCAACATTGAGACCGATAAGATCGCTGTTGAGTTTGAAATCTATGAGAGCGTCAGCCAAGGGAGCCCCCAAGCCAGGGCGGCAGACCCACGATCGAGATACGGTTGGACTGCGTTGAGGTTGTTGATCATGCCAGCATCGTAGGATAAGATGCAGATGTTCAACATGGCCACCAGGACCATGAGGACATGTGACACGACAGGCCCTGGACGTATCGGGGCCATGGTGACGATGAAGATGAAGATGAAGATGAAGATGACAATGAGTTGAAGGTGGCAAAGGGTTTCTGGTCAATGGATGCAATGTTCAGAAAGCAGAGGTGTTGGTTGTTTAGGTTCTCGAGGGGGCATGCTTAAGAGGAGGTGACTTGACTTATATGTAGGCAAACCGACAACCAGCTTCTGGCATACCTCTGATACCTCGACGGTTAGGCGTTGATAGCAGACATAGGCTGTATGCACGAGGCCGCCGGGCTTTGCGGTGTCAAGACCGTACCCCGTCCACCCCAGGTGCAAGAATTGAAACCGCCCAGATCACCTCGACTCCCGTTTCAATTGTGGGCCCGAGTCAAGATACTGGCCTGGTCAGAAAAGCCCCGAACGACGAATCCTTGCTAGTGTGGGGAACTCCAGGATCGAGGCTGAAGTGGCTCGATACCTGGCTTACAACACGTCCAAGGTCGTATCCAGATTCACAGCGACCGGGAGACGAAGGCTTCTTGCATCTTCGCCCCCCTCGAGGGCCTCTTGCTGTTGCGGCCGTTCGCGATATTGCTATCCTGCTTGTCTCCCTCGATTTCGGGCTCGAGGTTCGAACCTCGTCGTCGCCGTCTCCTCCCCCTGCTACGAAGCTGATAAGGCGACTTGGTCGCGGGCTACTGAACCCTGACCCCTCCAAGTCACCAAGATTCTTTGTGTTGACCCCCCCCATAGCTAGAGATAACCAACCTAGCCCAGCGTCCGCCACACTGGGAACCGTACAGTATCTCCAAAAGCCTGCGGTGTATTTTCCCGAATAACCCGAGGGGCCCCCCCGCATCCTCGGCCGAACGCGCGGTGCTAGTATCTTTGACTTTTCGACTCACCCTTGCTCTCCCAACAGCCCCCGGCATTAAGACAATGCGTTGTCGGCATCCCTGTCCATAAACATTGATGGCATCAGGTCTCGCTTGCGCGTTGAGTGGCGATGAGATACGGTTTCGCCCATGCCGTCGGCTGGGGTGATGGAGGCCCGATGGCAACTCGGAATGATGATCCGCGCCTGCGGACAAAGGGGAGAGATGCAGTGGCGCGAGATTACGTTTCGAGGCGAACTGGGGGGCTATGTGACGCTCGGCGGGCACCCTTCTTCCCTCTGGTGTGAATTGTGAAAGTCTGCACAGCGAAATCTCGTTTCGCATTTTGTAGTCTAATCCATTGTTCCAAGGCTCTAACACGTCTCGGTGCGAAACTTGACAGCAACCCTAATTGTGACAGGACGGCAACCCTAACTGTGACAGCGAAAATCATTGCATGGTGGACGAATTCTTGGGTTTCGTAAATTCAAATTGTCTATTGTTCAGGAGTCTAGCGTGTACTGAATTTGCACGACAACCGTTCTACCCAGCACAAGGACAACCAGCGGCAAGCAGGCATCGTTTATGCAGCAGGGGAACGGCAGCGTGCACCCAATCACCAATATCCGCCCGCAGGCACAGGGACGGCCACATCATCCAAGTGACCCGTCACCCCGTTCTTGATGTCCTCGGCCACCTTGGGAAACTGCTCCTTGGTCCACTGCAGCGGATCCCACGGCTTCAGCTTGGGGAAGCGCTTCTTGGCCCATTCCTCCGGAGCCGCCTCGATGTCGTCCCAGGGGATCTTGTAGAAGGCGTCTCGGTTCTTCTGGCCGCTCTCGTGGACCGCGTTGGATCGGTGATAGCGGATCCGCTGCGCAGCTTCGAGGGCCAGCTTGACGTCTCCGCCGGCCGAGGCCAGGCACTCGGCCACGGTCACGGCGTCTTCCAGTGCCTGAGAGGCCCCCTGGCCGGCCGTGGGCAGGTTGGCGTGGGCGGCATCCCCGATGAGAATAGTGCGGCCCCCCTTGCTCGTCCAAGTGTCGATCGTCGGCCGATAAACGAGCTTGAAGTCAATGGTTTTCTTTACAGGCGTAACATCGTACAGGGCCTGCGCATCCTCGGCAGGGAAGTATTTCATCCATTTGGCCAGATGCTCCCTTTCGGCAATATTGGACCAGGACTCGGTCGATTCCTTGTCGTCCTATTCGTATTCATCCTTGTCAGCTGTCTGTCCATTACATCACAGTCCCCAGTGTTCGTGCAGCTTACCGGATGGATCAGGACCCAGGCGATGTCTTGACAGTCGTTCCAAACGAAAGCCATCAGGCTCAAGTTGTCATACATCCAGAATCTCACCGTGTCTCGGTCTGTATGGTAGAGATGCTTGAGGCCGGGATGGTTTCGCATGGCCTCGTCGGTTTTGAAGAAGCTCCTGAAAACGGCCCAGCCACTGCTCTTTCCGTCCTTGTTGTCGTCGTCGAGGTTGAGAACCTTTCCTCGGGCTATCGAGCGAGGTCCATCCGCGGCAATGACACAATCGCCCCAGAGGGTCTCTCCGGTGGCCAATGTGACACCAGCGCGTTGATCCTCTTCGAGATAATCCGTGACTGCTACGCCGATCCTGATGTCCTCGACCAGAGTCCTCGCGTGGGCGAGGAAAATGGAGTGAACCTGGCCTCGGTGGCCGGCATAGGTTACGTGGTGCTCCTTGCCGTCCCTTGCCCATGGCACGTTGACGATGAATTTGCCGTCGTACTTGCAGAGCTCCATGGCCCGGATGCGGTTGCACCCGGTGTCATGGATCTGCTGGCCAACCTTTCCATCATTCCAACGACTGATGATGCATCCAGCGTTGGGGAAGAAATCGAGAATATCTGGAAACAAAGGTTAAATCCTGATCCAGTTTCACAAGGAAAGGGGGGCGAGTTTATGCAGCCTATTAGTAATTCGACTTACCACCCTGGCTGTTTGAGTCTGGATACTTCTCGATGACTGTGACATCCATGCCACGGTCGGCACATTCAATGGCGGCAGCCAAGCCGCCAAAGCCTGCGCCGACGATAATGACCTTCAACTTCTTCACTGCCATGGCTGCCACGTAGTATTCAGAGTTGTGCAAAAACGGGGATGGTTTGTCACTTGTTTGAAGATACAATGCAGCCCAAGATGACGTGTATATAAAGAGCCGGCTCCGGTTTGAACCACGTTCGACTCGTAACGGCTCAGAACGGCCTTTGGCATTTCCGAAAGACCTTGTCCGGGGCCCGAAGGCCGTTTGATGTCCAATCTGCGGCCAGCCTCGGGGTCGCGTCCGAGATGTCCGACGTCGCGTCGCGGGCGGGCGAATACGTCCTTTCGGCATTGGATGCAACACGAACCGCTCGTATTTAGCGCCGGACAAGCACATGATACGCAAAGGGAGTTCCCGCTGTGCATTGTGAGATTCTTGGAATGTCTGATCTCCGTTCCAGAAGCCTACGCAACCTTGCCATCGTCCTGACACCATCCTTGAACACCACCGCCCGCCACCCAAACCGACTCAAACGCACTGTCTTCTCCAAAAGCCCGTGCTGCGACCTGCCAACTCGACCATGACTGGAAACCAAGCTGTCGTGCCGACGGTGGCGAAACCCGATGAACCAGAGCACGTTCCTGAGTTTGAGACGCTGCAGGTGCACGCAGGGCAGAAGCCCGACTCTGCGACGTTGGCACGTGGTGTTCCTATATACCAGACATACGTCTTCAACTTCCACAGCTCGGCGCACGCTGCGAGGCTCTTCGCCCTGGAGGAGGAGGGCGAGATTGCCACTCGCACCGGCAACCCAACAACAGCCGTTGTTGAGCGTCGCATCGCGGCCCTCGAAGGAGGCGTTGCGGCGGTCGCGGTGGCGTCGGGCCAGTCGGCCGTCTTCATGACCATGATCGCCCTGGCTGGCCACGGCGAGAATATCGTCGCAACCAAGCACTACTACCACGGCGCCTACAACCAATTCTCCTTCCTGCTGCCGGAGTTTGGCGTCGAGTCCCGGGTGGTGGAGGAGACGGCCGAGGCGGTGCGAGCCGCCATCGACGAGCGCACGAAAGCCGTATACATCGAGACGGTTGGCCACCCCAACTTCAACGTGCCTGATATCGAGGCCATTGCTCAGGTCGCGCATGCCGCCGGCGTCCCTCTCGTCGTCGAAAACACCGTCGGCTGCGCGTACTTCTGCCAGCCCATCAAGCACGGCGCCGACATCGTGGTGGAAAGCATGAGCAAGTGGATCGGCGGCCACGGCAGCGCGACGGGCGGAATCATCGTCGACTCGGGCAACTTCAACTGGAAGGAGTCGACCCGATTCCCGCAGTTCAACAAGCCCTGCGCCGGGTTCCACGGGCTCAACTTTTCCGAGACGTTCGGCCGACAGGCCTTCATCATGCGCATCCGCGGCCAGATACTGCGTGACGTCGGCTCGTGCCTCTCTCCGTTCAACAGCCAGCAGTTCATCCTCGGAATCGAAACGCTGAGCTTGCGGTGCGAGAGGCATGCTC
Source organism: Neonectria magnoliae (assembly GCA_037954305.1). Taxonomy (NCBI): domain Eukaryota; kingdom Fungi; phylum Ascomycota; class Sordariomycetes; order Hypocreales; family Nectriaceae; genus Neonectria; species Neonectria magnoliae. The sequence goes on along the minus strand of JAZAVK010000080.1, from coordinate 61,228 downwards.
AGAACACCATTGCCCTTGCCAAATGGCTCGAGAAGCACGAGAACGTGGAATGGGTGTCCTACCCCGGTCTTCCCAGCCATCCGCACTACCAGCTCGCGCAGAAGTATCTGCCTCGAGGAGCTGGAGCGGTGCTCATGTTTGGTATCAAAGGTGGAGCGGACGCGGGAGAGCAGTTGGTTGATAATTTCAAAATGATCTCCAACAATCCCGGGTGAGGAAACTCCTTCTACTTCTCCCATCAGCCTACCTTTATGCATCGGTCACCCTAGCTAACACCTCCAGATATGGCGATGCCAAAACGACGGCTATGCACCCATGGTCCACCACGCACAAACCGATGTTGCCCCAAGAGAAGATCGATTTAGGTGTTGCCCCTGAGATGGTCAGAGTGTCTGTTGGTATCGAGCACATCAAAGACATCATGTATGACATTGAGCACAGCATGCGAGTGAGCCCAGCTGTGCCGAAGGGGAAGCAATAGGTAGAGAAGAAACAAGTTGAGAAATAAGTAGCAATTATTCCAGACCATCATTGTCTTGGTGTCATGCCAAGTGAATCTGCACATTAGACTGCCTCGGCCACGATGAAGTTTGTCAACTTCAAACAATACGCATGCCCCTTTGATCGAAGGCGTCGATATTGAACAGCATAGGCTTTCTATTCATTGAACAAAGTACAAGCCTATGGATCGGTGCTTACTTTCCCCCTCCGACTCCTGCTACAACCGCCTCGATGTCTTCATCAAGGTTCTTGTTCCAGATCCAATCCATCCTTGTCTTCAAGTTCTCCTTAATCTTCTCGATGTCATCGCCCTCCGTCTCAAAATGCCATACATGCCCAGCTTCCCTGCTAGTCGCGACGAGCTTCTGTGTGCGTTCCAGTCGCGCTTTACTGAACGCTTCGAAAGCAGACGGCAGATCCGCTGCTTGTTTAACATGTTCAAGGATGCGCCCGAGCACGTATGCGTCCTCCACGGCCATGCCCGCACCAGCCCCTTGGAAAGGTGTGGAGGCATGTGCAGCATCTCCCAACAAGCACACTCTGCCCTTGTGGTAGGCTTCGGATGGTGGAAGGTCGAACAGGGCCCAAATGTCGGACTGGCCCATCAGCCGGACGATGCTGAGCACGTCGGGGCCCCAGTCGCTGAAGCTTCTGAGCATCTGATCCTTTGTGGCTGGGATGACCATTGTATCGTGCGGCCAGTCTTCAGACGACTGGAATGCCACTACATTCATCATCCGACCACCAGCCACGGGGAACGTGAGCATGTGGCCGTGGTATCCGAAGTAACCCTGGCAGTTCATCGCCTTCTCCTCGCCGAGAAGCTCTACTGCCTTGTCCATGGGCACCATGCCTCTGTAGCAGTATTTGCCTGTGTATACCGGGTTTGCAGCAGGATTATCGCCGCCGAGGACGACGCGCCGGGTACGACTCTTGATGCCGTCGCATCCAACCACGGCGCTATGGCGTGCCGTGGTTCCATCCTGGAACTTCAACACTACCCCCTCGCTGCCCAAGTCCTCGATGTCGATGAGATTCTTGCCAAAGCGAGCCACGTCGGAAGGCAGCAGCTTGACCAGCTCGTCCACAAGATGGGAGCGGTTCACCATCCAGCTTCCAGGCTCGGGCTGCTCGACGGAGCTGAGAAATTCCCCTGCCAGTACGCCTCGTGTTCTTGCACTCTCGGTGGCGCCATCCATGCCGACCCTGAAGTCAAACCAGACGCCTCTCTTCTCTGGGAAGATGTTCTTGTTGGCACGGACCTCGACGGCAGCCGCCAGTGGCTCCGAGATTTGCTTGATGGCTCGGACCGCATTGGGTCCAAAAGCGACGCCTGCCCCGATCTCGCCAAACTGAGGGGCATTTTCGTAGACTGTTACTGGAATGGTCGTGTAGTTTTCCAAGCACAGCGCAAGACAAAGACCGCCTATCCCGCCGCCAACAATGGCGATGTTCAAGTCGTTTGGAGTAGTCATCGGCGTGGATACCGAACGTGTCAATTTGGACGTGGCTCGTAATAGATTAGATATGAGACGGACACAGATACGAGTCAGACACAGATACGAGCCATAGATAAGTTATCAACCAGGACAATTTTATTATAGCTGCCGGCTGGAATACGCAGATACGCGTTCGTCTTGCGGGGTACGGAGTAGGGTCTGAGTGATTCCGCGGGTAAGACATCCTGGGACGCTTGAGTCCAAGTCCGATCGGGTTCCAGGCGAGGCATCGGCCGAGGTCTCCGGGGCTTGGGCACTTGCCCTACGGGGCGCAAATCCGAGATGCTGATGCTCTGGGGCACACACGATTCCACGGGAATGTATCTGGAAAATGTCGGGGAATGCGTACTGTCGTATTCCCTTTCGTGGTTCTTAACTTGCCCGGTCATCCAAGCTCATCTTGGGCTTCATCACCACAATAGCGCTCAGGGACAACCATCGCCATGTCTGCTCAATTTGACGTCTTGTTTCATCTCTTTGAGGCCAAGCTCGAGCAAAATGCTCTTGCTATCGGAGGATGGGCCATCCTCAGTGCGGTTCTCCTCGGAGCCCTGTTCATCTGGTCCTTTGTCGACGACCGGATGCCCAAACTGCCAATTGCAATGCAGGAAGAGATGCCGAATCGCAAGAAAAGAATTGACTTGTTCATCAAGGACACTCGAAGGTTGCTCATCGATAGCTACAACAAGGTATATTGACTCCTGCACAAGAGGTCCATTGGGCCGTCGAGAGATGTTGCGGGTTTGACTCAAAGACATCTAGTTTCAAGACCAAGTGTTCGGAATCACAACAACCGAAGGTACGCAAGCACCGTTGCTAACATCGCCTTCACATCCTCGGGCTTGAGAGTCTCCTTAGCTAACACCCAAGTTCAGGGACTAACATCGTCATCCCTCTCGACCTGCTCCACGGCCTGGGAAGTCAAAAATCGTTGAGTTTCTCAGCCTTTCTTGAAGAAGAGGTACAAGCTCGCTCTCGAGAGTTCCGTTACACGGGTGCCGTTCCTAATTTCCTCGGGTGGAATTATAGTTCAGCATGAAAGAGTACACCAAAGTCGGCAATCTCAACGAAAAACAAATAAGCATTGTCAACAAGAAACTCAATCCGACTCTTCGTAAGTTTCGACTTGCCTCCTATTTCTCCAAGGCCCGAGACTCCAATTATGCAGCTCTAATATTCTACAGCTCAATACATCCCAGTGCTTCAAGAGTTGATTCGAAAGCACTGGCCACTCGATCATTATAAACGTGAGTTCGGTCTGCTTCATTCTTGTTATCCCACCCAGACTCGAGGACCTTACTGCCCTTTACCCATCCAAACTGCTCGCTAACCATGTCACAAAACAGGACCCACCTCCACAAAGCCATGGCCGCTTGTGATGCGCCTCGTCTCGCGCGTCTCAGCCAGGCTGTTCCATAGCGCCGACGCCGCCGAGAACGATCACTGGCTCGATATCGCGAGCGAACATGTCCACTCGACCGTTGTGTGGACCGAAAACTTGAAGAAATGGCCCGCTGTGCTCCGTCCGCTTGTGTATCGCTTCGTCACAGGCCGGGGCATCATGGTGCAGCGCTTTGGCGAGGGCAAGGCTGTGGTGGCGGAGACCCTGAAGAGAAGAAAGGCAAACGGAGGCAAGCCTCTCAGCAACCCTCAGGCACTTTTGGACTACCTCGCCGACAGTGAGCTCGGTCCCGACGACGTGGAGACGCATACCATTGCCCAGATCAACCTGTGTGTAGCTGCTATTCAGTCCATGGCTGCAACAGTGACGCAGTGTCTCATGGACCTTGCCACCCACCCTGAATATGCCCCTGAGCTTCGGGAGGAAGTTCAGACGGTCGTCGCGAAAAGGAACGGGGTTCTCGACAAGCAAGCTCTGACCGATATGATCAAATTGGACAGCTTCATCAAGGAAACCCAGCGATTGAATCCTCCAGATCTCAGTACGTCACCTGCCGAGAACCGAACATCACGTCGGGAAGGTCAGAGACTGACCCTGCAACCACAACTACAGCTAGCTTTCAGCGGAAGGCCACGTCAGATATGGCCTTGTCAAATGGTCTCCGCATTCCAAAAGGCGCCCGCATCGTGCTTCCTACAGCAGCAATCAACATGGACCGGGAGTTCTTTGAAGATCCCGAAAAGTTCGATGGGTTTAGGTACTACAGGCAGCGAATCGCCAGCCAAGAGGCTCGGAGCAGCCACCAGATGGTCGCAGTGGGCAAAAATGACTTGACCTGGGGCTACGGCCGACACGCCTGTCCCGGTCGATACATTGCCGAGGTAGCCATGAAGCTGCTGGTGATCGAGTTTCTCACCCGCTACGAGATTCGACTGCCGGCAAATGTGAAGGAGCGGCCGAAGAACATTGAGTTTGAGGGACTGGTAAGTCGCTGAAGCTCCATTTGCTTCGCTTTTAAACTCCCAATATGCTAACTGAGACCAGGTTATCCCAGATCCCGAGTGGGAATTGTCAATGAAGAGTCTGTGATCTCAAAAGTCGTGGAGGCAACTGATTTCTCATGATGCTATCCGGGTTGCATCAAATAGATCAAATAGCTTGAGAAGTTTCGACACGAGGGTGTCTTCGTGACCATCGGCATAGATTATTTCGTACAGTATGAGAATATATGCATCTGTCAATCCTTCCAAAACGTACACTTCAGCAGGAGTGCTTCCTGTTATGTGCAAATTGTGTCGTGCCACAAACAATTCAAAGGAATTTGGCTACGTAGTATAACGCATCAAAAATGATTCCAATGACCTGCCGGCCACATATATTATCGTCTAGCGATTACTCTATATCAAGCAAGGAGCTATCTTAGCCCTCTTTCGCCTTATCTAAGATCCCCCCCAATCCTATTTCATTGTCGCTCCTCCCGACACGAACATATACTCGCCGTTAATGAAACGGGACCGTTCTTCAGCGAGAAAGGCCACCGCCCATGCCACATCCTCGACGGACGCTGCGCCACCCTCTACCGGCGATGCTTTTTCTAATGCTGCTCTTATACCTTCCCACTCTTCGGAAGTAAAGTGTTCAAGAAAGGATTCTGTCAGGACCGGGCCGGGGGCCACCAGGTTGACAGTGCAGCCATACTTGGGCGGGAGTTCCTGAGCCCAAACCCGCAGGATGGCATCCAGGGCTCCCTTCGTTGCCGCATATACACCCTGCGTCACTTTCGGCACGCGGGAGGCGGCCGAGCCGACTATGACGATTCGGGAACCGCCAACAGCGCCAGACATGTTCGGGGGGTCTGCCGGCTTGTATGGCGTAAGATGCGGCAGCGACTCCTTTACCAGAGCGAAAGCACCCCGAGCATTCAGATTCATAGCCCTATCCCACATGTCCAAGTCCGAATCCCAGAGGGGAGCGATTGGCACGTATCCGGCGTTGCTGACAAGGATATCGATGTGGCCAAACTTGGCGACGGCCTGCCGTACAAGCTCCGCGGGCCCTTGATCCGATGCAATGTCGGCGCAAACAGCGATCCAGTCCGTATGAAGCTTCTTGCCCACAGCCTCACACTCATCCTTCAAGGACGGAAACGGATAGTTCAAGACAATGTTGGCTCCGCGGCCTGAAAGCTCCATTGCAATGCCTGCGCCGATGCCTTTGGACGACCCAGAGATGAGAGCCGTCCGTCCGGCCATGGTTCTTTGAGATTGGATTGCAGAAGACATGATACAGGTTGGGTCTTTATGCTCGCGCGGCCTGATTCGGATTGGGAGGAGGGGACGTACAGCCAAGTTCAGGAGAATTGCACTTTGACGAACGATGAGAGAACGGGTTTTGCTAAAGTTCTTGTGATTTCGTGCTTGATTAACATCAACACGAGGCTCCTTAGTTCACTACGACTAGCCTAGCCGTAAGATCGGTAGCCGTACCATAGCTCGGAGCTCGGGAAATGGGCACCGAGATTTACCGACGCCACCAAACGAACGAAACTAGCAAGTCATCTAACGGGCCTCATATCCGAGTAAAGATGTCATTTTGCCTAAGCCTGATACAGGAGATAATTTCAAACAAACAGTGCCTTCAATTTACAACCTACTAACCCTATTCCTTCTGTCCACAACGAGCTGGAAGCAATTGGATCTCTGGCTCTCAGCCAATCAAGCCTCAATAGGGAGGCTAGGCACATTCGTGAGGCCTGGAAGATCCTCGAGCTTCTTGGTGAAGAAGGCACGTGGAATTTCAGGTCCCCAGCTTGACACTGTCGCAGCGACCGCAGGCTCGTCCGCGTGAGGTGAGTCTTCATTGACCACATCGCCGTCCACGTAGTGCTCGACAAGGAATCCGGACGAGTCGAACCTAGGATGAGGATGTTAGAGACCAAAATTCACATCGAGGAGCATGAAACCCTCACCAGTAATCGAATATCTGACTACCGAGCACGTGTCTTCCGACTCCAAAGATGTTGATGTATCCTTTGCGGGCCAGGAAGTGATGGCCGACAATCTGGCTATCAACGTCGTCAACTTCGAAGCTGGTGTGGTGCGCCTTGATTCCCTCTTTGAGCTCGGGCGAGCCCGCAATGAAGATGTTCTGTGTTGCCAATGTGATCAGTATTGATTCAGCCATCAGAAGGGTAGACTGTGACAAACATGATGATCAACGAATTCCTTGCCCTTGTCGATGTGAATGAATATCATGACCGTCTTGTTGGATTGGGGCTGGAACAGAGTGTCGGTCTTCTTCAAGTTGAAGGTTTGGCTGTACCAGTCAAAAACGTTGTGAATCTGATCGACATTCACCTCAAACCCATAGTGACCCAGCTTGTGGACTTTGGACGGCTGGTCCCTTTCCGGCCGCTGGAACTCGCCCAGTCGCCTCTTGTCCTCCCACGTGTTCCACATCACCGGCTTCGGGACCTCTCTGGGTTCTGGCACTCGATCTTCCTGGCCATATATCAGGGTGACCGGTTCTCCCATGACATCCTTTACGATCACCACCTTGCCCCCGCCGGGAGCATCGAAGTCGTGGATCGGCGTTGAGCCCGGCAACTTGGCTGCCTTTTCCAGCTCGGCCAAGGACTGCACAATCCAAGCCCCTCCCCTGAACTTTCTCTTGCCATCGGATGTCTTTTCTGCCACGTAGCAGAACTGGTCGATGCCGAAGCCACGGAAGTAAATCTTGTCCTCTTTCTCAAGTACGGGGACCAAGCCGAAGTCGACGAAGAACTCCTTGGCCTTTTCAAGGTCGGGATGTCCGTAGCGGACATATGCAAGCCGATCCAAGAGGATGCGACTATCTGCTGAAGACTGAGACATGTTGGAGGTTTTGGGTGGTATGTTCAAGTCAGAATAGAGTAGATAATTTGCCTAACGCCGCAAGAGTTTGGTGATGGCTGCCATAAAAACACCGTCATTATATGTCCAGTCCCGCATCCGGCCTTTGCACTCCGAATTGCCGGATTGGGGTACTTGGCGGAACACTCGGTCAGCCACACCTCCCCCGAACTACGGGTTTTTCGCCCGGTGGATCCTGTTCGGGGTATTGGAACGCTCCCCACCGGCAGTTCTATTCGGGACCGCCTTCGGAATCGCCTTCGGGACGATGCTCGGGTCATCACGGCCAGGGGCATCGCGAACAACTATTAGAGAAGCTGAAGTTGCTTGCTTTCCGGGTTGGCCACATTCAGACCTCATCGATAGAGAGCTCTGATTCCACCATCCGGGAAAAGTGACTTTCATTTCGCCATCTCAAAATGTCATTCGACAGACTCATCAGGTTTCTTGACAAGGAGGGGGTCGAGAGACGCGGCAATGTTGAGAGCGACCTCCCAGCATCGGAGCTGCCTGGAAAGGAAGTGCAGCTCCTCACCGGCAGCTTTTACGCGGGATATCAGCTCGCAGACGAAAGAGCCGAAGTCGCCAAGGTAAGCAGAGTTCGACGCGTATGGCTGATGCTCATTGACGACAATGCTAAGTCTCGCTCTTCAGTTGCTCTGCCCACTCCCGAGCGTGGCCATCATCATCTGCGCCGGGGTTAACTACGAGTCTCATGCCAGCGAGACAAAGGTGAGTAGTTCTCTGGGGTGACGGGGGTACGTTTGCTTACCACTCGGATAATAGTTCAAAGCGCCCAAGAAGCCCGTCATCTTCGCAACCCCGCCCGATCGTCTAACCGGGCCACTGGACGACATCAAGATCCACCCAGACGCACAGGAGCTTCTGGACTACGAGGGCGAACTCAGCATCCTCATCGGAAAGGATGGCTACGACATCAGCGAGGAGGACGCGCTGGACTACGTGATGGGGTACACTGTTAGCAACGACGTGTCAGCCCGCAACCTCCATGCCCTCGATGTGTCTGGCTATCAGATGGGCTACGCAAAGTCATTTGACCAGTTTGGCCCCACGGGGCCGTACTTGGTATCCCCGAAGCTGGTACCAGACCCTCAGGCCCTCCAGCTGACGACCAAGGTGAACGGCGAGGTCCGACAGTCTACCAGTACGTCTAAGATGATATGGTCCTGCCGACAGCTTATCTCGTTTGCCTCTCGGGGCCGGACTCTGCGCAAGGGGACTTTGATCATGACCGGGACGCCCGAGGGCGTTGGGTGGCATACAAACGGTACCCTCAAGGATGGCGATGTGGTGGAGGTGGCTGTTCAGGGGCTGGGGTCCATCAGAAACAAGATGGTGTTCGTGAAGTGAGGGATGACATGGCATACTTGAGTAACGTGGGTGGCGTCACGTCTACGTCTGCTACTCAGGGCCAACATATTCTTCTCCTTGAATATCTAGATCTAGTCGAGTATTTTTGCAAGTCCATAGATATAGATATTAGTTACGACGAATCCATTATACTTAGAGAGTTGGTTCAACTTGCACTCGGTATCATTTCCATCCCTCGTGGCCTAATCGGAGCTTATCGTGCAGCACATAACGAGGAGCCACGGTAAATTCTCATATTACGCTTTGATACAGCTAGTTGATTGAAGATTGATTAATTGATTTTAAATGTCATTTGAAAAGCCCCAACGTTCTAATAATTAAAGAATCATAACAACCTCAAAAGGGCTCAGTAAAAGTCTACAACTCACTTTAAGTCAGAACTATACGTAGATGTAATAAAGGATGCCAGTTCTTGCTCAGAGAGATGTATCCTGGGCAATTCAAATTCACAGCACCAATGCCAACATGGTCAAGCCGAACAACCACCAGTAGTACATTCATGACTACACTCTTTTTCCAGCATATCTTCTGAGCTGTAGGGTAGGCCACACGCTCAAATGTGTTGACCCACTTCCCTTCGGGTTTCGTAAGATGAGGCAATTAAAGGAGGGGCCGGGGCTTCGGCCGAGGGACCCGAGACTAAGAAGAAGACGGCTTCCTAGTCAACCGGGCAGACTAAACGCATCGCCTTAATAGCAGCGGGCCTCAGGAGAACGGTATAGACTTTTCTTTGCGTGGCTACTGTCAGAGATCCCCCCAATCAACATCGATATCGCCCCTCGGTCAGCACCAGTGAAATGGCACCACAAGCGGCAACCCCGGCCATTCTGCTGAAAGGCGGCACTCTGCTCGTCCACGATGGTAAAGATCAGGTGAAGCCTCTAGGAAATACGGATATTCTGATCCAGGCCAATCGCATCGCCAGGATAGCCAAGGGCATCTCCGCTCCAGCGGGCGCTGAGCTTGTCAACTGTAGTGGCAAGATCATCAGCCCTGGCTTTGTTGACACCCATCACCATCTCTGGCAGACGCAGCTCAAGGGCAGCCATGCAGACCAATCAGTGTTCGAGTATATTCCCAGTGGTTAGTTATGTGCACATCCAAGACAGGCCTTCCAGAAGCCTCGTCATAGGTCCGACTCGCTGACACAGTAGTTTTTCGTGCCCTTTTGCAGGCTTCTGGCAGAGCTTTGCGTACACACCCCAAGACATGTACTGGGGTCAGCTCGGGGGAGCTCTAGAGGCGATAGACTCTGGAACGACGTTTGTGCTCGACCATGCCCACGGGAACCAGTCTAATGAACATGGTAAGAGTCTTTGCCAGCAGAATCACGCCCTTGGTGGCTCACTGCTGACCGAACCGTGTCATCCGCAGCAAACCAAGCCTTATCAGCAACCATAGCATCAGGCATTCGCTCCATCTTCGCTTATTCACAAGCTCCGTACTTCACCAAATGGAACTCCAAGACGTGCGAGTTATCTCGTGACATTCTGCCCGATTCTTCCATGGCTCACATCTTCGAACTCGCGAAGGCACAGCCGTACGGGAACGGCAGAGTGCACATTGGCTTTGGCTTCGACTACTGGTTTCTGCCCAAAGAAGCTGTCGTAGGCATCTTCGCCGGGCTGCGTAATGCAGGCATCAAGCTATTCACGTCTCACTACGCCAAAAACCCAACGTTGGGTAAGTTGAAGCGTTCCTGGCTGGCGGTGGTGCTCATTTCTAACGCAATGGCAGGGCAACATCCACTTATCCACACCCTCCAGGCATACAATCTCATCAAATCACCCAGTGATATCCTCCTGGCACACGCGACAGGCCTCGACGCGCAGGAGAAAGCCAAGCTAGTCGAGACGCAAGTTCCGGTATCCAGCACTCCGGACACGGAAGCCCAGATGGGTTTCGGCTGGCCGCTTGCTTTCTCCCCGGGCATCAACTTCACGTTTGGCGTTGACTGCCACACCAACAACACGTCATCCATCTTGGGACTTGCGCGGTCCGCGTTGCAGATGGCACGCCAGCGTGATGCCGTCGCGGAGATGGATGGCGCGGACGGCGCCCCTCACCGAATGAACCTGCAACTGAGAGGCAGCACGCAAGAGGCCTTCAACGCGGCCACCATCAACGGGGCGCGTGCGGTTCTCCTGGGAGATCAAATCGGATCGATCAAGGAAGGTAAACTGGCGGACCTGGTCATCTTCGACGCCGCAGGCAGTCTGACGATGAGCTGTGTTGCCGAGTCGGACCCGTTGACTGCGGTTGTGCGGCACAGCGACGGGCGAGACGTGGAGGCTGTCATCATAGACGGCGTTTGGAGAAAGAAACATGGCAAGATCTGTCCGGTGACCGTCAAAGAGACGGGACACACATTGGAATGGCCCTCGATTAGAGACAAGCTGCTGGAAAGCCAGCGTGGGATCCAGCGGAGGCAGAAGGATCTGAACATTGACAAGGCAAAGGAAGCACTCGTCGGCATGTTTCGCATTGAGAAGGCCAGTTTGGTCGAAAAGCCACGGAAGTAAAACAGTAGCTAGCACCTATTATTTTCCAATTCAGAGAGATAAGGGCACCCTAGATGGCCAATAAAGCACAGCGAATCCGCGATCCTGTCCCGTGACGGTATGCCTCAAATGAAGGCTACCGGGGGGGGAATCTGATGTTCGGGTGGGTTCGGGACTCTGACGCAACTGCTTGGATTCTACAAAAGGACGGAATGTCGACGCAACTTGGGTCCGTCTTACACATCTCTCCTTGAACGAGCCACAGACAGCACAATGCCCGAATCATCACAGCCAACGCCCCCGCTCATCACGCTCGAGGAGCACTTCGTCTCGGCCGACCTGCTTCCTGCGCTCTCAGACATCTATGCAGAGCAGCTCAAGCATCTCCCCGACGTGGCAGCCCGTCTGACAGATCTCGGCCCGCTTCGACTGGCCGACATGAACGCAAACTGCATTTCCCTACAAGTTGTGTCACACGCGCCCGGCCTGGGCCCCAGACCTCCAAGTCTCAGTACCCTGGCGAATGATGAGCTAGCCCGGGCTGTGCAAGCCAGTCCCAGGCGTCTTGCTGGCCTCGCGGTGTTGCCCATGGCGGACCCCGAGGCCGCCGCACGGGAGCTCCGGCGCTGCGTCGAGGAGCTCGGGTTCGTCGGTGCGCTGGTGGACGCTCACGTCGACGGCCTTCACTATGACGACCGACGCTTCTGGCCCGTGTTTGTGGCCGCGGCGGAGCTCGACGTGCCCGTCTATCTCCATCCAACGTACCCGTCCCCATCTCAGCGGTCCAGCTACGAGGGCCAGTACGAGGCCGGCGCGGCCCGAAGCCTCGGATCCAGCGGCTTTGGCTGGCACCAGGACACAGGACTCGGGGTGCTGAAGCTGTATGCTGCCGGACTCTTTGACGAGCTGCCGACGCTCAAGATCGTCATCGGACACTTCGGAGAGATGCTCCCCTTCATGCTGGAGCGTGTGGAAAAGCTCTCGGTCCGGTGGGGGGCCCAGCAGCGGAGATGGCGCCAGGTGTGGGATGAGAACATCTGGATCACAACGAGCGGCGTGTGGAGTATAGCGCCGATGGCCTGCATTTTGAGAAATACGCGTGTCGATCGTATCCTCTATAGCGTGGACTACCCGTTCGAGAAGAACGAGAACGGCTTGAGGTGGATCCGGGAGCTGCAAGACAGTGGATTGGTTACCCCGGATGAGCTTGACATGATTGCTTACCGCAATGCCGAGCAGCTCCTACGCGTCAAAGCGACGACTACCGAAGGCCGCGGCGGTGCGGAGGAGGACCCCGAGGGGGACCCCGAGAAGGGACCGGTCTCGGTTTAACAGCGAGGTTAAGCTTGCTTGTATACTCGTGACAAATAAGTCACAAACTCTAAGCAATAGAAGCAGCGTATCTGATAAATATACATAAATTGGCGAATCCCAGGCTATCTTTCCGAGGTTGTGCTCCATTAACACTTCGTCAACACCCAACTCGGATAAGGAATGACTACCTCCAAGAACACCGTCGTAAGGGCCGTCGCCTTGGCTGGGGTAAGCGCACAGCCCTCGGTCGCTGTTCAAGGCTGTACCCAACGAGGCTCTCACTCCCTATAACAAGCCTAGCCACTAATCAGCTTTCCCATCTTCTTAGGCCGGCGGCAATCTAGGCCAACAAGTCTTGGCTGCCCTGCTTACTGCGGGCTTCGATGTCACCGTCTTGGCGCCCCGCGGACGCGAGCCCGCCTCTTATCCCACCCAGGTCCGAGTCGTGGAGGTAGACTATGAGTTGCCCAGCTCGCTGCTAGACGCACTCCGAGGGATAGACGCCGTGGTTTCTACCCTCGGCAAGCAGACTGGGTTGCAATGCCAGTTCGCACTGATCGATGCCGCAGCCGTCGTCGGCGTGAAACGTTTCATACCATCGGAGTTCGGAGCCGATCTCCAGAATGCCAAGATTCGAGCGTTCCCCACGTACCGGACCAAGGTCCAAGTCGAGGAGTATATCGAGAAGAAGGCCAGAGAGAACAGCCTGACCTACACGTACATCTACAATAGCCTACTATTCGAAGAGGGCTTGGGATTCGGCGTATTCGGGGATTTCTCAGCGCAGACAGTCGGCTTTTTCGACGGTGGAGACACGACCTTCTCTTCTACAAGACTGGCCACCGCTGCGCGAGCCGTTGTGGCCGTCCTGCGCGAGTTTGACGCAACCAAAAACAGGGCTGTTCGCATCCAAGACCTCTCGACCACGCCCCGCGAGCTGCTTCATACGCTTCACAGCCTCGACCCGGAGCACCACTGGTCAGCCATTGACGTCGACATTGAGAAGCTCGTGAAAGAGGCAGAACAAGAGCTGGCATCAGGCAAGTTCAGCCCAAAGGCCTTTGCCGCCTTTGCGACGAGGGCGACTTTTGCGCCGGGGTTTGCGGGGAGCTACGACGACGATAACGAACTGCTGGGTATCACGCAGATGACAGAGGAGGAACTCAAAAGTGCGTTGAAAGCAAGGTTATCTTGATGTTTCATGTAGTACACATGGTTTTAGATGGCAAGCTAAACGTCTACACTGCTACAATGATGCGCTGTTCAGATCCTCACCAAACCATTGGACTTGCCATCGTCGCTAGCAAAGTTGCACATGTTCCCGGCCCCGATCAGAGGCCCATCATTTCATTATCTTCCTCCCCTGTAGGCTGTAGCGAGTGGCCGCCAACGGAGGAGATAAGCTAAATTAGCGGGCTTCTCCAGCTCGAGCTCGGCCGGACTCTCCGGGACCAGGGATGCCGCGTTCGGGCTCCCTCGGCCACCGGGGTCTCGACGATCGCAGAGCTGGCGGGGGAGACTGGGATAAAAGCTTCAACATAGATCATGTTCTCGGGATCTGGCTGGTGTTGCTATACAGCATAGACAACTAGATCATCAATCTTCTAGACAGACACATCTTCATCATGGCCACACCATCGACCTCGCAGCCAGAGAATTCCGAGTGGCTCATCCACATCCCAGACTTTCCAGATGCCAAAGACCGGAGAACCGCTGTGTTTCCGTAAGTGTACCCCATCACTGCCCGACACATGGCGCGCGGATTCGACCTGGATCGAAAACAAAGGCTTCTTCGTGACGAGTGCTAATAACAAATCGTTTTTAGGCAACACATCGCGCGGATGAAATCGGATCCCCAAGACTTTTGGGTGTTTGGAGGTAAGACGGCCCTCAGTCACTATGTAACAGATGCCCCAAGACTATCTGAAGCTAACGCTGCATCTTTTAGGAGCTACTCTAAAAGACCGTGTGACCCCCGGGCAGCCACCGCACATCACGGGAAGTGCCATGTTGGTGTTTGCGCCATCACGGGAGTCCGTCCTGGCACGATTGAAGGATGACCCCCTGGTCAAAGAGCGGATCTGGGATCTCGATAACGCGACGATTCATCCATTCTTCCGTCCCAAGAGAGGTCCTGTCTGAGTGAAGGCGGCCGTTCGGGCATTGGGGAGAAGCTGTAGTAGAATAGGTACCAAACTGGCTGTAGCATTTCTTGGTAGCGAGCTCCCTCTAATCAATGCACTGATCTGCATCCCAATTTCAAGACCAAGACGCGCCATCACCATCGCCGTGATGCCCTTTGAAACTATCAAATTGGAAAGATCAAGGAGCACGGGAGTCTGGATATCGGTTGAGTCAGGACCCTTGCCAGGGAACTGCCTCTGATCAGTACAAACTCATTTCAGTCTGCATCTCATGTAAGGTTAAAACTTCCATTACCGTCGTGACCCATCGGCTTTATTGAAACTATCTGAAAGTCCTCAAGGTGTAGCATGCTGCGCCCAAATCTCCTTCCAGAACTCGCCGAGAAGGCTCACGCTCTTTGGGTCTCCCGCGGGCAGTATTTGGCTCGTGTAAATGGATCCAAGTCCTCTTTCTCGGTTCACAAACCATCCAATATTGGGCATTCCATTCCAGGTGAGCGTCTTTGCGGGAAGGTTTGGCACCTCATTCTGGACCACCAGGCCTCCCAGCCCGAATGCTACTCCTGGGCGGCCGGTATTGTCTCCAGTTAACTGCTTATGCATAGACTATTGATAGTTGTTAGTTACTCACACATTAAGACTCGGCGAGTCTCTTAAGTTGATCGGAGAATGAACATACCTCTTGTGCTATTAAGCCCGCATATTGAGGCGATCCTGGTTCGAATTGAGCTGTGAACATCTTCGACACGGTCTCTGGCTTGAGTAGCACCGGTGTGTCTTTCAAAAGGTCTTGCAGAACGCGGATAAAGTCTGCGGTGCTTGTGATCAACCCCATACCGCCACTGTCATCTCGCGCATCCGCTGGATAAGGCGAAGGGATGGGAATCAGCTCTCCCGCCTCGGTCCGGCTCCACATCTGGGCCAGATTCGCGTCGATATCTGGCCGAGTCGATAGATGGAACGTCGATCTTTCCAGCCCGAGAGGCTTAAAGATATGTTTTTCCATGTAGTCACCTAGCTTCGTGTTGCCATTGAGTCTCTCGACCAACACCCCGGCCCAGTCCAGGCTGGCGCCGTACACCCAACTGCTCCCGGGTTCAAACAGAAGCGGGAGCAAGAAGCCTTCCTCGATCTTGCCGCTCATCACCAACGGCGGCTCTCCTCGCGATTTCCGCCATGCCACGAGCACAGGGTGCATGGCATCATAAGACAGACCACTCGTGTGAGTCAGTAGATGGCGCACGGTGATGTTGTTTTTGGCCGGTGCGAGCTCGAAAGATCCTTCAGCATCTGCCTTGATGATCTTTGGGTTGGCTAGTTCTGGCAACACGCTGCCGACCTCGTCGTCGAGCCCGATCAAGCCTCTTTCAACAGACTGCAGAACGGAAATGGTCGTAAAGAGTTTCGTGCAAGAGAAGCCCCAGAAGGCACTGTCCAGGGTGATTTGGTCGTTCCCCTCCTTCTTGACCCGACCCTTGGCTGTGCTGTAGAATGTTTCTGTAACAGCCTGTAAGTTAAGGACAACGGTCACTATCGCTTAGGGGAAGTACCATCTTTGTTGAACGCGGCCAGTACCACTCCCGGAAGACCCGATGAGTCCTGGGTCAAAGAATTCAGGGTGTCTTCACTCTGTAACTTCATGGTGACCAGTCTGGCGTGGCTGACATATGACTTGTTCTTGAATTGTCCTGAGGAAGGATTTGGTTTCTAGCAACATGATATATGTCTTCGTTCCCAAACGAGCCGTCGGCTGATAGGTACATCGCGGCCAGTTCTTCGGCATTTCGTTTCCACCACTAACAATGTGAGAGTGGAGCTTGGAGGAAGAGGTCATGCTCGGCGACTTCGGCCGATAGCCTACCACCCTTCTCTGGCCGATCTTAATTCCAAGCCCTAGAACGCAATCGTCTTTCGGCCGGGATTCCGATAGGTCAAGCCCCGGTTGCAAACTTGCCTTGGCTCTCGTCTTTCACCACACATGCCGTTTTGAATTATCTGGGATCAGTGTCAGCAGAAATGCCTGTCGACGATAGCAACATGGCCAGCGAAAATGGAACGGCCTCCCAAGAACCTTCGACGGCCAACACGTCAACCACGACAGCTACCACGGCTGTACCCCAGCCAAGCAATGCCGGACGAAAACGACGTTCATGCTTCATGTGCAGCAAGAGAAAAGTCAAATGCGACAAACAGAAACCATGTCACAACTGCGCCAAAGCTGGGAGCGAGTGTATCTTCCCGACTATCGCTGCGAATCGAAACCAAATCGGCATGACACCGGAGCTTGTCGACATGCTTCACCGGCTGGACAAAGTCGTACAGATACTTGAGCCAAGGGAACAAGAAAGGCTCGGGAACATCTTGCCTTCGCATCGTTATCCAGACGGTGACCGCAACCGTGATCGCCTCCAAACCCAGCCCCCTGACCCAAGTTCTACACTTGAAAGCGGAGCGGCCAAGCCCGGTATTGTAACCTCAAAGCAAACCAGCAGCGCCGGGGCCAGGGAGGAGAACATGAACCGGTCCCCAGAGTTACGGAAGGCCAAATCTCTGAGTATCTCATCGAGCCAGGGAGAGAGCCCCGGAAAAATTGTTCGCGATCACGGGAGAGAAACATACGTGAGACGCTGGTTCTGGGACGATGGTGGCACCGAGGTAAGCAGATGCGGAAGTATATCCTCCGGGTTCTGGCTAAAAACCGAGCAGGGCAGTAGTGGCTCTGTGACAGACGAAGACGGTCCAGATGTCCAAGAAGCCCAGGACAACGGGGTGAATGGCTCGGCAGAGTGGTTCCAAACCCGCACGGGCAGTTTCGAAGCTGATTTTCAACACCGGGATCCCAAATCAAAGATACTCCACATTCTCATCACACAAAGACTGCAGCTTTGGAGTATTTACAAGGTAAGGGTAGAGCCATTGACAAAGCTACTACACCTGCCATCATTAGAGCAGGCCGTGGTGGGGTTGCGTCCGCTGAGCTCTGCCGATGGCATGCAATGCATCCTTCTGGCTGTTTACTATGGCGCCGTCACGAGCCTCACCGAGGAAGAGTGTGTCGCCATCTTCGAAAGTGGACAGGCACAGGTTCTTCTCCGCTTGCGTGAAGAGCTTGAGAGGATGTTTTCCAGTACCATGCTCCTCCACACTGGAGACATCCGACCTTTGCAAGCCCTGGTTTTGTATCTGATCTTTCTCCGACACCACGAGCCCCGACTCTCTTGGAACCTATCTGGCCTGGCGGTTAGGTTGGCTCAAAACTTTGGACTCCATCGAGAAGGCAGTTTGTTTGGTCTATCGAAATTCAACATGGAGATGCGGCGAAGACTGTGGTGGCAGATTGCCAATTTGGATGCACCATCTGCAGAGGACTACTCGGGCGAGTATAACTTGTAAGCTTCTACCAACCAACATTTGTGTCTCTAGGGGCGATAGCATATCTGACTCTTCCATACAGGCTCGAAATGAGTAGTTTCGACACTCAGCCGCCTCGCAACTTGGATGACGTACAGTTGCACCCTACAATGATAGAGTATCCTCCAGAAACGCAAGGTATTACAGAGATGACTTTCACGCTGGCCCGATGTCAGATCACCGGCATGTATCGTTGCATAGCCGACGCAAGAAGACTTTGCGGAAACACGGGGAAGAGTTATGCAGAACTCACGCCACAGGAGAGAGTCGACTGGATCGAGGCGTGCCAGTCGGATTTCTCTGAGCGATTCCTCCGAAACTGCTCTCCAACAAATCCATTTCACTGGGTAAGTTTGCCAGCCCCAAGTCTCGTGTCTTGTTCCGTGGACGCACACTCGTATACCTGCACAGCTACTAAGACGTGACGCTGTAGGTTACCATCATTCTTACGCGGATGCTGTTCCACAAAGTCAGACTACATGGGTGCAATCCGCTGCAAGATCCAGAAGCCATGTCAGAGGCTACCCGCGAGCGACTATTCCCCGTTGCGGTTGAAGTTATAGAACTAAACTACAAACTACGAACCGATCCACGAGCACGCCCGTGGATTTGGCTCTTTAGCTCCCACACTCAGTGGCATGCGTTCTCGCTAGTTCTAGTTTGGCTCCAGATGGATCCGTTCTGCAAGAGCTCACGCAGAGCATGGGAAGCAGTTGAGAAGGCTAGCGTGCTGAGATGGGAGCATCCGCCCTCATTGCTGAACGGCAGGAAGCCCCAGCAGTGGCGTTCGATCATCAAGTTGTTAGAAAAGGCGCGTTCAGCACGCCAAGAGATCCTAAACGAGCGGGCTAGAAGGGGCTCACGACATAGCAATGACTTGCGGCGGGCTTCTATCGGAGGCTCTCTTGGTACATCCACCTCGTCGAAAATAGCCACCGCGCATGCCTCTTCAAGCATGACAAACCTCGGAAGCCAGCCAATGCACCAGCAGCAGTACTTCCAACCACAGGTACAACATCAGCAGGCTGGCAGAGCATCTGAAACAAGTCCAGCGGGCCCTCCAACGCCCCAAGTTGCTGGTACAGACGTCTCACCATCGGGGATGGATCTGAACGCGATGATGCCAAGTCCGAGGACTCTGCAGAGTCAGAATGAAATGCCTGATTTCTCTATGGACGTCATCACTGACCCGATGTCCCACTCGGATCTAATGATGATGGATGGCGATTTCTCAGCTGATTTCCAGGGTGTGGACGATTTCTCTTTCCTCGATAATATGCTCTAGTGTCTGATGGATTTAAAGAATGAATGAAAATCAAATCCAAGCTATAGGCAGTGCTGTCCACGTGCACTTTCGGTGAATAAGAAGGAAAGGGTGAGGGAGCAGACGGGAGAGAGGTTGAAGAAATCTACCGTGCTTTGAGGGTTCAGCATCTAGATGATATAGGTATTTACACTTGCTAACCGACTTGCCAAGTTGTCATCTATTTGACCCACGCCTG
Organism: Neonectria magnoliae; assembly: GCA_037954305.1. Lineage (NCBI taxonomy): Eukaryota > Fungi > Ascomycota > Sordariomycetes > Hypocreales > Nectriaceae > Neonectria > Neonectria magnoliae. Next base: position 41,672 of record JAZAVK010000080.1, on the reverse strand, counting down.
GCCCATCCATGGAGCCAACGCCTGGCCCACCCCTTTATTGCCAAGACCAACTTCACAGTTTCGGGTCCAGTATCTTCCTGTGAATCGAGCTGTTGCCTTCCAAGCCGGCATGCGTGGCTTCGTCCATGCCGGGGATGATCATTTCGAACGTCTCCCGGACCACAGCATACTGGAAGTAGCCGCAGCGGGCAATGGGCTGGGTCTTGGAAACGTCTAATTTGCCGTCCGTCAAGACATCGTCCCGGATGTGCACGGCAACGACCCTGCCAATGACGACGTCGACGGTTCCCATGGGCGGGTTTGCCGGCAGCCGCAGAGTTGTATGGTAGACACACTCAAACTTGACGGGGCTGTCCTTGACCATCGGGACAGGCTCTCCAGGGAGCGCGCGGCTAAACTCCTTCTCGAGGCCCGCGCGCTTGAACTCGTCGACTCCGTAGTCGACCTGCTCGGCTGAGATGTTGACTGCTTCGCGCAAGTCCCACGTGGCCAGGTTCCAGCAGAACTTGCCCGTCGTCTCGGCATTGCGGACGGTATCTTTGCGTTCCAAGTCGGGCTTCTGGTTGGCCGAGAACATGACGTAGGGGGGATCAAAAGTCAAGTTGTTGAACTGCGAATAGGGTGCTATGTTGTGTATCGTCTGGTCCGTAGCTGAGATGGTCGAGATCCAACCGATCGGGCGAGGAACAACACATGCCTTGAAAGGGTCATGCGGGAGGTTGTGCGGAATGTTTCCGGGCTGTCTTCCAGGCTCGTAATACATGGTGAGGTACTTTGAAAATGCTGATTGATTGGAATGCGACCAGAGCGTTACATGAACTCAAAGAACGGAGACCAGAAGGTTCTTTGTCCAGATCCCGGTTCCCAGCACGTTTGGACCTATTTTGTAGGGCGAGGGCTCCGGAGCGTAACCCGGTAATTAAGCTCTGTCCGGCCCGGAGCTTCGGACATCCGCTGATGGGATGGGAGACACGGCCGAGGACCCCACGAACCTAGCATCGGGGAATCTGGGGTTTAGGTTTTTGTTTCCCATGGGGGGAAATCGGAGACCGGACTCGGTGTCCGCGATGCTCACCAGGATCCCCCTCTGCCTCACAATGACGGAGTCCGAGCATAATTAAAAAGGCGTTCCAACTCATCAGCCTGCTGCTTTCTCTTCAATCCATCTTCATCTCGCAAACTCAGCCATTGTTGGGTTTTCCTGGATATCTTTGCTTCCTCTTCTTGACTCAGACTAGTCTATTGCTCATGTCTTCTATCGTGGAGGATGACGATGTCGAGCTCGGCCCTGGCCGCGACATCCCCACCGACGGCATCCCGGTAAACTTCGTGCCAGCCAAGGCCGGCGATATCATCAAGCTCGGGGTCATCACTTGCCGCGTGCTGGAAGATGGATCCCGGACAGGTGAGTTTGGCTGCATCCCGAGCCGGCTTCAGCCGTGAGCCAGACAGAAGCTTACCTGCCGTCTCTCGGCCAAAGACAACCGCATTGGCGCCGCCGAGTTCACTCTCCCGCCTGGACTCATGGGGCCGCCGGCTCACTGGCACGAGATGCACGACGAGACCTTCTTGACAACCAAGGGGACCATCCGCTATCACCTCCCGAAGGCGGATGGCACCGAGGACGTCATCGACGCGAAGGAAGGCGACTACGTGACGGTGCCGGTTCGGGCGCCGCACACCTTCAGCAACCCAACCGACCAGGAGGCCAAGTTCTTCAACACCTACACCCCAGCGTACTACATCAACTACTTCAAGCTGCTGGGCACGTACGTGCAGGAGGGCAAGCCCATCTCACCAAAGGAGCACTTGGATGCCATGTCCAATTATGCCACGCTGCCGGTGCCCAAGAAGTACCAAAAGGCGCAGAAAAAGTAGACCAGCCACTCTTTTGGGACTATGGGCCGGGCAATGTTCGCCCTCACAATCAGCGTTTAAGACGTGAGCCCGCGGTTAGATAGACCTAATATACGAGTCTGGATCCGTCTACCATGAAGATGGCCGCGGAACCTGGCGTTCACGACAACATCGTGTGCTTGAGTGAATGTACCTCCATCTTATCTCACGCTTGTAATTGGTTTGTAATCCCCGAACTTGGACGGCTTTCTTATTTCCAGCTTTCCCGTGCCGCTCCCTGAAGCAGCAGGGGACCGGAGCTTCGGCCGGCGGGGTTTGAATACCGAGAAATCTCCCCAGCCCGGAGGTGCGCCGCTATCAGATTTCCCGACAACGCCTCTCGCCCGCGGTGTGTCGCGGCTCGTCCCCGTGCTGCTTCACCCCGCCCAATCCGATGGGGGAAATAGCGGATGACACCGGCCGGCCGGCTTAGGGATAGATACCAGCGAGCAGGACCGGCACATATCCATAAATCAGCTGGATTCTGACGGACTTGGCTCAGTTGCTTCACATTGAGCTTGGCTTCTCCCTGCTTCCTTATCTCGCAACCATTTTTCCTCTACGGTTCGGTACTACCTACCATTTGCCCTAAAAAGAGGGGACTCGCTCTTTGTTCCATCCCTTCTGGTGCATTGGCAAGATACGCGAGAAATCATGCTTCTACTCGTCTTGCCTGTTGTCGCGGCCGCCGCCATTGCGGTTTACGGAGTGGTCTACATCCTCTTGGATTACGTCCGCGTCCTACGACTTAGAAAGCGTATGGCACCGAGTCCTTTTCCGCTGCCTCTCTTCGGTAACATCTTTCAAATCCCCAGCACCAAACAGTGGAAGAAGTTTGAGGAATGGTCGCTCAAATACCAGAGCCCCATCATCACCATCTGGGATGGGCACACCCCGGTCGTCATTTGCAATGACGCCTGGTCCATGTCCAACCTCTGCGATAAGCGGGCGAACATCTACTCCTCCAGAGCAGTCAAGACACTCACCGGCAAGGTCTTCGGACTCAACAAGTTCAATCAAGCCGGCCTAGAATATGGAGAGCAGTGGCGTTTGCACCGCCGATTGACAGTAAGTAGCACTCTCAGGCTGGCATTTGCCGTATCCAAGTTAATCTTCGTGCGTCCTTTAGCACTCCAGTGCCAACGCCCAGATCGTCCAAACATACCGACCTGTCCAGGCAAACGAAGCCAAGCTTTTGATCAACGAGTGTATGAACAACCCCGACAGATTCGTTGAGGGTGCTCTGCGGTTCACCGTCTCCATCGTGTCCATCATCGCCTGGGGCCGACGAATCGGCAGCGAAACCGACACTGTCCTCAAGGTTGCCCAGGCATTTGTCGGAAGTGCGAACCTGGGATTCCCTGGAAAAACTTATACCGAAGCGATCCCACTGCTTGCTTCGTTCCCTGCATGGCTGAACCCGCTTCCAAACCAGCTGAGGAAGCTCGCCGATACCTCGAACAAATACTTCTACGCCTTATCGGTCGAAGGTGCCGAGGCAGCACAGGACAACTTTTCGAAGCGGCTTCTGAAGGAGAAGGAAGAGCACGGCCTCAGCAAGGTCGAGATCTCGAACCTGACGGGCAATTTCATTGGTGCCGGAGTTGATACTACGACCAGTACGATGCTGTCATTTGTCTTGGCCATGTGTCTTAACCAAGACGTCCAGGAGAAGGCTCATGAGGAAATCGATCGTGTCATCGGCCAAGACCGCTATCCGGACTGGTCCGACGAAGAAAACCTCCCATATTTGGCTGCAATTATCAACGAGACGCTAAGGTGGCGGCCTGCCTTTAACCTCGGTGGCCCTGCCCATGCCCCAATTCAGGATGATATCTACAACGGATTCTTCTTCCCGAAAGGAACCGCCATCATCGGTAACCTCTATGCTATTTCACGCAACCCGCGAGAGTATCCCCAGCCCCAGAGGTTCTGGCCGGAGCGCTTCCTGGACGATTTCGACCGACCAGCCTACCCTAACAAGAGGGGTCACAACACGTTTGGCTGGGGACGACGTGTGTGCAGCGGAGAGCCATTGGCGCAGCAGAGTATTTACTTTACTATCGTTTCCCTTCTTTGGGCATTCCATATCCGTCCCGGGTTGGATGATCAGGTGAGCGATCTTGAACCACGGCATGATCCCTTCGGCGTTGAGCTAACCCAGGAATGAACAGGGAAATGAGGTCAAGCTGGATGTGGACGCCTACTCTGTTTCTCAGGTCAGCCGTCCCTTGCCGTTCAAAGTTCGGTTCTTGCCCAGATCCACGACCATTGCAAAGCTGGTCAAGCAAGGGGCCGAAGACGCGCGCTCAGAGTTGCTCGCGTACGACGCAGAGACAAAGGTCACCTTTGAGAACGCCCAGTCGGTTTCCCTCGACATGCCCATCGCGCATTCGGAGGGGACTTCGAAGGTCTGAGCCAGAGGGCGATATGCTATCGGAATAAGGGCAAGGGGATGGAGATGAAGTGGATAGAGTGACGGGAGATACGAATTGGCATGTATTCATGGCATGCCTGTTGAGATTCGAGTATGAACGTTACTAGAACTAGGTGAGATGTTGCCTAGGATGGATTATGATGCGTCTTCGGTATGAAAAGAGTTGAAGTTTATCTACGAAGTTGCTCTGATCTATCCATTTGTAATGATAAAGAAAACGAGAACGTGATGGCGAGCATGTGATGGCGAACTTGTTATGGTACATCATTTAGTATGCCTGTTGAGGTTCAAGTATGAATATTACTAGAACTAGGTGCAGTATTGTGTATGCGCTATGATGCGTCCTCGGTACGAGAAGAATCAAATTTTATGAACGAAGTTGCTTTGATCTATCCATTTGCGAGGGTAAAGAAACCGAGAACGTGATGGCGAACATGTTATGGTACATCATTCAGCATCGCCGCAACGTCACACAGCAAGCCAATGCTCACTTGATTACCCGACTCTTGTCCAAAGTACGACCAACAAGTTTAGCAAGGAAAGAATACATGTTCCGGGTCGACACTCACTCAATAACAATTATCCATTCCACGCATTTGTAATTTCTTAATTAAATAGGTTACGAAATTCATTCAAAGACAATTCTACAATCTGACTACTGAACGTACATGAACACTGCCTAGATTACCATGACAGTCCTTCGGGAGCGCTGTTCCCATTGAGATTAGAGTTCTCACAAACACCACGACAGAAGGCCTCGTCCTCCTCCGCAGACTCTTGGATCGGAGCTCTGCGAGCGGGCCACCACTCCGACCCGCGCTTCTTCTCCTCAACCACGTGCTCGTGCAGCATCTTCTTTACCAGCCCCTTGACGTAAGTGACTCCGTGCTCAACGTCTGGGTGGAACGGCCCGGTCGTGTAAGTGTCAGTGTTCAGGTTGAACTGTGTTCCGTTGGCGAGCCACTTGTCCTCCGCCTCGACTTGGCTGAAGAAGTCCAGTTTCTCCTTCAGTTGCTCTGGCGTTGCTGTCTTGGAACGATACACTTCGTAGCGCATGAGGCTGGTGGTCGCCGAGGTTGGGACAATAGACATCATGTAGAAGAAGATGGGGCTGTAAGACTGTTAGTTAATTTCATAGGTCAAGGGCACTGGTGGATCCATAGACTCACGTCAAAGTGACGGACGCGTTCGGGAACATGTACGTCGGGCTGACCGAGCTGGATCGCTCTTCGCCCTTACCGCCAAGGTGCTCAACCCAGTGCTTATTGCAACCGTATATCATTTCTCTGTTACCTTGGAAAAAGGGCGCAAGACCTGGATGTGCCGTGGGGCAATGGTAGCACTGCCGCTGTCAGTAAGCCGAGAGCTGATACGTCGCCGTGGTGGGGTGCACAAACCTCGTTGTAGTTCTCAATCAGAGTCTTCCAGTTGAACTTGCCTTCCATGGACCAGGTATGGTCGTACTCGTAGTTGCTCATGTCGAAATTGCCCAGCCGGGGCTGCTCGTCGACACCACCGAACTGCTGCTCCCAGCTCAAAGTTGGCTGCTCGGCCGCATCCAGGTTGACCCAGACGAACCCAAGACGGTCGATGTGAGTATGCACCTTGTACAGTTTGTAGTCTTCCTTTTTGAACTCGTCGACTTTGTCGAATCGAGGAGCCTTGGCCAGGTTCCCATTCATACCATACGACCACCCTACCCACATCATTCTTGTTAGCCAACGTGTGAGGATTTCGGATTCTCGGCGACTCATACCATGGTATTTACAAGAGAGGACCATGACCTTTCCTTGGTCCTCATGAACAATGGGGAAGGCTCTGTGACGACAAATATTGAGGAAGGCATTGATGTTGCCGGCACGATCCTTGATGACGAAAAAGGGATAGCCAGCCATCTCATACCGGGCATACTTGCCAGCCTCGTCGAACTGGTGCGAGTGAGAGACCAAGATCCATGATTTACTGAATATGGCCCGTCTCTCCAGCTGGTAAAAGGCTGGCTCCCGGTACCAGGATGCTGGAAGAGTGCTCTGCATATTGAACCAATTTCGTTTTCTTGGCAGCTTGGGGGGTTGTCTGTCTGTGGATAAGAATTACTCGCCTCACGAAACGGAACGACACCAGATTTTGTGCTCATTAAATCATATCATACGTTCCGGGCCGACACTGTTCCTTCGACAATGTTACCGTGACTTCTCGATGAGCGAACCATGCGCCGCCCGGCCGAAAGTTCCGTACGAGTGTCACGGAGCGGCAAAGCACCCGACTCGAGTGGCGGCCCATCCAGTCATCACTCATCAGGGGACAGCTCTTGCAGTTTCAGGGCAAGCCAATTCCGCGAGCCTGCAACGATAAGCACGCAGCTGGAAAGATACGCCACCGAAACCGCCAGAACGAACTGATCGGAGTGGCGGCCGAACGGTCCGTGACCCTGGACACGGACCGGGACATCGGGTGTGCGGGGTGAAGCGGCGAAGTGGGAGTGGCCGAGCTGAGGACTCGGCAAATCTAATCTTGAATGGGATCTGACTAGGAATGGCTTGGAGTTACGCCCGGCTCGCAGTTCCGTATCTGGCCTAGACTTGCTCGCGTTGTCGCCTTTGGTTAAACCTGGGGAACTATCTATCATCCAGGGCCAGGCTGCTCTGATAGGAATCATGCGCCTTTTGTTTCTCTATCTCCAGAGCGCCCGTTTGTGTTCGCGGCCGTCGGCACCATGCATCCCTATCTGCTTCTTGTTGGCCCTGCGCTTCTTATCGTGGTCCAGTTGTTAATCAAGCTTCACCACGCCTTCTTTTCTCCACTCGCGTCAGTCCCAGGTCCTTATCTCGCGAGATTCACTGATCTGTGGTACGCTTGGCGGATTAACAAGGGCCACTTCGAGCGGGACAACATTGCTGCCCACCGGAGATACGGTAGGTAGTCTCATCAGGGCCCCCGTTCCTTATCGCGCGAAGAACCACCAGACTGACACTGCGAGCAAGGACCAATCGTGCGGTATGGCCCAAACAGGTACAGCATATGCGACCCTCTCGCTGCCAGAGTCATCTATGGACACGGCCAAGCATTCTCAAAGTCGTCCTGGTACGACTCGTGGGGCGAGCCAAATCCGCATCAATGGTCCCTCTTCTCAGACCGGGACGAGAAGCGCCATGGTACCAATCGTCGACTCTACCAGAGCATGTACAGCATGTCCTCGCTAGTGCACTACGAACGCTACGTCGACGAGTGCGCAGACCTGTTTACCCAGAGGCTCTGGCAGATGAGCGGCCGACGGAATGCGGCCGAGCCTGTTGATATGGGACATTGGTTCCAGTGCTACGCCTTTGACGTGATCGGGATGATTACCTACTCCAAGCGGCTGGGCTTTCTCGATCAAGGGCAGGACATCGGAGGAATCATCAAGAACCTCGAAAGCCATCTATGGTACGCAACTATGGTCGGCGTGTACTCGCCTCTCCACCCATACCTCGCGCCTATCCGGAGTCGGCTCGGAAGGGGGGGTAAAGGCAGGGCATATATCATCGAGTTCACAAAGCAATGTCTGGCCGAGCATCGTTCCAAGCCAAAGGCGGTGGCCACGGAAGAATCCGACTATCTTGCTGGCCAGCCTAGTACGATGGATCTTCTTTCCAAGTTCCTCGCAAAGAATTCCGAGGACGAGTCGCCATTCACGCAGTACCACGTTCTTGCCGGCTGTGTGTCAAACATGGTTGCAGGCTCAGATACCACGGCCATCAGTCTCAGCGCGATTCTATATCAGCTCCTCTGTTCTCCGGAGAAATTGAAAACGCTACGCCAAGAGATTGATGGGTTTTTCTCCAAGCAAACGAGTGCTTTGAAACGCATCACCTTTCAAGAAAGCCTCGGGCTCCCGTATCTTCAGGCGGTCATCAAAGAAGCCCTCAGACTACACCCAGCAACCGGTCTTCCCCTGGAGAGAGTCGTGCCTGAAGGGGGCGCGACCATTAGTGGGAAATTCTTTCCGGCAGGGGTAAGTCAGACATGAATCATACAAAAGCCTATTGCACTAACTCTTGATGTTGTCAGACTATCGTGGGTATCAACAGTTGGGTTGAGCACCATAATCGTTCCATTTTTGGCGAAGACGCCGACGTGTTCAGACCGGAGCGATGGTTGACGACAGATGCCGATCGTCTATCTATGATGAGTCGCCACTGGATGCCTGTAAGCTATTGATCACCAAAGAGTAACTTCCTGCATGCATATCTGGCGTCTAACTCGTTTGCAGTTCGGCTTAGGTTCGCGAACATGCATCGGAAGACACATTTCCACCTTGGAGATCTCCAAACTTATCCCTCGACTACTTCACGAGTTTGATTTCGAGCTCTGCAAGGACGGTTCGTGGGTGACCAAGAATTGCTGGTTCGTAAAGCCAGTTGGGTTTGAGGTATATGTCAGCGCTAGGTCATCATATGGACCTTAAGGTGCGAGTCATACAACAAGGTAGATGGGAAGATGGATAAGCTGTGGCAATGAATTTAAGAGCTAAATGAGACACTTTGACAGTTACTTTACACATTCCGATTGATTGAGATGGCCTATTTCCGCTCGCGCTTTCAGATCCGAGACTTGGTAGTGTTTTGGTTGTCCTTTGGCCCACCCTCTGAAGCCCTAAAAATTATCTCGTCTTTTCCTCGAAGACAACTTCTGTCTTGTAGGGGTTGAGAGTTTTTCTGGCCACTTACCCCTGCTCACCTTCTCTAACGCATCCTTAAGATGTGCTATTAATGACTCCAATCATACCAGCTTAAGCTTAATCTTGAACAAAGTACAGCTGGGCATCTTCACCAGCAAAGTTATACAGTCCCTCAGCTCCTATAAAAGGCGCTAAACTCTCGTCCGTCTGGTATGTTGATGTTTGGACGCCTTGTCCTTGGTCGCCGGGGCTGTGAAAGAGACCGGCGTGGCTTTGATTGCTCTGTGAATGGCTCATGTTGTGATGTGATATGCCCGGTGACCAAAATCGCTCCCGGAGCGGCGGGCCTCTTCTAGAAGAGGAGACGGACCCAGGCCGAACCGACGAGGACGACTGTCGGCGGCCCAGTTCCTTCTTTCTCCGTCTCCTCGCCTTATCGATACTCCTCATGACCGAACGCCACTGGTGCACTTGCCGATGCCTACTTGTCGAGTCCCAGCGAAGCACTGCGCTCTGTTCCACTACTCGCCACGCCTTGTCAGCGTCCCTGGTAAGCGGTTGGTTGCACAATTCTGACAGAATAACCGCGAATGCATGCCACTCATTGTAGCACCTTGTTGACCACGCCCACTGGGCCACCTGGGGGTCAGTCCGCAGCCGATAAGAATGCGTCATGCAGTCTACGGCGTCTCGGAAGACGCGGCTTCTCTGCTCCTTGGTCAGGGAAATTCCTGACCCGAGCGGGTTGAAAACTAAAAGTCTGAGGTTACAGATGATGGTGCCGATGAAGGCACTCGTCAACTACAGAGAACCGTTAGAACACATACCAGCCGGTCACGAAGCCTTTTCAGGTGGATGCATGCTATAGCTTACACAGTAGAGCGGCTCCCGATTGGCTTTATCTTCTGAAAACCGACTGATGATTTGCTCGCGTTGCTTCTCGACCCACGCTTCCTTCTCGGCGGTTGTCATAGACATAAAGTTCTTTCCCGTATCTGAGTCTATTCTGCGCGTATCGATCATGGTCCGCCACGTGTCCGAGGCCCAGCAACGAACTGCGGTGAAGGACATGTCTGTCATGCCCTTTGACTCAACGGGGTATTCCGTCATAGTTGGATATAGGTCGGAATCGTTTACGTTGAGCGGAGGCCTCGAATTGAAGCTGCTAAGCTCCATGCTGGATGTTCGATGTCGGTTAGTCATAGCACCGCGCAGCAGACGTACCCGAATTGGAGGATGACTTGACTTACAGGCCAGGAGAGCACGAGTAATCTTCCGAAGCCGGCGTATCCAAGACGCAGATGCTCCACCACAGCCGTCGACGCATTTCTGCGTTGAAGGGGCTGAGGTTGAGCGTGCTTCCATCTCGGTGCATGCCGAGGGATTGCGCAAGGCGGACGGCCAAGCCAGTCATGTTCCATGAGTAGTTGGGGTCATGGGAACGCAGCAAGACCAAGTACATGACAAAGGTTTGGAGTGTGAGAAAGTCATCGGTTTCCATCAGCCTCGAGCGAGCAAGGGCATTGTCTACGCCGCGTCGAAACCTGGCCAGCAGGACAGACTGCTCGACCCTAAACTGTAGCTCACAGTCATCTGCAGAGAGGCTATTGACGGCGCCGAAGTATACCACGAACAACAAGGCTTCCAACGGAGGTGTGAGGTTTTGCAGATCCTGCATCGCGTCAAGAATCATCGGCTCGACGGAAGGGATGTGTAAGATGGTCGCAATGGGGTGGACGTTGGCATTGAATAACTGCCAAGCCCTGAGTCTCTGTTGCTGGGGAGGATGAAGCGAGTATAGGTCTGCTTCCTGGGCGCAGCTGTTGAAGATTAGGGCGTAGTGTGAGGACTCGGGGCCGGTTAAAAACGGCTGGTCCTCGTGATCAGACTCATCGTCGGTTAAGGCGGTTTCATCCATGTCGTTCTGGGAGCGGCGGAGAGCACAGATTAGCACGCAAGCCTTGAAGCAATGCAGGACATGGCCCGAGGATTTCTCGCTTGGATGTTTCAACTCACCTCGGTATGCAGAGCTTCCCAGAAGGTACCGCTCACGAACCTCCGCCGGCCGTCATCCCTGACCAGCTTGCCCGTGGTCGTGCCATACGGTGACCAAGCCAGGGCAGCGTTTCCTTGAGCGGCCTCTCCGCCGAGCGCGGGGACGCCAGCGCTGGAGGAGGCGCCCAATGAATCCGTATCTTGCAGCGGCGATTGCTCTCCCAGCGGAGTTGGGATCTGTTGCGTTGCAGGCCGGCCGTTGTCGAAGCCAAGGTTGGAGGCGTGCTGCCCTTGGCGATCGCTGGCACTGGCCGACCCGACGGAACGAGGCGGTGCGGGAGGCGTCGGTGCTGCTGGATGGGCATTCTTGGGGTCTGGACGCGGATCCTGCGACAGCGCGGAAGCGGCGCCCAGCGACGACGAAGGGAACAGGGTGCCCTGCTCCATACAATCGGCCAGCGTCTTGAACATGGGCTCCAGGCGATGAAGCTGCTCCCAGAGCTGGGTGTCGCTGAAGACCTGGCGCGCTGCGGACTCCCCGTCGGGCGGATAGACACACTCGGAGCCCGACTTTTTGCAGTGCTGGCACGGCTGCTTCTTGTCGCATCCGACCTTGCGCCGCCGACATGCCGCGCAGACTCGGCGTGGCTGCGGCGGGTTCCGGGGCTGCGTCTCCCGTTGGCTCGCGTGCTGCTGCTGCGTCTGCTGCTGCTGCTGCTGCTGCTGCTGCTGCTGTTCTTGTTCCTCGCCGGCCGTGTTCCACGCCGAGATGATGGTATCTACCATCTCCTGCTCGCTGGGGGACTCCAAGGTGCCCCCTGAGGGCTGCGGCGTTGCGTTGTTTTCGGGCACGACCGCGTCAGGTCCGCATGCGAAGGCTTGGGGCCCTGGAGCTCTGGGCATCGTGACGATGGGAAAGTCAGGCGGCTCCGGCGGGCTGGCTCTCCAGTCTTCACAGGCAGAGAAAATCTCAATCGGTAAAGTGGAATGCAGGCGTCACGTCACATGGGATAGCCAATCTTCCGGAGGGCCCAGAGTCTGCAGGCAGTGATGTGATGAAGAGGACACGTTATCTGCACGATACGACGACGGGCGAGAGGAGATAAGCGTCGAGGGGGGCGATAGGAGTTTGAGGGGGAGATAGGAGTGTTGAGGGGGAGATAGGACTGGCTGGGTTTGGGGAGGGGAGAGGTCACAGCGAAGGCGATTAATAAGTGACGCCAAGCAACTAGGACCAGGCCCGCGGCGAAGAAGTGCGGGGAAAACCACTAAGGCAGCGGTTATCATAGCAAGTGACCTGCCTGCACGAATCATGCGAGGGCTAATTACGTTAGTTGTTCTTAGTGCTGGCAAACCGCGTCCAGGTCGAACGAGTTCTAGCACCGGGATGCCATTTTGCTCGGCTGGCGGCGGCGGCGTGGGAATTGCAGCCGCATCTTTCCTTGAAACTTGGGAAACGGGACCAAGTAAGGATATTCGGTTGGGTTCCAGCGAGACGTAGCAGCGACCCTTATTACTGTAACGCTCGATCCCTGCCGACGGCACCTTGATCTCCTCCCCGGTGGCGAGGACTGCCGGAGACCCAGAAATAGACGAGCTTGGCGCATGCGCTCGGCCGGACCCTCCGGGATCGCATCTGCCGGCTCCCCAGGGGGCCCTGGGACTAAAAATACAAGCTCGTATAGTGGTCTTTGACCTCCATTTATTCCAAGATGCGATGGCTTGTGTACCGCCAGTGCTGCTTTAATAGCGTGACAGCCTGGCTGGCGCGCAAGCATGCTGATACCCTGGTCCATTCAAGGCGAAGTATTCGGTGAACAAGCGACGATCCGCCGATCTCGCACCTGAACAAGCTGCCTCCGTGGACAGGGACCCTCGGAGATATCGTGCGGTGAGTGGAGAAGTGACCGGCCACCAGGCCATGTTTCGAAGGTTTTTATGACGCCTTAGGGCGGGATGGTGATCGGAGTGAGGCAATCGTAATCCCTGCAGAAAGTATGCTGACGAGTAATGTTAAACTCTGTTATGGATGGGCGAGAGAGCTGCAGTGGGTAGGAAGAAGGCGAAGAGTTTTGCCATCTCTGCCAAGCTCAGAGCGAGATTGTCGAGCTGGAAATATCTGAAGATGAGAATGAGACACACCTACGGGATCGAGAGATGACTGTGTAGCCCGAGTAGCAGAGGACTAGGAAGCGTAGCTGTAAATGGAAACTGTCATGGAAATCGAGACGTCGAACCAGATTGAGTCCATCCTTATGATACTCAGAGGAGAGCTGGCAGGTAATATCGCTGTCAGCCCCATCCCGCGCACGCCTAACGCTGACTGCATACTGTACAAGGGCATCCCAGTCAACAAGGGAGTGCGCATCCTCGCTGGTAATGTCTGCAGATGCCCAAATTCAGCGCAGGTATTTATACTGCACTTATGTAGTCTAGGGTAGGGTTGTGAGAGCATTGGGGTCCACTCAAGTAAGGAGGCCAGAGCGAAATATTTTTTTCGAGTGTCGTAAGGCTTGTCTCAGATTACGGGGACGCACTATACCCCCACTCCAGCAGATACTTGATACAGGAACAATCTCAAACGATACTCCTACTGTCGTTGTTATTAATGTTGTATTCCGTTACTACAGCTACGTTGAATATCTATCATGCACAAACATCTCCTTTCGATTTACCTAGCGAATCGAATATGAGGCTTCCCGAAGGGCTGGCATTTAGTTAATGGAAAATCTTTCAACTATATTAGATTTTCTTTGCTTCGTGCGTTATTGTGGTGGAGCTTTGTTACATTCGATTGTCTCCTCCACTCCTCCGTCCCTCACCTCCTTACCCATTTCCCGAGCTCAAGAGAGAGATAGTTAAATTCATTATCACTATCCTGATTTTATCATTACAACATAGCTAGTCAACTTACAATGGTTTGCATAAACCTTTCAATATTTTTAACTTATTAATTAAATGTTCGGGGGCGAATGGATTCTCAAACAACCCTATAGTAAGCTCGATTGCCTGCCTAGACTACTCACTATAACGCTACTATAAATCACTCTGTAGATGTCGAGCTACCCTGGTTTTTGCTGCCAACGTACTGCTTAGTTCGCCAAACAAGGTAAATATAATCACCACCGCCGGCGCGGTTGATGTCTTCAGACTTTTAATGCCATCCACTAGGAGGGCGGTCCTAAGCATCAACCGATATCCAAAGAGCAACGTCGGTAATATAGCTAAAGAGCGTAATTGGCCTTAGGAAACTATCAATTAGTCAAGCAATACTCACTAGCTAGTATTCATGTCATTGGACCACTGTAAGTAGCGGTACTCTCCGCCGGTGCCTTTGGCAAAATTATCCTCACGATCCAGATGTTGTTGACCATCATGCGAGGCAGGATTGATTTTCTTAGAGTACTTTCCTAGTCCTTCTGGCAACCTTTCGGTACTCCGCCGCTCCGCTTTCGCAATGTTAAGCGTGGTTGACATGGATCTGAAGGGGGGTTTTCTTCGGGAGGGAGCTGTGTGTTGTACCTCGACGTGCAGTTTCCTTGACCACTCGTGCCAGCTCAAAGTCCCCGCCCGTCGGAATCCAGGCTTTTGAGACGTTATTGTCAATCCACCTCAGATTTTCCACGGTGTTGTAGATGTGGCAGATTTCTTCCTGTCCCGATTGCTGCTGGGGTTGGCTAACTGCCAGCGCCGCAGCCTTGTTGCTAGTGAAGACTATGATAACTCGGTGGTAGAGCTGCGTTGGTAGAGACTCTAATGCCTTTGCTATTGCTGTCAACTCTGCAGTGTATGGATTCTGTTCAGCCCTAGTCCTAAGTGTGAGTGAGAACGTGCTAAGTCCACCGCCCCGTCTGAACGACTCTGGAATTCGAATCGCCCCGCCTATGCCTACTCGTTCGAGATGTTCGCTTACAGGCCATAGTCTATTTAATGGATCCATTGGATTCTGCCGTAACTGACCGCCATGCCCCCATGGGGTCATGGCATGGGCCGTGATAAAATTGCCGCTCCCTCCCCAGCTTGCAATAGCATCAACATCAGCTCGCATTACATCATGGCTACTTTACTTCATCTCCCGGCCGAGGTCGCCACTCTTATCTTCATAGAGCTTCAACCTAGAGACTGGCTCTCCCTCTGACAAACATGCAAGGAGATTAACACAAGGACAGCCCATCTCTTCATTGAGCGCTTCTCCAAGACGCGCTTAGTAATGTTCGAACGAAGTAGTCTGCAGTGTCTCGAGAGCATTGCAGAGCACCCTACCCTGAGTCAGTCCGTGGAGGAGCTCAAGATCTGTGTCAGCCACCTGCTGCCCCTCCATGAGGTCCAGGAGATCGAGCCACCGTGCAGCGAGTATGAGAACCTGATGAAAAACCTCAACGGGAGGACTCTTCCGGTTGAGTGTGGCATCGCCTATGATGAGTGGCATAATAGGTGGGGTATCAGCGATGGCGAGGGGGATGCCAATGACGATGAAAGGAGTATGGGTGATGATGAGACTGAAGGACCACCCAGCGATCGCCTGAGTCGACTCAATGCAAGAGAGTATCGCAAACGCCTAGACGACCAAGAAGTGATGATCCAAACAGGATACGATGTTGAGTGCCTGACGCGAGCCATGTCGTATTTCAAGCGCTGCAAGCAGATCAACATCAGCAGTAGCATCCAGGCCTGGGGGCTTAATCGATTGAGGCGCAGCCTCGGCATCTTACCTCAAAGAGGCCTTACGTTCTAATCGCGGGAGAGCATCCGGCTGGTTCGCCACATGATTCATGTAGTTCTCACAGCAGCAGCAGTGAGCAAAATCCAGCTCGAGGTGCTGGTCTTTAGACCTGAGCAAATGCTTATAAACGCGAACCGGGTCAGTCCTTCCATGCTTATGGGGCCATCCTCTGCTATCTTGACAGAGTCTCCTCTCGTCGGTCTTCGTCGACTCCACATCTCCCTCGACCCGCATTTACCTAAATGCGTTCCAGCTTCCTTCAAGTGGGAGTCTGATCTGGTTCAGTTTATCAAGCTATTGCCGGAGCTATCACATCTCGAACTCGACTTTGAGGAGCGGGACGAGTGGGGACGGTTTTCTGAGCTCAGCAAGGAGGTTTACATCCCCAAACTGGAGACTTTAAAGCTTTCCTGTATTGACTGCGCTAGAGAGGAACTAGCACTATTTTTGGTCCGTAACCATCGAACGCTTCGAGAGGTTGTTTTAGATGTCATTCAGCTTGATGGAGATGCAGCAGTCTGGCGTTGGCTAGTTGAGATTATCCGCGACAGCCTGGATCTTACTTTGCTTCTCGATCCCTACAGGAAATCCCTAGTTCATATGACCTCATCTACGCAAAGTCTCGCGCGTACCAGGAAAAGCCGGGTGCCGGCCGATGGAGTGCTGAAGATGAGAGCCGAGCCTTCCGACTAGCATACGATGTTCCCGCTAGTGCTCTTCCGTGCTTCTGGACGTCAATCGTAGAGAGAGCAAACCTGTATCGGGTCCAAACACGGCGAGGGGAAGACATTGCCTACTTCCAGAACCCTCGCTTACTATTCCAGTCGCATGACTTGAAGAACGTATTTGTGCGGCCGAGCCTTCACGAGAGTTTGTGTCTGTTTCGAGATATAATCTTGGCTGGTCTCGACCCAAACCAGCCCGATATGCGCTCCTGCTGGCTTGATGTGGGGATGCGGGATCATGTTACCAGACCACCATCGTCACCGGACGCTCAGGGCAGTGCCGAACCTTGGACGCTACTATGGAAAAGTGACTGTTGCTGTCATCTTCATGAAAGCCTCCAAGATCTGGTCCCGGAAGCCCCTCTTGACGCCAAACACTACCGTTCTTTCCTCCTCCGTGATGCAGGAACCTACTATGCTAAGGCGAGGCTAAGCCGGGCATCAAACCCAGGCCATCCGGATGCTAGATCGCCCGGCATCATCCGTGCCAAGGCGTACAACTGCAGTAAGGACCTCTTTGGGGTCATGTTCAGCAATTACCAGCTCTTCAGCTCAGGCCATCTCTCTCTTCTTGCCTTTGACGACGGCATGTTAAAAGACCTTGCGGGTATGGACCAAAATCGCCAACGCGCCTTTGTACCCCAGCTCAACCGCTCCCATCTTTTGCTTGCTTGGGATGCTAACAAGCGGCATCTGAGGGCCATCTCACCTCTGCGCAGGCACCCAAACTTTGGGGTCCGGAAAGAGGTCACATTTCGGCTCGACGTTGTTCTCGCCATGTGGGCTGATGGCGCATTAGAGCCCAGCAGAAGTTCTCACGCCGGGCCGATGGCCTGGGACGTCCCCCTCGATGATGATGCTAGAGCCAGCGGGATGCATTGCCCCTTTCGGGTTATTCCGACCAAAGTGATGACCTCTTTTGTGTCTACACAAGCTGCTCGCTTGATTCTTCCACTTGACCACATTTTCCAGGAGGCAACAAGGAAGGAAGGCGAGCAGCCATCCTCCTCAACCGACCCTGTCCGGCAGATACTTGCGTTCTACACTGCTCAGCTTTTCTGTCGCCTCCTCATCTATGCACTTGACGATGAGGAGGAGGAGCAGAATTTCGACAATTGGATTTGGCGGTCGGTCTGGACGGTGCGGACTCGTGGCCGTGGCGAGGGCTCTGTTAAAGAGCGGCGGGGACTCGGACTGGGCGCCCATATTAACGCATCCGGCATGCTCTGGATCCCTCACGGCCACATCGATTGGCAGCGGGGTCATATCTCGCTCGAGGTACTGGTCAATCTCTACATATCCCGGAGCCCGCTCCAGGCGAGGCTGGCTCACCAGCCCAACGTTCAAGCTCTCACCACTACCCAGGTCACCGTCGAGCTTCTGTTTCAACAGTTGGTTCGCGACGCTCGAGGAGCGTATGACCAAGGGCACAGTGAGGAAGCGGAGAAGCTAGCTAGCCGGGCTATCGTCCTTGCTGTCGAGGAGACTGCCCGAGCCTACCATCAACACTTCCTTGCCAAGGTCGAGTCATACTGGGACCGAGTGCGAGGTGACTGTGGGCGTCAAAACCTACCAGTTCTTGCTCGGCTGCGGCAAGCCCAGGTGGAATCTGCGGCCGAGGCCGGCCGTACTCCCACAGCCCAGACGATTCATGGCATTTACACGGAGGCATGGGCTAAGTACGGCGAAGCTGTGCCATCTGATAATAATATCGATCCCTCAGCAGGAGATACTCTGCCCGACGAGTTACCTTGTTGGATGACCACGCGCCGACGCCTGCCGCCTAAAAACAGCTGGTCTGACTTTCTGTTCAATCAACTGTTTGGCCGCCCTAAGCCGCCAGCCTGGGATCGACTTTATTTCCTCCAAGTCTACCGAGCATTCAAGGACATTTGGCAAAGTATCTGTGAGCCGGCAGGCCCATTCGACAGTCGCTTCAGCGTGCAAATCGGCCGTTACATCCAGATTGCTTTCAATAGTGACCACAGCAAAGAGGTCGGTACGAGCCATGGCCCGGACACCTGGCATCATGACAAGCCATCCTTTTTCCAGATCCAGTACTGGGCCCCTTACTTCTCCCCCCCTCGCGGAGAGGAGGATACCTTCTTGTCGTCTGTATATCGCCGCCGCGATTACCCGGAGGGTCTGTCCCCTGATATGACTCCGATGGTTCCATCACCTCGGGGCTTTCAGGGCCTTGAAAGGGCAGCCTGGCCACACTGGGCGGAAATTATGGGTGATATCGACCGTCTGCGCTCTGCCGGCCATGATACCATTCGAAGTCATTGCCGGCGGGCATTACTATACATAACCTACCTAGCTGGCCCGACCTGGGGTAGGGACGGGGATGTGAACTTTGTACAGCCGTGGTCTCTTGAGAAACCGGACGTTTGTGAGTATGAAGGGGAGGACGTTTTCCGGGTCCCTGTGAAGGAGACACACATCTCGAGGCGGATCTTCGAATCTGCAGTGAACCAACCGACCATCCTCCTGCCAACCCGGGACAACCTCGTTGGTTTTCTTAACGCTATAGAGTCGTTACCCGGTCATTCGCCTACGTTCGCAGCACGCTTGCGGTGGACGAAGCGCCGGCTCAACAATCACGACAGCCAGTATGATCTCCGCAGCCATCTAGAGGTCAAGAAACAAAAGGTAGAGCCCTCCACTCAAAGTCAAACCCTCCTGGACAAATTCCTGAATCAAGCCGAGCCTCCGCAGTGGGATGTTGAACCTGCAGATATCTCTGACGTCGCTATTGAAGAAGAGGAGATATATGATACGGCGGAAGATAGTGGATCTCCATCAGAAGATGACGATAGCGATTGGGTGAACAGCGATACCGAAGAATTATCATAGTAAGCTATAGTGGCGAGTTGTCTGGAAAGTGGGAATGGTTTTATCATTTAATTTTATGACATATGTTGTAAGGGCCATGCACCTCTACACTAAGAAAGGCCGTGACACTAAGATTATATCATTATCGTGGAGGCGGAGGCGGAGGCGGAGGCGGAGGCGGAGGTGGAGGTGGAGGTGGAAACCCAGCCGGGGGTCGGGGGGGAGGCGGACCAGGCGGCGGCGGTGCTTGGCCAGAGGTACCGCCGGGCTTCCCGGGGCCGGGAGCATTGCCGCCACGTAGCCTACGGCTCCGCTGAGCTATAACGCAGTATAGAATTGCCGATGATGCAAATGCAAGCCATTCGAGGACTTGCAGTGTATGTCCGGCCCTGATACCGACCGAAGTGGTACCCGACTTGTATGTGACAAACCCGAGTGCATTCGCAACTTGTTTAACAGATGCCGCGCTTATGAGGGAAGTAGCAGTCGAAGCCATCGAGAGCTTCTCTGGCCATTGCTGCTCAATGAGACGCCACTTCTGCCCGCCTCGCTTACTCGCCCGGATGTAGATCCTGGTGAGAAACAATAGGAGGCTGACGATGAAAGCGACACCGGCGAAGGCCTCCAAGCAGAAGAATATACTCCTCTGCAGCCGGAGGACGGTCGATAAAGCTGTGGTCGCAGGCAGTGGGGCGCGCTCTCCCTGCTCGAGGCCAATAGAGAGGGCGGAACTGAGGGAGCGAGGAGATGCCATATAAGGGGTGGTGACGCAGTTTTGGCTGCCGTTTCGATGCACGCATAACCCTAGGCATTCTTACGCATCGTAGCAGCTAAGCGGCAGCAGACGGTAGATACTGCAACTAAACAGCGAGGCAGCAGGAATGCTCTCTTGGGACCGCAGGGGAGGCTAGGATTAGGTGTGAAAGCTTTGGTAAAATAAGAATGTCCAATAAGGGTTAGGCAGGCAAGGCGTAGAAGGTTAGAGATGAAGTATGAGGGAAACAGAAGAATACATAGAAAGAAAACCGAATGCAGCTATGCCCGTATCTGACACGAACATGGTCGTGCATATATGTGGCAGATCCAACCCATATACCCGAGGTGAAGGCATCCGTAAAGCTCACTCCTTCTCGGAACGACCAAAACTTCAGGCCTGAACCCCCGGGCTGATCCAGTACCAGCACATCTCATGAGCCATATGGATGACAGCGGAGCATATGCCGACAGAGGGCGCTTAACGCTAAAGCGCCGTACAATATATCCGAACTTGGTTCTATATTAAGAAAGTATCCTCTCAACACCACAGAACTGTGGTAACTCCTCCGCGCGTCTCAGCTAACTGGCTGATGCCTTGATGGGGCAGCCGGTCCATCCGCGCTCACCTTGTTCACCTCTTACGGCCTAGGCTCGCTCAATTCTGCCGACCACTCCGCAACTGAGCGGTTGTTCAATACGGTTGGCCCGTTGGTGTGATGGGACAAGTTACAAAGGGAGCAGTTTGACTGGCTAGATGCGCACTTGGCATAGCAAACATAAACATGTGCCAGGCTACATGGGTGCAAAGCCAACATCATGAGCTACCAACAACGGCCCGAAGCAGATTAGCTACGCAATAGATCCCTCGCGGATCGTTAGGCAGTAGACACACTAGACCACCTCACCGGGCGGTTATGTGTATGTATGCTATTCAGACGCCAGGGCCCGAATCCGGCCTCATACCGACCGGAATGTCTAAATGCAAAGGGTCCCGCTAGGTCCTCTGCATCCAGATGAGCCACCATGTTGGTAGTCTAATCGCCTGAAACACTGTTGGTTCCTCCATAGTTACTGTTGCCTAATCATAATGTGCTCTCTTCTCGCGTTGTTGGTTATATACCGGCCTTGGCTGGGACCTTCGATCTGGGCAGACTAAACTCTCCGAAGCAGCTCGGCGGTTATTCGGTATTGTTGGCTCATTCACGAGCTGGACAGGCCCTGTCAATCAGTGCGGGAGTATCATCAACGTGGCTTAGCCTATTCGCAAGGGTGTGGAACCAACGCTGGGTATGACCGCCGATGATTCAGTGTGGAGTTGCCTTGCAACCAACCCCCCCGAGCTAATCAGGCAGCCAATATGCTGGGGGTGCACTCTCGGCACGTACGCGTTGGTTGTCTAAAGAATCAGGTATTATGAGTCATGGAGCAATTCACTTCCGCAATAAGACAGGTTCAAACCCCTGCATCGGGACCGGGACGTACTCATGGTTCACGACGAGGCATGCCTTGCCGTACATGGGCATATGGTGGCATGCCAGGCGCGGGTCGTAGCGCCTATTGCGATAGCTTACGGCCCCTTCCGCCTTGAAGGCGTGGATGCAGATTCCAGCGGCGGTATGAGTCAACGGCCAGACAGCAGCCAGTCAGGTCCGCCTATCTGCCTGGCTATGGCTCTGTTCTTGCATTCTCCTCCTACCATATCAAGAATCCGTAGTCTTGATTGCCCGGTACTCAACTGGTTCTTCTGTAAGCCTATCAGCTACTAATAAGGCAAACTCTCCGAGTTGTTGGTTTCACACAAGGCCCTGCCCGGATTCAATTCAAACTAGACTAAGCTTCCAGAGCAGCTCAGCGGTTATTTAATACTGTTGGCTCATTCGTGCGTGGCGGATTGGCTCCTAATTGGTGAGAGAAGTTCAGCCTGGCTAGGCTGACTTACAAGGGTGCAGGACCAACGTTTGGTATGATTGCTAACGGGGTCAAGGCGGAGCTGCCATGCGCCAGCCTCCTCGTGCCAACCAGGTAGGCAGCCAAGTTGCCAGGTCCCTTCTTTCGGCGCGTATGCCTTGATTGTTTGAGTTTGAAGAACCAGACATCGTTAGTGGCGGCATAGTCAAATCACGCAAGAATGATAGGTCATTCAACACTCGCATGAAAAATAACGCGCGTGATCACTTGAATGCCCTGCCGACCATCTGCCCGTCATGACTGCATATCAGCGACGACGTGGCGCATACTATGACGGCCTATAAGCCGTTCGGTCTTGTAGCACCACTGACGAGATAAAAATCAGGTATTAACGCGTATAGAATCGCATAGGGGCCGAGTTCGTACACAACAAGTACTGAGCATCTAATAATATTTCATCTTTCATAACGCTTGTGAAAACTCGTGTTTTAAGGTAGTGGCTGAATTATGAACGCCTGACTTGCTGATAATCCCCCCTCCGGGCCCCGCGAATAGATTTCCTTTGATGCTCGCTTGATGTTAGTTGACCTATATGTTTAACGAGCATTATGGATAAAGAGGAAGATGGTGTTACTTACTCGTGCGCCTCTGAGTATCTTAAGACCACATTTCAAGCCTCATACTTGACAACCAAAGAGACTGATTTGGATATTCATCCAAGACTATACGTAGATATTCGTGCCAATCGTCGTTCCAACCGCCGTTGGCAAACATAGCCGTGGAGTATTCCCAGTATGTAGGATACCAGGACGCAAACTCCCAGTCGATAATGACTGGAACTCCGTCATCCCGCACGATGATGTTTTTCCTCTGAAAGTCATTGTGGGTGAAGATGGGAGTACCACCGCCACGAAGGACAGTTGGCAGGATATGTTGGTAGTACCGAGTCTTGTAGGCCGTACGCTCGCCGGTTTCGAGGGAGTATATTCGAATGATCCAGTCTATCAGTTCATCCTCGGTTGCAAAGGATCCCTTGATCTCGTTGGCACCCTGAGTCGCCGAAAATATATCGTCGAGCGGTGGCCCGCCGTCAATGTTACCGAAAAACCCCGGGTGCTTCAGTTGCCGAAGCTGATCGAAGTATGCCCGAAGAGTCTCGGCGATGGAGGTTTTGCGAGCTTGGTCGAGGCTACCCCACAAGTTCAAGAGCGTCGTGCCCTGCACATATTGCATGACAATATATGTGACGACGCTCTGCTTCTCTCGACGTTGGTAAATGGCGTAGACCTTGGGGACTGGCACCGTCGTAGATTTTGCGACGTACAGCATGTTATGGGCCTCGATGGGTTGAACATCCACGCCGAACTTCATAACAAATCTCTGCTGTATTCGCACAAGGCGAGCGCCGCCAGGGTTGCTAGGTAAGACTTCAGAGCCGTCTATGTCATTTGGAGTCGGCAGCGGAATGGGATAGTTCTGAGACTGGTCTATGAATAGGACATCGTATGACATTGGCTCAGACATGACGAATTTTGTGCCGGGTGATGATGATGTTATTGGCGACTAAGGAAGTGCTTGTTGTTGTTGGTCATCTACTATACGAGAAAGAAAAGTAGAAGAAAGAAAGAAAGGAAGGAAGGAGAGATGTTGGCAATTACTGGGCCGGGTTTTTAGCGCCTGATGTAACCTACCCGCCGAGTCGCCAAGAAACGAACCTAATTCGAGGAGAGCAAAAACCAGACCATATTTACAGGGGCACTCACTAATACACCTCCACCCTCAGAAAAAAAAATGTGTCATCAAAGGAGGATAAAATCACCATTAATTAGCAGCCTAAACCCTGCCAAATGCCGAGATAAGGCTGAATTTTTTTTTTCTTTAAATTCTTTTTTTCCCAAGTTTTTCTTTTCTCCCTAGTCGAGGCACAGCCATCCTTCTAAGCGCCGGCCAGCTTGGTGGCTGCCAGGCCGGCGCATACCACTCTGAACTCCTCGTCAACCAACACCAATTGCGAGGAAGCCCAGCTAGAGATATTCAATGAACCCGGGAATCTTTTCAAATCTCACACCCAAACCCTAGACCCTCTACGACGTCTGCCCTGAAACAGCGATATGACAGGGTAACTACCAATCACGGTCGCGAAATGGGCAGTTCAGGAGCTTTTGAGAACCAACACAATCGCTTGGTCCCAACCTTGAATTTGCAGTTGGTCGAAGTAAAACGGAAGGATATTCTTAGAGCCAACATTGCTAAAGATAACTCTTACCAACACCAGTCTTTAGCCTACCTACCCGTGAAGGTGGTATATATGTGGAATGTAAACGCAGGCGGTTTCTTGCCATTCCCTCCAAGTTAGAGACCATCCTCCTCATCCGCAATAATTGCCGCAGCCACCGCTAGACTTTACGATAATCCATCTCCCTTTTCTTTTTCTCTTTCTCTCCCCCTTTATCTCGCAAGAAGAACACATAGGTCCAGCTTTTCAGAGACCCCAGTTTCAATATGTCACACCATCCTGTCTACCTTGTTGAATACGCGGGAATGCCGCGGAATCATCATGCCATTTTCGTCCAAACGCAAGAGAATGGACAAGGAACTCTCTTCCATGTCACAGGCGATATACAGAGGGGTATGACTTATGAAACCAGACAAACATCCAAGAGTCCCTCGTTGTCGGCCACCTTTGTATCAATGTCGCAGTTAGGATGGGTTAGGGTCAATGACATGCCTCGCGTTGACTCCATCTGCCGCACCAATCCTCCACCCGCCAAGCAATTCAACGGGCCCAAACGGATCAACAAGAACCAGCCTCTTCAACGCTGCCAGGAGTGGACACATGAGACCATTGGGTATCTTCAGGCCGACGGCGTTCTTGTAGAGAGTAGTGTCTCTGGTGCCGCCGGTTCGACAAGTGCCGGCGAGAGCTCCTACGCAGGGGGATACACTACTGGGAGCTCCAGTGCGGGGGGCTTTGCAACCGGATTAAGTAGGGGTTCTGAGCCTGGGGATGGAGAGACGCGGGATGGATATTAGTACTGGAGTGGGCAATACTAGAGGTGGTACCATTAGAATAACAATAGTACATACGAATAGTCTTAGTAAGGTAAATTAGGCTATATATTAGCGGTGAGTTATGTATTTAGGATCTTTTAGTTCCTAGTTATATATTTAAGGGCTTTTTCTATTACTATATATCTAAATTACTTAGATTAATTTCTTTAGCTATAACTAATAGGTTTTAGTAGGACTATTTCCCCTCTTACTACTACCCCTAGATTAACTAGAGAGGGATAAGGAAAGTTAAGTTTACCTATAACCTAACCGCAAGGCTGCGGTTATTAAGCGGTAACGCTAGGCTACTTAATAACCGTTTCCCGCGGCGCTATTAGCTAGCGGACCCTGCGCACGGGCCGCGGCGACTCTACCTAACAAGGGCGTGCTACTTAATAACCAGCTACTACTTAATAACCGGTTAGTAGCTAATAGGAAGGAAGGAAGGAAGGAAAGAAGGAGGGGAGGGAAAGGAAAGAGATAGAGAACCGCAAGCGTAAAAAAGGGGGGAGGGGGGGAAATAATTACTCTACTACTTATACTAGCTAGCTAGCCAGCCTAGCTTAGTAAAGCCTAGTAAAGCTAGCGAAGCTAGCAAAGCCTAGTAAATAGCCTAGTAAAGCTAGCGAAGCTATATAGACTAAGAATAGAAAGCTACCCTATAGTAGTAGTAGTTAGCTATTACTATTACTAGCTAGTCCTAGCTATACTATTATTTAGCTTACTATATACTTATCTACTAAGTATATAGCTATACTATTACTAATATATAGAGCTACCTATAGAGAGAGTATAGTAATCTAGATAGGCTTACTAGTTAGGCTTTTATATAGTATTATAAGGGGTAAAACCTATATAAGCTAGACTAGTAGTAATAGTAATAGTAGTAATAGTAAGAGGGTAAGAGATAGTAAGTACTAGATTAAGCTCTTATTACTATTACTAGGCTACTAATCTACTATAGCTTCTACTACTAATAATACCCTAACTTCCTTATAATTAACTAAAAGTAATATAAAATATATTATAGCTAGGTCTATTAAGCGAAGGATAGGTAGGCTTAATTAGGGCTTTAGTACTTAGTTTAGGCCTAGACTTTCTTTATATAGCTATCTAAGTAATTTTTCTTCCCTATTAATATTACCGCTACCTTTAATATTACTAATATTATTATTACTATTACTATTACTACTATATCTCTAGCTCTACCTCTAGCCCTAGCCCTAGCCTTAGCCCTAAGGATAAGGACTAGGACTAAGACTAAAACTAAGATTAAGAAGTAGTAAAAGGCCTAGCTAGCTATTAGTATCTAGTAATAATAAGATAATAAGTAAGATTAATAGTAAGGTATATAGCTCTAGATACTAAAGGATAGTATAAGTAAGTATAAGGTAATTAACTAGCTATAATAAGTAAGCTAGATTAATTACTTTAGTAGTAAGGACCTAGGCTTAATCTACCTAGCTAGCTAAATACCTAGGCTAGAGGATAATACTACTTTTAAGCTTATAGTTAAGGCCCTAGACTAGCTTTTCTTTAGCTATTATATTACTAGCCTATAAGAGATACCCTTAATTAGCTAGCTATTCCTTACTAGCCCTTATACCTAGAGTTTATATAGCTAGCCTTTTAGCTCCCTCTAGGAAAAGACTAGTATAGATTACTACTTAGGCTATAGTAAGTACTTTCTTTACTATTATATAAGGGTTCTATTCCTTACTACTACTAACCTAGCTACTTAGTATAGCTTTTCCTTTATCTCTCTATAAAGAGAGGATTTATTATAACTCTAAGACTAGCTATAAGAGATAGTAATAATAATAATAATAGTAATAGTAATAGTAATAGCTAGTATAGATCTTAGTAAGGATAGTAGTAAGGAAGTAAATAAAGTAAATATAGCCTTAGAAGAAAGGGTCTTATAGACTCTAGCTTACTTCTAGATATAGCTACTATCCTAACCGTAAGGCTATAGTTATTAAGTAGTACGCTAGGCTACTTAATAACTGTTTTATATAGGGCTATTAGCATAAACCCTAAGTATATAAGCTATAGGGATCTACCTAATAAGGGTATACTACTTAATAACTATCTACTACTTAATAACCGATTGGTAGCTAATAGGAAGGAAGGAAGGAAGGAAGGAAGGAAGGAGAGAGAACTTAAATAAGTATAAAAAAAAAAAAAAGGAGGGGGGGGGGAGGGAACAATCACTCACTCACTCTACTACTACTTATACCAGCTAGCTAGCCTAGCTAGTAAAGCCTAGTAAAGCCTAGTAAAGCTAGTAAAGCTAGTAAAGCCTAGTAATTAGCCTAGTAAAGCTAGTAAAGCTATATAGACTAAGGATAGGAGGCTACCCTATAGTAATAGTAGTTAGCTATTACTACTACTAGCTAGTCCTAGCTATACTACTATCTAAACTACTATATACTTATCTACTAAGTATATAGCTATACTATCGCTAATATATAGAGCTACTTATAGAGAGAGTATAGTAACCTAAATAGGCTTACTAGCTAAGCTCTTATATAGTACTATAAGAGGTAGGACCTATATAGGCTAGATTAGTAGTAGTAATAGTAATAGTAGTAGTAAGAGAGTAAGGGATAGTAAATACTAAATTAAGCTCTTACTACTAATACTAAGCTACTAATCTATTATAGCTTCTACTACTAATAATACCCTAACTTCCTTATAATTAACTAAAAGTAATATAAAACGCACTATAGCTAGGTCTACTAAGTAAAGGATAGGTAAGCCTAATTAGGGCTTTAGCGCTTAGTCTAGGCCTAAACCTTCTTTATATAGCTATCTAGGTAATTCTTCTTCCCTATTAATACTACTACCTCTACTAATACTACTAATACTACTACTATTACTATTACTACTACCGCTACCCTATCTTTAGCCTTACCTCTAGCCCTAGCCCTAGCCCTAGCCCTAAGGATAGGGACTAAGACTAAGACTAAGATTAAGACTAAGAAGTAGTAGAAAGCCTAGCTAATCGCTAGCATCTAGTAGTAATAGGATAATAAGCAAGACTAGCAGTAGGGTAGAGGTAGAGGTAGTAATAATTATAGCTATAAAGAGTAAAGGTAGCCTTTTCTATTATTATTCCTTTAAGAGCTATACTAGCTTCTAGAGGTAAATCCACTACCTAGTAAGTAGCTATACTAGCTAAGGTAAAGGTAGCTAGCTTCTTAGCTACTTTTTCTACTACCTCTCCTAAGCCCTCTACCTAGCTAGCTACTATAGCTAAAGCAATAGCTATAAGTATAAGTATATTACCCTTCCCCTAGCTCTAGCTACCTTTACCTAGCCTAAGCTAAGAGGCTAGATTAAGAAAGAAGTAATAGGCTAAGCCCTAAGGGACTAGAAAGAATACTAGGGCTAGCTTAAGTAAAGGTACTTATAGCTAATTAGTAAGGAGGAAATAATAAATACTATAGCTATCTTTAGCTAGGTTATTTAGTAGTAGTAGTAATAGTAGTAGTAATAGTAGTAGTAGTAGTAATAATAGTAGTAAGGGGTAGTAATAATATTATACTAAGAGTAAGAGAGTATAATAGTAAAATATAATAGTATAATTTTATCTAGTAGCTAATAAAGAGGAAGAGTATAATATTTATCTACTAAGAGATAAGATTTCTCTATAAGGAGTTTATAGTATAAGAATATAATAGTAAGGGATAATATTATAATTTTATTTACTAGGTTATAAAGGAAGAAGGAGAAGAGCTTTATCTACTAAGAGATAAAATATCTAATAGTAAATTATAAAAGACTTTATAGTAAAGGTCTTTTTAAACCCTATATAAAAAAAATAGTACTATAATTCCTAAGGGTAGAGGTTATTTAAAAATAAGGGGGTAGTATTCTAATAGACTATTAAGGTAAAATATATAAATTATATATATATTAAAAGAGAATAATAAGGTAATATTATATATTTATTTATAGTACTATCTAAGTTTAATTATATTATTATACCTAGGTTAAATATTTAGTAGAATTTATTAATATAGTTAATAGAAAGGTAGTATTATAAGGTAGAAATCTATCTATAATTATATAATAAAATAGTATTATAGTCTAAAAAGTAGGTTTAGCTATTACCTATTACTTATTACCTATTAGACTTATTATCCTATAAACCTATAGAAAGATATAGAGAATAGAAAACTAGTCTAAGTATATTAGTTTATATAGTATATTAAACTAGTAAACCTATATATATATTAAATAATAAATAACTTATTAGATAGCTATTAAATAGGCTAGTATAATAACCTATTAAATAATCTATTAGAAGATAAAGAGAATAACCTATTAAATCTATTTAATCTATTAAAGGTCTATTAAGTATTATTATAGTAAAATAATCTATTAGAAATATTTAATTAAATAGTTCCCTAGTATAATATCTTATAATAATTATAGTTAGATATAGTAATTAAGCTAGCTATTAAATAATCTATAAGTATATAATAAAGTAAGTATAGTTAAGGTATTATAAGAAAGGTATTATAAGAAAGGTAATAAGAAGAGAGATTCTAGTTATAGTAAAGAAGAGTTTATTTAGATATAATTATTTTATATATAGTTAATATACTCTTTATTAGCTAGTTTAAATTAAGCTATATTATTACTAATTCCTCTATTCTAGATATAGAGCTAGGTAAGAAGGCCTAGCTAAGGGTAATATTATATTTATATAGATATAAATAGAGAAGCCTATATTTACTATACTACTAGTAACTATAGTAACCTAATAAAAGTAAAACTTAATAATAGCTATTACTATAAAAGAATCTAAGGGTATTTTCTATATTATATTAAAAAGTATAAATAATCTAAATATTCTATTTATATATTATAAAGCTATTTATTTATTTACCTTTATATTTATTTATAATTTATAAGCTATATAAAGTTATACTTATACTTAATAAAGTTACTAGCTATTTATAATTATAGTATATTATATAGTATAATAATTAAGTAAAGCTAATCTATAAAGCTATATAAGCTATTCTTAGTATTATTTATAATTAGAAAGAGTTATAATAATAGTTAGTACTATACTTAATAATAGCTCTAATTCTATTTATTTTAATATTAAGAAATAATAAGTTTAGATATAATTAATATCTATATATAGCTTATTAAATTAAGTATATTTAGTAATATTATTAAAAAGAATATAAATAGGTTAATAATTAGAAATAAAGCTAGTATATTAATAAGTTAGCTATTATTATATTATTAGTATTATAAAGAATTAGTATTTTATACTAATAGTTTTTTTAATATTAAATAGTAAGTAGTTAGTTTAAGGTTAGTTAGAGTATAGTATAGAATAATAATTAAATAGAGAATAGCTAGGATAATTATTACTATAAGGCTAAGTTTTTATAGTATATTTAATATAAGGATAAAAAAGTATTTAAGAGTAAGGTAAAGGCTTAAATCTAGAATATTAATAGTAAGTAAAAGGTATAATAATAGTTAAAGTAATATAGATAAGCTAGGTATTTAGTTAATATTAATAAGATCTAGTTATATAAAGAGATATTATAATCTATTAGTAAGGATAAGCTTATATTATGAAAAATATAAGCTATTTTTAAGTATATATTAAATAATATATATATTATAACTAGTTATTATAGTCTTAATATAATTAAATTATTTAAGATTAAGTAAAAGAAAATATTTATTATACTTAATAAGCTATTTAAAGGGATTATAGAGCTAGATATATAAGTATAATATAAAGAATAATAGTAAATAATAATATATATTTAGATATAATTATAATTATAAGTAAGGAAGAAAGATAATAATATAAATAAAAGTAATAAGAATAATAAAAGTAAAGAAAGTAAGAAGAGTAAGAATAGTAAAAGTAATAAGAATAATAAAAAGAACTAAGATTATTAATATAAGTATAAGGGCTAATAATTATTATATTATATAATAATTTAATAGGAATAGTTATAAGTTATATTTTACTAAAGTATTAAGTAGGTTATAGCTAGAATTAATACTATTAGCTAATATATAGAAGATTAGTTAGAGTAGTATTATTTAAATATTATTATTTAATTATTTAATTATTTATTAAAGAGTAAGTAATATTATAAGAGTATTATTATTAGTATATTAACTATTATAAGGTTAGATATAAAGAGTAAGTAAGTATTAATAGTTAATTATATATTAGTATATTTAGCTATAATTAAGGAAGCTTAGTATTTAGTATTATATTAATCTATAGTTAAGTAATAGGATTAGATTATATAGTTATAGTAAATAATAAATAAAAGAAAAGCTAAGAAAAAAGCTAAAGGATTATTCTATATTATATTATATAGTATAAAGTAAGATAGTTTATAATATAAATATTTAGTAAGGAAAATACTAAGCTAATATTAATAAATTAGATTATTAATATATATATATATAAAATAAGGATTTAATATATAATACTAAGTAAGAAAATAATTAATTAGTAAGAAAACTAAATTATATATTAGTATATATATATTAAGATAAGCTAGTTATTAGATATATTATATAATATATTAAATAAAGTATAGTAAATATTAATTATATTAATAATAATTAATATTATTATTATAAAGTAATAGTTAGTATTAATATAAAGGGTATTACTATAAATCCTAACCGTAAGGCTACGGTTATTAAGTAGCATACTAGGCTACTTAATAACTATTTCACGCAGCGCTATTAGCGTAAAACGTTAGCGCACAGGCTACGGGGATCCACCTAACTTAGGCATACTACTTAATAACTATCTACCACTTAATAACCAGTCCCTAGCTAATAGGAAGAAAGGAAGGAAGGAAGGAGAGGGAAAGGAAGGAGATAGAGAACCGTAAGCGCGAAAAAGAGAGGGAGAAATAATTACTCTACCACTTACGCTAGCTAGCCAGCTAGCCAGCTAGCCCAGCCCAGTAAAGCTAGCGAAGCTATATAGACTAAAGATAGGAAGCTACCCTATAGTAATAGTAGTTAGCTATCGCTACTACTAGCTAGTCCTAGCTATACTACCATCCAGCCTACTATATACTTATCTACTAAGTATATAGCTATACTATCGCTAATATATAGAGCTACCTATAGAGAAAGTATAGCAACCTAGATAGGCCTACTAGCCAGACTCTTATACAGTACTATAAGGGGTAGGACCTATATAAGCTAGACTAATAGTAGTAGTAATAGCAGTAGCAGTAGCAAGAGGGTAAGGGATAGTAAGTACTAAATTAAGCTCTTACCGCTATTACTAGGCTACTAATCTACTATAGCTTCCGCTACTAATAATACCCTAACTTCCTTATAATTAACTAAAAGCAATATAAAACACACTATAGCTAGGTCTACTAAGCAAAGGATAGGCAAGCCTAATTAGGGCTCTAGTGCTTAGTCTAGGCCTAGACCTTCTTTATATAGCTATCCAGGCAATTCTTCTTCCCTATTAATACCGCTACCTCTAATACTATTAATACTACCGCCTCTAATACCGCTAATACTACCGCTACTACTACTACTACTACTACTACTACCCTATCTCTAGCCCTACCTCTAGCCCTAGCCCTAGCCCTAGCCCTAGGGATAAAGACTAAGACTAGGACTAAGACTAAGACTAAGAAGTAATAGGAGGCCTAGCTAGCCACTAGCATCTAGTAGTAATAGAATAATAAGTAAGACTAGTAGTAGGGTATATAGCTTTAGATACTAAAGGATAGTATAAGTAAGTATAAGGTAACTAACTAACTATAGTAGGTAGGCTAGATCGATCACTTTAGTAGTAAGGACCTAGGCCTAATCTACCTAGCTAGCTAGATGCCTAGGCTAGAGGATAATACTACTCTTAAGCTTATAGTTAAGGCCCTAGACTAGCTCTTCTTTAGCTACTATATCGCTAGCCTATAAGAGATATCCTTAATTAGCTAGCTATTCCTTGCTAGCCCTTATACCTAGAGCCTATATAGCTAGCCCTTTAGCCCCCTCTAAGAAAAGACTAGTATAGACTACTACCTAGGCTATAGTAAGTGCTTTCTCTACTATTATATAAGGGTCCTACCC
Source organism: Neonectria magnoliae (assembly GCA_037954305.1). NCBI lineage: Eukaryota > Fungi > Ascomycota > Sordariomycetes > Hypocreales > Nectriaceae > Neonectria > Neonectria magnoliae. The sequence goes on along the minus strand of JAZAVK010000080.1, from coordinate 8,571 downwards.
CTTACTACTACTAACCTAGCTACCTAGTATAGCTTTTCCTTTACCCCTCTATAAAGGGAGGACCTATTATAGCTCTAGGACTAGCTATAAGAGATAGTAATAATAGCAGTAGCTAGTATAAGTCCTAGTAAGGATAGTAGTAAGGAAGCAGATAAAGTAAACATAGCCCTAAAAGAGGGGGTCTTATAGGCTCTAGCCTACTTCTAGATATAGCTACTACCCTAGGATCCCTTCGCTAGCTTACTATAGTACTTTATTACTATCCTTAGTATTAATAGTAAGATTAGGTAGCTATAGCTAGCCTATTACTTTACCTATATCCTTACTAGCTTTATCTATATAGGCTAGGCTCTACTAGCTAAGGCTATCCTCTCTTACTAGGGCTAGGCTATTACTATTAACCTACCCTAGCAGCTTACTACTATTAGGGAAAGCTAGCTATATAGCTTAAGCTATATACTAATAGGCTATATCCTAAGCCTTCTACTCTACAGAAGGAAGATTACCTCTAAAATAGATAGCTAGCTTATAATTACCTAGGATAAGGAAGGGACCCTACTCTATTTCTAGGGCTAGCTCTTTACTATAGAGATAATCTACTATATAATAAGGTAGATAACTATAGATATAGAAGACCTTCTCTAGGACAATAGGCTTATATTCTAGCTTAGGGTAGCTAAGCTAGCTACTAGGCTAATATACTATTTCCTTATCCCCCTTACTACTATCTAGGATAACCTTACCTAGACCTAGTATAGCTAGTCCTTTATCTATATTAATAGCCTTACTAATAGGGAAAGGGAAATACTATAGAACCTTATAGCTAGGCTTTTTAAGAAGGAATTCCTTAATAGCTAAGATAAGTAGAAATAGCCCTAAGTATAGTAGTACCTCTAGAAGGTTAAGAGGTTCTAGGAGCTCCTACTACTCCTTATATACCTAACTAACTACTTACTTAAGGGTATAGAGATTACTAGGCTATACTTAGTTAATAGTATTAATTAGGACTATAGTATCTTTATTATTAATAGTAAGGTTATCCTTATTAGCTAGTATTATAAATCCCTTACTTACTTTAATAGCCTTAAGGTTATCCTAAGGACTCTACTAAGCTAGATTGGGTAGCTTATAGTAATATATATAATCTATATCTAGCCCTTTATAGATTACCTCTAGGCTAGCTACTAAGCCTTCTTTAATAAGGTCTACCTACCTAGTAACTTTATCTAATATTACTAAGAGAGCCCTAGTAGCCTATAGGATAGTAGCTAGATATCTTAGGCCCTTACGAAATAGAGCTAGTACTATAGTAGCTAGTAGGTTACTCTATAGTAATAGTAATATATTATTATTACTATTAATTAAAAGTATACTAAAGCTAAGGGAGCTAGCTAGGCTAATTTTAATAAGGCTAAGAGAGGGGGCAAAGAGGAGGATAAGGCTAAATACTATAAGGATATAGAGGACTTAGCTACTACCTATATAGGCTATACTATTACTAGCTATAGGGTTACTATTAATATCTTAAAGTAGCTAATACCTAAGTCCTTAGAAGTCTTTAGCTAGGCTAGCTACTAGTAGTATTACTTCTTTAGCTATAGGGATAATAAGAAAAGGCTTATAGTAAGGCTCCGGTTAGGATTAGGACTAGAAGGTAAGAGAAAGAGTAGGGAAGGGGAAGGGGAAGGGAAAGAGAAAGAAAAAGGGAAAGAGAAAGGGAAAGGGAAGGGAAATAGGAAGAAAAAGGAGAGGGAAAGAGTAGGGGTAGGGGTAGAGGTAGGGGTAGAGGTAGAGGGAGAAGGTAGCTATTAGTAGGAGAGAGGAGGGTAAATTAAGAAGAGGCTACCCCTTAGGCTACCCCTCAGGCTACCCTAGGCTACTAAGCTAGTAGCTATAGTAGTAGGGAGAGTAGGGAGAGAAAGGGAAATAGTAGCCCTAGATAAGCTACTTTTACTCTAGGCCTTATAAAAGGCCCTCTAAGATAATATAGCCTAACCGCAAGGCCGCGGTTATTAAGTAGCACGCTAGGCCACTTAATAACCATTTCGCGCAGCGCCATTAGCACAAAACATTAGCGCACAGGCCGCGGGGATCCACCTAACTTAGGTATACCACTTAATAACCGTCTACCACTTAATAACCAGTCCCCAGCCAATAGGAAGGAAGGAAGGAAGGAAGGAGAGGGAAAGGAAGGAGATAGAGAACCGCAAGCGCAAAAAAGGGAGGGGGGGAAACAATTACTCTACCACTTACACCAGCCAGCCAGCCAGCCAGCCAGCCCAGCCTAATAAAGCCAGCAAAGCCATATAGACCAAGGACAGGAGGCTACCCTACAGCAGCAGCAGTCAGCCATCGCCACTACTAGCCAGTCCTAGCTACACTACCATCCGGCCTACCGCATACTTATCTGCCAAGTACACAGCTACACCATCGCTAACATACAGAGCTACCTACAGAGAGAGCATAGCAACCTAGATAGGCCTACCGGCCAGGCTCTCATACAGCACTATAAGGGGCAGGACCTACGCAAGCTAGACTAGCAGTAGCAGCAGTAGCAGCAGCAAGAGGGCAAGGGACAGCAGGTACTGGATCAAGCTCTTACCGCCATTACCAAGCTGCCAATCCACCATAGCTTCCGCTACCAACAATACCCCAACTTCCTCACGATCAACTAAAAGCAATATAAAACGCACTACAGCTAGGTCCACCAAGCGAAGGATAGGCAGGCCCGATCAGGGCTCTAGCGCTCAGTCCAGGCCCAGACCTTCTTTACACAGCCATCCAGGCGATTCTTCTTCCCTATTAATACCGCCGCCTCCAATACCACCAATACCGCCACCTCCAATACCGCCAATACCACCGCCACCACCACCGCCGCCACTACCACTACCCTATCTCTAGCCCCACCTCCAGCCCCAGCCCTAGCCCCAGCCCCAGCCCTAGGGATAGGGACTAAGACCAGGACCAAAACTAAGACCAAGAAGCAGCAAGAGGCCTAGCTAGCCGCTAGCATCCAGTAGCAATAGGATAATAAGCAAGACCAGCAGTAAGGCATACAGCTCTAGATACTAGAGGATAGTATAGGTAAGCATAAGGTAACTAACTAGCTATAGTAGGCAGGCTAGATCGATCACTTCAGCAGCAAGGACCTAGGCCCGATCTACCTAGCTAGCTAGATACCTAGGCTAGAGGATAACGCTACTCTCAAGCTTATAGTCAAGGCCCTAGACCGGCTCTTCTTTAGCCGCTACATTACCAGCCTATAAGAGATACCCCTAATTAGCCAGCTATTCCTCGCTAGCCCCTACGCCCAAAGCCCGTACAGCCAGCCCTTCAGCCCCCTCTAGGAAAAGACTAGTATAAACCGCTACCTAGGCTATAGTAAGCGCTTTCTCTACTATTGCATAAGGGTCCTACCCCTTACCGCCGCTAACCTAGCCACCCAATATAGCTTTTCCTTTACCCCTCTATAAAGAGAGGACCTATTACAGCTCTAGGACCAGCTACAAGAGATAGTAGTAGCAGCAGTAGCGGCTAGCATAGGTCCCAGCGAGGATAGCAGTAAGGAAGCGGATAAAGCAAACGCAGCCCTAGAAGAGGGGGTCTTACAGGCCCTAGCCCGCTTCTAGATATAGCCGCTACCCTAGGACCCCTTCGCTAGCCCGCTATAGCACTTCATCGCTATCCTCAGCATCAATAGCAAGACCGGGCAGCTACAGCCAGCCCACCACTTCACCTACATCCTCGCCGGCCTCATCTACACAGGCCAGGCTCTACTAGCCAAGGCCATCCTCCCTCACCAAGGCCAGGCCGCTACCACCAACCTACCCTAGCAGCTTACTACCGCTAGGGAAAGCTAGCTATACAGCTTAAGCTATACACTAATAGGCTATATCCTAAGCCTTCTACTCTACAGAAGGAAGATTACCTCCAAGACAGACAGCTAGCTTATAATTACCTAGGATAAGGAAGGGACCCTACTCTATTTCTAGGGCTAGCCCTTTACTATAGAGATAATCCACTATATAATAAGGTAGATAACTATAGATACAAAAGACCTCCTCTAGGACAATAGGCTTATGTTCTAGCCTAGGGTAGCTAAGCCAGCTACTAGGCTAGCACACTACTTCCTTATCCCCCTCGCCGCTATCTAGAACGACCTTACCCAGACCCAGCACAGCCAATCCTTTATCCACACCAACAGCCTCACTAGCAGGGAAAGGGAGATACTATAGAACCTTATAGCCAGGCCTTTTAAGAAGGAATTCCTTAATAGCTAAGACAAGTAGAAATAGCCCTAGGTATAGCAGTACCTCTAGAAGGTTAAGAGGTTCTAGGAGCTCCTACTACTCCTTATACACCTAACCAACCACCCACTTAGGGGCACAGAGATCACTAGGCTACACTTAGTTAATAGTATTAATTAGGACTATAGCATCTTTATTATTAATAGTAAGGTCATCCTTATTAGCTAGTATTATAAGTCCCTTACCCACTTTAATAGCCCTAAGGTTATCCTAAGGACCCTACTAAGCTAGATCGGGCAGCTTATAGTAATATATATAATCTACATCCAGCCCTTTATAGACTGCCTCTAGGCTAGCTACTAGGCCTCCTTTAATAAGGTCTACCTACCTAGTAACTTTATCTAGCATTACTAAGAGAGCCCTAGTAGCCCGTAGGATAGTAGCTAGATATCTCAAGCCCTCGCGAAATAGAGCCAGCACTATAGTAGCTAGCGGGTTACCCTATAGCAATAGCAGCACATTACTATTACTATCAGTCGAAAGCATACTAAAGCTAAGGGAGCTAGCTAGGCCGATTTTAACAAGGCTAAGGGGGGGGGCAAGGAGGAGGATAAGGCTAAACACTATAAGGATACAGAGGACTTAGCTACTACCTACACAGGCTACACTACCGCTAGCTATAGGGTCACTATTAACATCTTAAAGCAGCTAATACCTAAGTCCTTAGAAGTCTTTAGCTAGGCTAGCTACTAGTAGCACCGCTTCTTTAGCTATAGAGATAATAAGGAGGGGCTTATAGCAGGGCCCTAGTTAGGATTAGAACCAGAAGGCAAGAGAAAGAGCAGGGAAGGAGAAGGGAAAGGGAAAGAGAAAGAGAAAGGGAAAGGGAAAGGGAAGGGAAATAGAAAGAGAAAGGAGAGGGAAGGGGTAGGGGCAGGAGTAGGGGCAAAGGTAAGGGTAGAGGCAGAGGGAGAAGGTAGCTATTAATAGGAAAGGGGAGGGTAGATCAAGAAGAGGCTGCCCCTTAGGCTACCCCTCGGGCTACCCCAGGCTACCGAGCTAGCAGCTATAGCAGCAAGGAGAGTAGGGAGAGAAGGGGAGATAGCAGCCCTAAACAAGCCGCTTCTACTCCAGGCCTTACAAAAGGCTCTCTAGGACAATATAGCCCAGTTCTAGTCAGCGCAGCAGAAGGAGGCTATATAGCTAGCTACTACTAAGCAAACACCCTTAATAGCAGTCCTACCTATAGGCACTAGTAAGAGCCTCGTCTTTATCATGCCCGCCTTACTAGCTAGGGCTAGAATAATAATTATAGTTACTCCCTATAGAGTACTAAAGGACTAGCTAGTTAGCCACTACTAGGAGGCCGGCTTAGATTACTATAGCTAGCCGGAAGCCTAGGGGGCCTAGCCTATAGTAATAGTAATCTCTACTAAGGCCGCCATAACTAACAGCTTCCTCCAGTAGGCAGCAAGCCTAAGTCTAAGCAGCTAGCTAGACTAGGTTATCTTAGATAAGTACTATCTAATCTTTATAGCTACCTTAGCCTATAGGCAAAAGCTAAAGAGGCTAAGCTAGCTATAGGGCCTTAGCTACCCCTTAGTCTTCCTTATAAGGACTCTTCCGCTATATAAGCAGCATAACTTTAAGGTAGCAATACTACTATAGACCCCTATTTATATCCAAGCCTCTAGCTACTACCCTAACTTTAGCTTCTAGGTCTATTAGGTCTATAACGGCTAGGGGATTAGAGAGGTTAAATAGTAAGTACAGGCCTAAGCTAGTAGCCTAAAAGCAAGGGATAAAGGCATTATCTACTATACTAGCTATACTAGCTACAAGGCCCTAGCCCTCTAGCTAGGCTGCCACTACTATCACAGAGACCTAAAGGACCCTAATACCAACTTTCTAGCCTAGCAAGAGCTTAGCTATATCTAGTAGAAGGAAGGGAAAAGCTAGTATATAGTCACTACTATAGCTCTAGGCACCAGGCTTAACATAGCTACTATTATCTATATAATTCACCTTAATATCCCCCACTCTATTATTAACTATAGCTAGGAGGTAGAGTAAGCTAGGCACACTAGCGAGCTAGTATAGGCTAAGATTATAGTAGAGGATAGAAGCTAGCTACTAAAGAACCCAAGCGAAGATACCTATCTAGATATAGAAAGGCAGGAAATAGGTAGCCTAGTCTAGACCTAAGGGTACTAGCGCTATATCCTAGGCCAGCACCTAGATAAGGACTACCGCAGCTACTAAGCTATCAGCTAGGCTACCCTCCTCTACAATAACTATTAGCAGCAGGGCGAGCCGGCTAGCCTAGGGCCCTACCTACTCTAGGACTAAGGCCAGGCAAGCAGCCGGGAGCTATAGGCTATAGAAGCTACCTTAGAGGAAATTAGGGGCTTAGGGAAAATAGGCTACCAGCCTTACTAGATGTTCTATAGAGCCGAGGAAACCCGCTATTTATAGTATAGCTACCCTAGGATTAAGCAGGCGGAGGCAGAGGCAGAGGCAGAGGCAAAGGTAGAGGCAGAGGCAGAGGTAGAGGCAAAGGTAGAGGCAGAGGCAAAGGCAGCTACAGAGAGCAAAAGCAGCCTCTTCTATTACTATTCCTTCGAGAGCTATACCGGCTTCTAGAGGCAAATCCGCTACCCAGCAAGCAGCTACACTAGCTAAGGCAAAGGCAGCTAGCTTCTTAGCTACTTTTTCTACTACCTCTCCCAAGCCCTCTACCCAGCCGGCTACCATAACTAAAGTAATAGCTATAAGTATAAGTATATCGCCCTTCCCCTAGCCCTAGCTACCTTTACCTAGTCTAAGCTAAGAGGCTAGATTAAGAAGGAAGTAATAGGCTAAGCCCTAAGGGACTAGAAGGAGTACTAAGGCTAGCTTAAGCAAAGGCACCCACAGCTAGTCAGTAGGGAGGAAATAATAAATACTATAGCTATCTTTAGCTAGGTTATTCAGTAGTAATAGTAGCAATAGCAATAATAGCAATAGTAGCAGTAAGGGGTAGTAGTAGTATTATATTAAGAGCAAGAGAGTATAATAGTAGAATATAATAGTATAATTTTATCTAGTAACTAATAAAGAGGGAGGGTATAATATTTATCTACTAGGAGATAAGATTTCTCTATAGGGAGTTTATAGCGTAGGAATATAATAGTAAAGGATAATACTATAAATTTTATCCACTAGGTTATAAAGGAAAGAGAAGGAGAGCTTTATTTACTAAAAGATAAGATTTCTCTATAGAGAGTTAGTAGTAAGGATATAATAGTAAGGGATAATACTATAATTTCATCCACTAGGTTATAAATAAGGAAGAGTAAGATCTTTATCTACTAAGAGATAAGATTTCTATATTAATAGCTAAATAAAAGAGTAATAACTATTAATATATAGATAGCTATTAGCTAGAGGCATAGGGTAGGGGAGAGAGAATTAACTATTAATATATAGATTATTACTAGAGGTAGAGATAGGAAGAGTAAGAACTACTAATATATAGGTAGCTGCTAGAGGTAGAGATAAGAGAGAGAGTAAGAAAGAGTAATAATTACTAATAGTTAGAAGGTTACTAGAGGGTTAGGGGAGAGTAAAATAGCTACTAATATATAGATAGCTACTAAAGGTAGAGGGATAACTACTAATATATAAGTAATCACTAAAGGTAGAGATTAAAGAGAGGTAATAATAGCTAACTACTAATATATAGATAGCCGCTAGAGGTAGAGGGAGGAGAGTAGGAACCGCTAACTACTAATATATAGATAGCTACTAAAGGTATAGGGGAGAGAGAAATAACTACTAATATATAGATAGCTACTAGAGGTATATATAGAGGAAAGAGTAGTAACTACTAACTACTAATATATAGTTAGCTATTAGAGGTAGAGATAAGAGAGTAAGAGCTACTAATATATAGGTAGCTACTATAGATAGAGGGATAAAATAACTGCTAATATTTAGGTAGCTATAGGAGGTAGAGGGAGGATTAACCGCTAATATTTAGGTAGCCGCTAGAGGTAGAGATAGGAAGAGAGTAATAACCACTATTTACTAGTAGTAGGAAGCTATAAGTAATAAGAAGAGGTTATTCTAAAGGGTTAAGGGAAAGATATACTAGTATAGAAGGGTATTAATTAATATATTTATTATATAGAGGTTATAGGTAAAAGATTAATAGGGAAGTAAGATTAATAGGATAATAAAGGCTAATAGAATTAGTATATATATAAGTAACTAGAGGAATATATTTTATATATAGTTAGGAGGGTTAGTAGATTAGAGAGGAAGGGCTAGTAGGGAAATATAG